>LNAC01000046.1:3092991-3230200 GCA_002007465.1 Ailurus styani | reverse complement strand
ATATGAGGAAATTGAGGGGCAGGGTGGGGGGTCGTGGGGGGTAGGGAGGGAAAAATAATGAAACAAGATGGGATGGGGAAGGAGACAAACCATAAGAGACTCCTAATCTCACAAAACAAACTGAGGGTTACTGGGGATGGGAGGGTAGGGATAGGGTGGATGGGTTATGGACATTGGGGAGGGTTTGTGCTTTGGTGAATGCTGTGAAACATGTAAGCCTGATGATTCACAGAACTGTACCCCTTGGGCAAAGAATAAAAAAAAATCACACACACAAAAACAAAACAAAACAAAAAACAACTGTGGCCTATTTTTGCCCCTAACAGTTCTTTTATATGCAAGTATATTAGGTGCATGTGTATACAATATAGTAATTTCTGTATATAATATAGTAATTTGTAAAAGTTACCTCTTTTATACTAGAAGATAAAGAATGAGATCCCTTGCATTTTTCATAGTATAGCAAGTCTAGAAAGTACATACAATGGATAACACCCTGGATATTTGAAATGATTTCTTGTGTTCAATGGTAATAAAGTTGTCATGTACATACAATACATCCTGTTATAAAGCCTTGCTTAAATTATTTCTCTTTATGTTTGAGGATTCCATGTACAACTTAGTTATTACCATAAATAATGCCAGGGACTTTATATCATTAAAAGGAAGTTGGGATAACATAGCAAGGAATAAAACCTCTTAAGGATTAAGAGCTAAGACTTCTCAGTGTCCATAGATATCTCAATATCACAGGATTTTTAAATAGCTTTATAAATATTATGTGAACTAATTCTCATCACAGCTTTGATGTGGGTATTGTTTTTGTTTTTTTTTTAAAGATTTTATTTATTTATTTCACAGAGGGAGAGAGATCACAAGGAGGCAGAGAGGCAGGCAGAGAGAGAGGGGGAAGCAGGCTCCCTGCTGAGCAGGGAGCCCAATGCGGGCCTCGATCCCAGGACCCTGGGATCATGACCTGAGCCGAAAGCAGAGGCTTTAACCCACTGAGCCACCCAGGCGCCCTGATGTGGGTATTGTTAATTATTGCTCCATGTTGCAGAGGGGGAAAGCGAGGCAAAGAGTAGGTGAGTAACTTACTAAAATCCATAGGAAGTAGTACAGACTGCTGCCCATTTAGGCTTGAGATTTGCAGCTCTGCATCCTGCCACCAAGTTAATTAAATTAGAATCTTTGGGGAAAAGGGGTCTGCTGGTTGGACCTCCCCAAAGTATCATCAGATCTCCAGCATTTGGTTTAAACAGCTGTATTCTTGTGCTAGAAAAATTGCAGATTTCAGACCTCTTTGTTTGAAATGCAGAATTAGCCAAGACCTATTGAATCCGAACCTGCATTCTAACAGGATCCAAGGGGATTCCGAGCCCATCAGAACTCTCCAGAAACACTATTCTGTGTTACTATTCTTCAAGATCCATCGCATTAGCTGACTGGCCTGTTCTTTCCAATAGAAGGGTGGTTTTTCCCTGGAGTACCGAAATTGAATTGCCAGAAACATTGCCTCTCATTGTTCTCCAAGCATAAATCTTGGGTAAGTGCTGGGATTGGCTCGGGGAGGCCTCGGGGGTTTTAGTTGGGAACAAGGAAACATTGATGGGTGGTGAGGTGGATGGATTTAAGACCACAGGCTTTTCATTGGCGTGCTGTTAGGGGCTAATACAAGTCAAAATAAATCAAAACAAGCAAAATTAATTTTTTAAATTTGTTTCTTCTCCCATTTTTTTTTTTTGGTAGAGTAATAAAGTGTTAGGTGACTCTAGAGTTACTAAGGTTCTAAACAAATATATTTACATGTGAGGAAAGATGTATCATGATAGAAATACCACATACTACGAGAAGAATGTGATGAGCTTAGTAGATACATTTTTGCCTGTTTCCAGAAGGGAAAAGAAATAGCCTTATGACACAGTCATATGGATGACGGAACGTGAATCGTTTTAAGTTCCACCAAGAGAGATTGAGATTCTATTTTCGATTCTTTTGTTTAAAAAATTTTTTTTAAGATTTTATATATTTTTTATTTGACAAAGAGCGATCACAAGTAGGCAGAGAGAGAGAGGGAAGCAGGCTCTCCGCCCAGCAGAGGGCCTGATGCGGGGCTTGATCCCAGGACCCTGAGATCATGACCTGAGCTGAAGGCAGAGGCTTAACCCACTGAGCCCCCCAGGCGCCCCAAGATTCTATTTCCTTAACATAGAACCATGTTGTGGGGGTCACTGTCATCTAAAACAACACTCATTAATTGTGCACGAGGTAACCGTGAGCACCTATTTCTAATTTATTTCCACAGAACACTAGAGGCACATAAAATTCTACGTTCTAGGCCGTGTTTGAGAAATGATCTAATATACCATTTTAACCCTTTAATACTTTCAGACCATAAGCAAGCTGTTTCATTGTCTGCAAACATTACAATTGACTGCACATTCTTGTTTGAATAAATGGCAGGATATTTGGCATTACAAAACACAAGAGCATACTATTGAAAGACCCTTCCCCTAGAAGGTAGATAGGATAACTAACCGCTTTTTTTTGCTTTTCTGTAAACCGCTGGCTTTTAGGTATAAATTAGGTTATTAATCGGGTTATTAGTCGTATATTAATTGCTCTTTTGCTTTACTGTCACTGCTTGGCTTATAGAAATAATAGAGACGCCATGATGGCTTTCCTACCTTCCCCCTTCTTGTTCCCCTCTCTTGCGCGAGCGGGCCCTCAGAACCAATCAGCTTGTTCCCCCTTCCCGCCTCTCACTTCGCGCGCGCGGGTACTCAAAACCAATCAGCAAACTCCAAGTATGCCTTTTTCAAAGTTCAAATTGTCAACCAATCAGTTGCGCCCCACCCAAAACTTGTTTGTGCCTTCCTATATAAGACCCTGTTTCTCTCCGGTCGGTGTGCTCGGTTAGCTGGAGCTGCCGACCACCCGCCGGTACCTGCGTGGAAATAAACCTCTTGCTGTTTGCATCCAGTGGCAGTGTTAAATTCTTGGGTAAGGGGATCCGCAGGTCTTTCACTATCATTTGCAATGCTATTAGGTAAGTCATATACAGAAGGGGTAGGGATTTTGGTGGTGAGTACAAGTTTTATGCCGTGAAACTCTCATCTTTAGATATTTAACTAGAAAGAAATCTATCATATATGTTAATTAAAATGTCCTCATTCGGCAGAGCTTTGGAATATGGTAATAAGAAGATAAAGCCCACCCCTCTCCAAATTTGTATTCCACAGTGGAGAAGTTTTTAGAATGTTTATTGGTCTCTATGGGTATTTGTTTTAAGATTTTATTTATTTATCTGACACAGAGAGAGAGATTACGAGGCACAGGGGCAGGCAGAGGGAGAGGGGGAAGCAGGCTCACTGCTGAGCAGGGAGCCCGATGCGGGGCTCGATCCCAGGACCCTGAGATCATGACCTGAGCCGAAGGCAGAGGCTTTAACCCACTGAGCCACCCAGGTGCCCCTCTATGGGTATTTGTAACCCTTCAAAATCACCTAGAAAAAAAAATGTATATATTTTTGGATATATATTTGGATATATAACTATATATTTCCAAACAAATCACCTGGACAGGGGAACTGATTTTATTTAATGGCATGGCTGTTCAGTCTCAAACTAATTTTCATGGAGACTCTAAATATCGATGAGTCGTGAGCTTCCTCATGCCACCTCTCTCTGCTGGGTGTTACAAGCAAATTCTGGGTCTACCTGACAATCTCTTTGCTTATGTGATCAGTGACTATGCTAGGACCACTTGCGACATTTCATCTGAGAAAATCTTGTTCCCAAACTATGAAGGTCATGAGGTCAAACTTTGTTCTTAAACTTCCTGTGACGGAAACAAGGAGTTCTTCCCCTAACCCCAGTTAGTGGGCTAAGTAAGATTGAAAAAAAAAAGTCCAAAACTAGCCTTCCCCTTTCCAGACATTTCTTGAGACGTTAAAGATCGCTTTGTGGAGGGATTTCCTATCTGGATGCGGATTCTGATCTGCCTTGTTCCCCTTTTAAGTCAAAGGAAATCTTTGCAAAGACACATGTAGGATGAAGAGTTGACCAAGAGAAGTCCAGACGGGATGAAGTGTGAGATGAGTATTATGGAGGTTGAGTCATGGCAAAGAGAGGCATGATGTGTTAGGGGCAAGCGCATGTAACCTATGTCTCATGGGACCCTATAAACCTGAGCTCATGGTTGCACCTCCAGCAAATACTTCTATTTCTTTCCATCACTCTCCTCGATGGTTCATCCTTGAGGTAAGGGGTCAGAGATCCCTTGGGGAGGACTTTCCACGATGGGAAATGAGTGGTAAGTACTATCAATGCACCTTCGTGCTACAGGAAAGCACATTATAATCAAGTCATTCCAGAAAATTTCTGATAAACATAAAGTTACTCAAATTACAGAAAGTTTGTAACATGCAATTTGATGAAGCAGACTCTTCCGTGTACTCTCGAATTCAGTAGTGAAAATGCTGAATTCAATATAAATATTGAATTTATATAGGCAAATGTGAACGCAGAGAAGAGAGAGGAGACATGTTCCACTCTTTGATGTCCATCAATGATATCATCTGATTCTTGGCTTTTATACAGGCAAGTCTTGATGGCTTGTGGGAGTGATATTTGGAAGCGTATGCAAGTATTGACATTACATTATTCTTAAAGTTAATATGCTTTTAAAAAGATGACATTTCTGTGTTTCCATTCCACCTAGAGTGTCACATCTGATGGAAAATTGAGAAAGACTTGAAGTATAATCGTGGGCCATAGGCATGCAATTTTAATTTAGGCCACTGTCAGAAATAATCAGTTTCCTATGGCCATGTTTCTTCTCTCTTCTCTCATCCACACATAATTTGGTTTGTCTTAATGTACTTATTTAAATTTAATCTAAGAAGCACAACTTGGATATCTACTCTGTGTCCTCATGATAGCCACAAAATGCAGTGAAAGGTCTACAAGTGTTTATAGCATTAAATGAATAATGATCATACCAGTTCAAGTTGCTTAGGATACTTAACCTACAACTTATTTAGGATGTGTGTTTTGCATCATATCCAGTAGTCGATATGAATACTATTAAACACATCTTGCTCAGCTTTACTCTACAAGAAAGGTCAAATCAAAAGACCCAATGCGTTTTATCAAGGCATACATTTTGACAGTTTAGAATTTTCATGTCTTGTGTGTGCAAAAAGAAAAAAAATCAAATTGCATATTAGTGTTTTTGGCTTCAACTAGTTATATCGACTCTTTACCTATAGCGTATTATGTTTTCCAGTCATCGGATGCATGCCAGATATTAAATTTTAGGTAACCCCAAATTATGTTAATTAAAAATAAATGTGATCTCTTCTGTCATCATTTTTTTTCTTCAGATTCACCAACTTTATCAAAATGATATTTACATAGGCACAGATTTGGAAAGGGCTTGGCAGAACCATCATATTATTAATATGCTACTAGCTGGTAGATAATGTTGGCCTTTTTGGCAATTATGCAAATACCAACCATTTCCCAGCAAAATAAAATTAAGCTGTGCTTTCTCTTTCCATAAACGAATTCAGAATTCGCTTCTATTTTTCACAAATGCAGTGTTTCAAAGTTAAGATGAGGTGGCTTCAAAATCAAGCTAGTTTGAACACCTATCACTCACCTGGTTTAGATAAGGATGTTAAGAATAGTCTTTAAATACTAGAGACAAAATAATGCACCTAATATCCAATGAAAAACTTTGGGCTCTTACAGCACCCATTGCAAGATCTTCAGTTTCTTATGAAACCCGAAAGCTTGGCAAAACAGGGAAAGTATGCTTGTTTCAAATAAACAAACCACACTCTCCCACTGGCTCTTTAGCAAAGCACCATTCAAGAGTCAAATTCTTTGCATTCTTTCAACAATTGAGGCCGGAACCTTTCCTGTTTCTTAACCTCTCCCAAAAACATTCCTTTTTTTTTTTTTTTTGGATGGCCCCAAAAACATTCTTGCAATACATTTGGTTTTTTCTCTTAAGCACCACTGACCAAACCTTGAAAAACTAGTTTTTCTGCTAATATCGTGAGCTTGATTTTGATTCTGGAATACATGGAACATTTTTTTCCTGGATTCTTACCCAAACCATTTCACTGCGCACCATGTTCTCAGCCCATTCATGAATACTGATGAACATTTAAAAAATGATCACTGATTCAGAAAAAAAAAAATCCATCTGTTAAGCAGGTGTCTCATGAAGCAAATGTCAAATGTGCAACAGGCAATCCTACTGTGGAAGTCAACAGAAAAAAACCTTTTGGAAATCTTACATGTGTTCATGTTATAAAGTCAGTCCAGGAATAAATGATTTCTCACCCGATGGGGGTCTTGAGGAAGTGGCAGGAAAAAGCTTTATGGGAGAAGTGACCAGCCTAGGCTGGATTTTGGTAGATCATGATAATTTCAGAGGCAAGAGGCAAGGTGAAGTTAATTTAGGTGAGTAAACCGCATGGGCTGACTTGATCATTTTTGCACAACTCTGGATTATAATGGAAATGGAAGGCTGGCTCTTTGGGAGCCATGAAGGAGATTTTAACCAACCTACGAATCAGAGAAAGAACATTTAGTGTATCTTAGGCAATTGTAACAAATTGAATTAGGTTTTATCATGATCATAACTAAAAATCATTACATTCCAATGGTGAAACCCTGATATGTTTCATGTGTATCATCTCAGTAGAGATTTCATTGAACAAGAAATACAAGTTTGCATGAGGAAGTACTCTTGTTTTTACTTACTAAATATTTGAATGTCACAGGATTTCTAAGTTCCTTCATGGTTATCCTTGACTCAGGAAGATTACCTTTTCTCCAAACATGTCAGAGAAAGCTGAGCACTGATAATTAAAAATGTGAACATTCAATAGATAAAATAGAGGTCATGAAATAGCATTCATTTGTGTTCTGATTTTTATTTTTTATGTGTGTGGGTTTTTTTCTTTGTTTACTTTGTTTTGGTCTCACTTGCTGCTCCCTTGGGAGACACCACCAAATGAACATTAAGTATAGCTTATGGAATTTACATGTGAGAGGCATATAAATTTACAGTGTTTTCTCTGGAGAGAAAGGGAGACTTCCCAGGGTGGATTGGTAACGTGTAAAAGATCAAAAGTAAAAACTGTCAATTTCCAACAACATCCATATCTGTTCTATGCAGATAGTTATTTTGAGAGGAAACCATCAACATAATGAAAAAGCAACCTACTGAACGTAAGGAGATGTTTGCAAATGATATAACCTACAAAGGGTTAATAGCCAAAGTATATAAAGAATTTATACAACTCCATACCAAAACACCAAACAATCTGATTAAAAATGGGCAAAGGATGTGAATAGACATTTTTCCAAAGAAGACATCCAGATGGGCAACAGACACATGAAAAGATGCTCGACATCATTCATCGTCAGGAAAATGCAAATGAAAACCACAACGAGATACCACCTCACACCTACCAGAATGGCTAAAATCAGTAACACAAGAAACAACAAGTGTTGGTAGGATGTGGAGCAAAAGGAACCTCATGCACTGTTGGTGGGAATGCAAACTGAGGCAGCCACTGTGGAACACAGAAGAGGGTCTCTCAAAATTTAAGAATAGAAATACCATGGAATCCAATAACTCCACTACTTCTTTGGGCATTTACCCCAAGAAAACCAAAACGTGGATTTGAAAAGATTAACTGCACTCTTAAACGTTCATTGCAACATAACTTACAGTAGCTACGATATGGAAGGAGCCCAAGTGTTCACGGATAGAAGAAAGGATAAGGAAGGTGTGTTGTGTATATATGTATGTCTGTATTTACATATATTTATTATATATTATAATATATAATCAACACTTAACATATTATATATTTAATATATTATAATATATAATATATATCTTATATAATATACATTATATAAGATATATATTATATGATACATATAATTATATAATATATACTATATTAAATATTGATTATATTATATATCATATATTGTATATTATTATATATTATATAATATTATATAATACATAATATATGGTATATATTAATATATATTAATTATATATTAATATTATAAACTAACACATGACGTATTTTCCAAGAATCAGACTTATTTATCATTCTTCCCTGTATCCTCACATGGTTGTCCCCTGTGCATGTCTGTATCTTCATTTTTTTTTTTTTACAAAGTTTTGATTGATTGATTGATTGATGGACTGGTTGATTTTAGAGAGCAGGGGAGGGGCAAAGGAGAGAGAGGGGATAAAGAATCTCAAACAAACTGTGGTAAGTGTGGAGCCTGACGTGGGGCTCCATCTCATAGACCTCAGATGATGATTTAAGCCAAATCAAGAGTCTCACACTTAACTGAGCCACCCCTCTTTTTCAGAAGGACCCTAGTCTTATGGGATCAGCATCCACCTGAGTGACCTCATTGCACCTTAACCACCCGTTTAAAGATCCAAACTCTATATGTGGCCACATTCTGAGGCTTCACTGTACAAATTTTGGGGGGACACAATCAGCCCATGACAGAGACCTTGATCTATTTGCAAATCAGAAGTGAATTTATGAAACATAAAAGGATTTTGAAGAATTACACAAGAGAAAAACATAGGATTATTAAATGCAGAACTGTGTGTAATCCAAAGTGCTCATTATTTCAGTATCTTCTGTGCTTGTTCATTTAGACACTTCTTCCATGTCACAAGGTTACGAAACGACATAAATATAATCAATGGTTTGAAGGCAAAAAAAAAAATAAGGGATAATGTGTTTAAACTAAATGAGAAGAAATAGCACTAGCTAAATAGGGTTGCTAAAAAATATAGTTTTAAAGCTCTTTATACACAGACAGGGTTTATCAAGACGCTCCAAAAATGGATCTCTTGATAAATACTGATGTTTTAAAAGTGACCATGTATTTTCACATGCATGGGCATGTGTTTTCTCCTGTGAATAATTTTACTGATTTCTACAACATAAGTAATATTTCTGTAGATGGTGCTTTCAGAAAACCTCGATCCTCTGTAGAGATGTACAAGTTCTATGTAAACAGATCGACACACCAGATGGAATTGGGCTCTTTAGCACAACAGTAACCACATAAATAGAACAGTGTCTATCATGAAACGAGTCTTTCAAAAAAACGTTTGTTGATCATATGTGACTGTTGAGAATAATTTTGGAATATGAAAATACAGCCTTTTATGATATCTATTTTAATTCTATATGAATAGAATTTGATCATACATATTCTTCTATACCCTAGGTTTTTATGGAAAAAGATAACTTCAAGATCTTCCATGTCAACTGATGTAAATTTATCTCATTCTTTTGAATTTCAATGATACTTCCCTGTTCTAATAAACTCTCATGTAATTGACTTTATATAGATGGACAATAGTTTCCAGTTTTCAGGGAAAATGATGGTTTTTTATTTGAAACAATATTATACTATCTTTTTGCCCATGTAATCATCTATATGCTCAATCCCACAATTGTAACTGCTGGGTGGAGGGTATGTGAAACTAAGTTACCATGTTTTTTAAAATTTTCTTGGGAAAGATTTATCAACTGTGGTTTCTTCCAAATCTATATGAAGATATCTGAATGGCAGTCTTCTCCAAATCTTTGCAGACTTGAGCATTATGATTAAGCTTGTAAAACTATGCCAAAGTAAATGATAAAATTTCTATTTATTGTTTCAATTATCATTTAATTAAGAGGAAAGTTGATCAGCCTTGCATATGAAATTACATCCTGCTATGATTTTCCTTACTCAAACCATTGGTTCTTATCCAACATCCCCACGTTGGTGTGCCCAAACAAAAATAAATGAGATGCTGGGATACTTAAATGTTTAAAGATTATGTTGAGAAAACTTTCCAGAAATAAGACTTATCTTTTCAGATTAAACAATTGTATTATTCCCAGAAAAATGTAAACCTGAAATATTTCCTGAAAATTCCATAGCTTCCAAAGGTAGAAAGAATCTTTTTTTTTTTTTTTTAAAGATTTTATTTATTTATTTCACAGAGGGAGAGAGATCACAAGGAGGCAGAGANTTTATTTTATTTTTTTTTAAAGATTTTATTTATTTATTTCACAGAGGGAGAGAGATCACAAGGAGGCAGAGAGGCAGGCAGAGAGAGAGAGAGGGGGAAGCAGGCTCCCCGCCGAGCAGGGAGCCCGATGCGGGCCTCGATCCCAGGACCCTGAGATCATGACCTGAGCCGAAAGCAGAGGCATTAACCCACTGAGCCACCCAGGCGCCCCGAAAGAATCTTGAGAATAGCATGTCATCTATCAACTCACCTAGGTGAAGATAGGGCACAACAGACAGACTTCAGTTTTCAACTCAGAAATGCTCAATGTTGGAAGACCGTGTAATAACGCATGGAAAGAAGCGAAGGAACACAGGTAGTCTAATCAGGTTACAGATGGTCTTTCAAATATAGGTGTATATGGGAAGAAATGCAGACACATTTATGATTTAGGCATTGTAGTTTCTGTGAATTCCACTGGACAAAATCTATACAGGATTATATTATTTTAATAGACAAGGGGGCATCTGGGTGGCTCAGTTGGTTAAACAGCCAACTCATGATTTCAGCTCAGGTTCCTGAGATCAAGAGTCCTACATCAGGCTCTGCGCTCAGCTCCCTAATAAATAAATCTTTAAAAAAAATTTTAATTGACAATGATTTGTAAAACCTAAAGGACCATTGGACAAATCTGTATAATAATGGGGTATCCCTTGGAAATATGGTGTGAATCAATATAGAGATTCGAGTTTCTCTTTGTTTCATGAAATGGTTAAAAATTTCAGGTGAATAAGATGTGCTATTTTTAAAATATTTTAACTTTATGCAAATGTGCTTTTGTCGTATTAACTGATCAATTTTTTTTCACACGCCTATATTTTCCAGGATATCTTTTCTGCCGCTAGGCGTTTTTTTTATGCCTTTATTATACCGTTGGCCCTTCAACAGTGTGGGGGTTAGGGCATTGATTTCCACCTTCACAGCTGGAAATCTGCATATAGCTTTTGATTCTCCCCAAAAACATCACTAACAACAGCCCCCTGTTTACTGGAAATCTTATAACTTAGTAAAGTTGATTAACACACACTTTGCATGTCCTATGCATTCCCTACTGTATTCTTAGAATAAAGGAAACTGGAGAAAAGAGAGGATGGAAGAGGGTACCTGAGTGGCTCCATCAGTTAAGCACGTGATTCTCGGTTTCCGCTCAGGTCATGATTTCAGGGTCAGGAGACTGACCCTCACCTCGGGCTCTGTGCTCAGTGTGGAGTCTGCTTGAAATTCTCTCTCCCTCTGCCCCCTCCTACTTGTACTCTCTCTAAAATATATCAATAAATCTTTAAAAAAATAAAAGAAAGCCATGAGGAAGAGAAAATACATTTATAGGACTGTGTCCTATTTATCTGCATGTAAGTGGACCCACATAGTTCAAATACATGTTGTTCCAGGTATTAATCTTTTTAGATATCTTTCCAGGCAGTTCACATTTTACTCCTGTATTTCTCTTCCCTTTCCTTTTATTGACTTCCTGCTCCCAGGGACACAGTGTAATTATTTTGATCCAGTATTTAAATATGGTCCAGTATTTAAATTCTGTAATCCCTTCCCCCCCGCCGCCCCCCCATGTTTTCTTTATCTGATTTTTATATTCTTTCTAATCCTGCTCTCTTCGGGGAGAGGGGTTGCCCGGATTTTTTGACGGAGCAATGCAGCGTTGGTTTATTGTGTGGGTTATGATTAACAAGGGTAGAACAAATTCTTGGCTCACCTGGTCTCTTCAACCTTGGCTCAGTGAAGCCTCATTTTTGCATTTCTTTGACAACTGCACCTTCCCTTGTACAATACTGTGGAGTACCAAGAAAAATCATAAAGCGCATCCAGAATAGGCCAGACATTGATAATCCAAGTCAGGAAGCACCGTGTAGACAATAGGGCTGCGTGTTTCTACTTCTGGAGAATTTTGTAAGCTACCCAAGAGGTCATAGGATGTGTCTGCTACTGGTCTCATAGAGGGTGGCTCTCCAGAATTTCTAGTGTACTGTTCCCACTGAGTCCTACAATCATCTATGTCATGTGATGGCACTATGGGATGACATCAACTTTACACTTGAAAGCACATTCTCCTTACCATGTCAGGAAAGCACACTAGTCTATAGTGGGCACTGAATCATCTGTGTCTTATAAGATGGGTTGGCCCAGTGATGGGTATTATGGAAGGCATGTATTGCATGGAGCACTGGGTATGATACATAAACAATGAATCAAGGACCATGACATCAAAAACCTCATGACGTATTGTATGGTAACTAACATAATAAAAAATAATTTTAAAAAAGAAGATAACAATCCAGAAAAGGAAATAATACTGGATTAGAAAAAATAATAAGTCCCCCACAGCCTTCTCTCTAGTTAGAGGACCAGGGAAGAAGGGGTAGAGCATGACAATTCTAATTGTCCTGATTAATCCTATTCCTAATTAATCCTCATTATCACTCTATTCCAATCAAGAACCACATGAAAAATGGCAGCTTAACCCCCAACCCATGCCAGCAAAGCCCAAGTGAGGAACTAGCCCCGCTGGACAATGACAAAGCATTGCCACCCAAATGTATTGTTTTTATGTAATATTTTTGAAATGCCAAAGTTACGGGACCAGAGAACAGACTTGTGGTTTTAAGGGGATTCGGAAGGTGGTTGGACAGAAGGGGAGTGCGTGTTCCTGTCACTGGGGAAGAGGAGAGATCCTGGCATGACAGGCTGCCCTGGTATTCATTTTCTGGATGGGATGTTGCAGTCCGATTTTGCAAGATCTTACTATTGGAAGACAAGATAAAGGGCATGTGGTCTCTATCATTTCTTACAAGTGTGCCTGAAGCTATATTTACTTCAAAATAGAATGTGCATTTAAAAAGTCCCCTAAAAGCTATCAGCACCCCTATGTTTCTTGCTGCATTATCTACGGTAGCCAAATTATGGAAGCAGCCCAAGCATCCATTGATTGCTGAATGGATAAAGTGGTGTGTACACACACACACACACACATACACACACACGAACACATACTCCCATACCTGACCAGGCACCAAATCTCTGTTATCTGACACATTGGAATATTATTCAGCCATAAAAAGAATGAAACCTTGAAATTTGCAACACGAACGGATGAGCGGAGAAAGTATTAGGCTAAAGAAAATTAGCTGGTCAGAGAAAGACAAATACCGTATGATTTCACTCCTATGTCAAATGTAAGAAACAAAACCAACAAACAAAGGGAAAAAGGGACAAACAAAAAATCAGACTCTTACCTCTAGAGAACACAGCGAGGGTCACGAGAGCGGAGGTGGGTGGGGGCTTGGGTGAAACAGATTATGGGCATGAAGGAGTGTACCTTTGGTCATGAGCACCAGGTGTTGGATGGAAGTGTTGAATCACTGTACCGTATACCTGAAACTAATAAAACACTGTATGTTAACTACACTGGAATTAAAATGAAAAATAAGTAAATTAAAAATCCCCTGAAATTCTTATGAATGATACTCTAGTCCATTTTTATTTCCCCATACACAAAAAAGGAATATAAGAGAATAAGCCAAGAATAACATAATTATCGTTGTCTGCTTTTATGGTCAATTTAGGTTGCAGTTTGGAGGGCTGGTTTATCACCCTGTGACTGTCCTTCCTGTTCCAAATTTTCTACAGTGAAAGTGCATTTCTCTCAGAAATCAGAGACACAGATTTATAAAATGGGAATTAGCAATCATTCACCATATAAATATCTCCTATTTATTTCCAATCTTTTTCTATGCCTGCTCTCTTTTGTGATATGCAAATATTTGAGGCATTTCTCCCTCACTCAATACCCCCCTCTTTTTTTCATTCAGGCTGAGGGATTGAGGGGAAAGACGTTTTTGATTTTAAACTCTATTTCTTAGATGTGATCACAAAAGTTTTTCTTATTTCATTAATAATCTTGAACATTTCATAGTATATTCTTTCTACAGATGTGGAGAAGGAGGTGGAAAGATACTAAGCAGGTGCCCACCACGTAGTGTTGGAGCTTGGACACATACACCCATACCTGACCAGGCACCAAATCTGTTATCTGACCCATCCACCATCGAGAAAATTTACTTGACTTTCTCTTGTCCTGTAAAGTGTGGAAATCGTTCCAGATATTCTCAAAATACTCCCCAGTGACTTGCAGGAATACTGCCATCGTAAAAGAACATAATGTCCTAACTATTTCTATAGGCTACGAAGCATGAAGCCCACACCAGCATCCCAAGGACGAGTTATGGAAATGGGGAAGTCTTGAAACCATTCTTAATAATTTAGGCAAATGATACCTTTCTCCACTTCCTGCACTCACCTTGCTATTGATGAATTTATTGTTGGATGTTTTAAGAGGATACATGTAGAGGTCTGGACTGATTACAGCTTGGTTTGTGAGTGTCGGTACATGGAAAGGTTTACAGCGACACCTATCAGCAAGGGGACATCACAGATAGTGACCTCTCCTGGCTCACTACATAGGTAGGTTATTCACAGAGGTGGAAACAGAAAGAGAGGTTAGCCATAGAGTATTTTCCCAAAGAGGTATTGGACTCACGTGGGGGAATAAAAATTATGTTCACCTCCATCGAGAATCTGTTCTCAATAAAAATCTGTGAATTCTCAAGATGACTGCTAAGGAGAAGGTTATGTGTTTCTGGGACGGACCAGACAGGAGTAGGATGCTAGTGGTTTCCAGGCACTGAGCACCTTCATTCTTAGAAGTTGCTTTGAAATATGTCTGAGCCCAGATCCAGAGCCCCACGAGCATCCAAGCACTTTGTTTTCTCTTCTCATGTGTTTCCTACATCGTAGGATACTTGGGTAGAGCAAGACTTGGGACCACGTGGGAAATGAGAACAGATCTCAGCCATGAGATCCCTCCCCAGGAGCTGCCCACAACATGCATACACAGTAGCTGGAAAGTGAAGTTCTCGGGTTGACCACACTAGGTGGCCACTCAAAGCCACATGCCATGTGCACTTGACCAACTCTCCAACCCACCCAAGTAGATCATGGAAGCCCAACCTCCTTCCACATGCGATGCTGTCCCAGTGAGGTATCCAGATAAACTTCATTTTCTCCAAAGGCCTATTTCCAGCAGGGATGCTAAATCCACCCCTAAAGACTCTGGCAACAAGTAACCATGAACTGGCTCTCCATGCACCTGCTATTCCCACTTTGCCTAGGATCCTGGGGGTAGTAGGTCTGAACCCAAGTGTAGACGCACATGGGTGTGTGTGTTTACTAAAAACACAACAAAAAAACAATAATGCCAATAATCAGCAATTTCAGGTCCCGTGTATTTTCACCCATTTGATCTGTTTTTATTTATTCCCTCAGGGTTGATGGAGAAACTAGTCCTCGGATATGTTGTTAACACAGAAAAAGCACAAAATCTCTAAGAGCAGAGCTGGGATGAGAGTGAACCATGCTGGGATCCATTCAAACCAAACCCCCCATTACCCCATCCAACCTCTTCAGGCACTGATCTATCTCCATCTTGAAAATGCAGGATGAAACCTTGTCTGACCTGTAATGTCACCTTGAACGTAATAACCCAATGGCCCAGGAACAAACTGA
The DNA here is from genome assembly GCA_002007465.1 of Ailurus styani. Lineage (NCBI taxonomy): Eukaryota > Metazoa > Chordata > Mammalia > Carnivora > Ailuridae > Ailurus > Ailurus styani. The sequence continues at coordinate 3,214,486 of LNAC01000046.1, read as the reverse complement.
GTATTACATTGGATCTGTAATGCTTAAATTCAAGATCAAGTCACCTGCTGGTAATTTGGCAGCTCTTGACATTTTCCAATCTCTTTAAGGTCATGTGAATGAAAAAGTAGTTGTGGGCACTAAGCCTCAAGACTATGATATTTAAAATAATCTTGGTAGATGGAGTCATTAACAGCCATTCATAAAGAAACAGCCTTTGTGACAAAAGGAATCTTAGAGACCCCATGATTACTCAGTCTTTGGGGAAAGATTTTTGTGAAACATTTCAAAACTCAGGAATTTCATTATAGATCTCTCAAGGAGAATTTAAGTACCGAAAACATTTAAAATATTATTGATAACAATTGGGAGAGAATTATTAGAAAAATAAACTAAAAACAAAGAATTCTTTGTCATCACATTCTTGTTCATTCTCTAAACTACATACCTGAATCCTATGCCATTGAGTTACAATTTCTACTTTGCTCACCATTTCAGTGGATACCGAATCATCAATTTATTACTTTGCTCACCATTTCAATGGATACCGAATCATCAATTTATTACAATTATTTTAGACTGTGTGTTTCCCACTAATGATTATTTTAACCAGCCATTTTATATACATTCACGATTCAAAACATTTTATGAAAAAACGCAAATTACGAATGTTTACATAAGTCTCCTAGCTCTATGTCTGAAGGAAAATCATTAAAAATGGAACGTGTGAGTTTAATAAAACACAAGCTGTTTAGCTCTTGCTAAAGCAGCAGGTGGAAATGGCCATTACTATTATAAATAAGAAGGGAAAATTATGAAAGTGCATCTAGATTTGTTTCACCAGAAATTTTATTCTTACAAAGGTGATTCATGAAGGAGAACCTCAGCATAGTCTTAACTTGCCTTTTGGGCATGTGGTTGTACATATTTCTACTCCTTGGGGTATATGAATCTCCTTTTTAACTCTGTTTGAATTATTAGCCAGTTTTGATGTGCTCATCCTTATAAGGCTAGGTTTGAGTCATTTATGTTCTGTCCCTCCTACATTGCGGATTGGGCATTTCAAAGCCTATGAGGAGGTGCAGTGTGCATTAGAAGCTTGGAGGTAGTACTGCAAAAGCAAAGAGGAGTCCTAGACTCCTGGTGCTTCCAACCCAAGGCCTTGTGGAAGAATTGTAGACAACCATTCCTGGGGCACCTGGGTGGCCCAGTCAGTGAAGCATCCGATTTTTGGTTTTGGCTCACGTCATGATCTCAGGGTCATGAGATCAAGATCTGTGTGGGGTTCTGGGCTCAGTGTGGGCTCTGCTTGTCCTTTTCCCTGCCCGTCTGACCCTACCCCCATTTCCTAGCTCTTTAAAATAAATATGTAAATCTTTAAAAAAACACTAAGAATAAAGACCACCACTCTTACAAGTGTCTCAACTTGTGAAGGGTTCAATGTAATCACACTGTCATTATGGTCAACATGGTTTCCTATAAAAGGGTTAGAGTCCTTTCGAAGCACACACACATGCACACACATATGCTTCATCTTTTAGTATTTTTTAGACAACATATTAGGCAAAAAATTATATATATATAAATTATGTATAAATTATATATATATATATAAAATGATCAAAGAATCTTGACAATGCTGAAAGAAATCAGTCCCAAAACACATCTATAGATGACTCATCTTTGGGAATTATGACAAGGAGCTTAAGATAATTATTATAAATAAAAGTGCAATAGGAAAAGGGAAGTATGAGTGATAAGTAGGGAAATTTCAGGAGAGATTAGGGTGTTGTAGAAAACATTCAGGGGTGAAAAAAATAAGTGAAGTTAATTTACTGACTAGAAATCACAGCAGACTATATACAACAGAAGGATCAATGAACTTGAAAAGTCATTCAAATGGAAGCATAAAGAAAAAATAGCAAAACTGAAAAGAGCTAGATATAGAACTCTATATCCAAATTACTCTCATAAATAAGGTGAAATAAAGGCATCTTCTGATAAATGAGGCATTTGTCTACAGACCCCGCTGAAAGAAGTTGACTCGCTGGAGGTCAATTATAGAAAATGAAGTGTAGACCTGCAGAGTGGAATGAGAATCACCAGAAATGTCGGTACGTGGGTAAAAAGCATACTCTATTTAAATAAACACAGCCTGGTTTTAAAACCATGACCAAACAACACAAAATATATTGTAAGGTCTATGACCTTTGCACAAGTGTATTTCACAAGCACAAAAACAATGGCTAAAGGGAAGTAAATAGAATTATACTCTTACAGGTTTCTTATCTTGCATGATAAATCACACAGTTTTTTTTTCCCCCAAGGTTAACCATGTAAGATGGATACTGCAACCACTTCATTGACTACTGAAAAATTTAAAAGTAGCTAAAAATAATAAATGGTGAAAATGGAATAGCAAAATTATGGTCAAACTCAGAAAAATGTAGAAAAGAAATAAGAGAGGACACAGATGGGACAGACAGACATTGAATGTCAAGCTAGTCCCCTGAAATACAACCGTATCAGACATTGTGTTGTGTGAAACAGAATAGTCCAGTTAAAAGACAGATTGTCAGAATGATAAAGAAGCAAGACTCTGCTATATGCCCTTTATTTTTAAAAGGTGTTTAAACTAAACACCCCCCCACACACACACATAAATAACAAGACACGGATTGAAAAGTGTTAAGGTGGAAAGAAACGGCATACAAACACAATATAAGGAATCGGAGGGACTGTTGGGATCTCCTAACAAATGGATATAAAGTAAGGACTCTTGTCAGAGAAGACGGGTCTCATTGGAGAAAAAGGAGTGAAATGAATGATCAGAAAAGCATAGTGATTTTTATATGTATATGAGCCTATTTACAGAGCTTCAGTGCACATGAAGCAAGCCTGGTTGCATGCAAGGGAGGGAGGGATAGGGAAACAGAGACAGACTCAAACCCTCATTGGGGATCTTAAGACTGCATTGTCAGGAATTGATTAAACAAGTCCACTTTTGCAGGTGAGATTATGTTAAATGTTTGTGACAGGTGTGTGGATGCTATCTGCTCAGCTGATTTTATCATTGATACTCCATAAAATTCCCAAGTTCTTTTCAAGTTTCTACTACCACCTAAAAAGCACTGGAATAATGTTTTCTGTAAATGTTTGGAAGACTTTTTCCTGTAAAATCATCTGGATAAACTGTATCTTTTAAATTGGTGAGATTCTTTTAACCATTCTTTATATTATTCAAACAAAAGGAGCTATAGAATATATGGGATTTGGGATCAATTTAAACCAGCTTTATTATCCTAGCATAGTTATTTCTTTTAAATGTGTTATTTGCTTGCTCTGGAACGTGTCAGTGAATTTATTTCTATTTCTCCCTTGTCATTTCTTAACTGTCGCTCTGGCTTTTTCCTTTTCTTATGGATATAAGTAAGAACATCCAGGTCTTCTCCAACAATTACGCTTAAGATTTACTCGGTCCTACGTTATCTTTTTCTCTTTTTGCTTTTGTCTTTGTTTTCTTACGGGTTGATCAATGATACCAATTCCAAGTTTCATAATCAATACACAAATTGCTGTGCTTTGATTTAAAGTGCCTGAAGCAGAGAGGGAGTAGGAAAGGTTTTCAAGGGCTGAAATTTCTCTGGAAGCGGAGTAACAGGGGCAAGAGTTAGGATTTCCATGTGGTTTTTTCCTCCTTGTTTTCTGGGCCGAGACTGTTCTCTGTGAGGAGTGGGTCTCTGTGAACAACCGTGAAGCTGGTGAATACAACATATAACACCTCCAGGTTCCTACAGAGGAACTTTCCAACTCTGGAAAGAGGTCCTCTATAGATGAGCCTGGAAAGGCAAAAGAGATGTCAAGCCAGCAGAGTGTCCTGGGACATGGTGGTCCAAGCATATACTCCTTGCTATAGAGAGAGCATAACTATGATTCCCCAAGCTAACAACCCAAATGGAATCAAAGGGATCAAGGGTACCCCCCCACACTTGCTATAACACCAGATTTGCCTATAGCAAGCTGCCATGTCATGGGGCTCCTTTTGTCCTAAATCTCACATTCCCTGCCCAAACTGCCCATCTTGCAGAGGAAATGGCTTGGCTATTATTACTACATGGAACCCTAACTGATCTGCAAGACAAGCCAAGACCACCAGCCACCTCGAAAGACCTCTACTCCCATTACACCAGGCGGTGCCTGCAGCCCCAGCAACTGACAGCCAATCCTCTTCCCAACACATGAGAAAATGGGACAAACAGCAGTCTAGTGACTCTTTGAGTTCCCAGACACGTGATCTGGTGGCAGAGCCAGCAAGCACCCCAAAGCAGACTCTCAGAAACATGAGCCACAAGCTCTTAATGACCTCCTCAAAACAGGTTACAGCAGAGATCCCAGAAGGCAAACAGTCGTACAATTCAGACACGTAAGTGTATCCGGTGAGTCGTCCTCCTATCAACAGAAAACAAAGGGCACCTCAGTAAGGAAAGTCTGCTCTTAAAACATAGCCAATATGGAAAGCAGAGAAAATTGAAAGAGGTCACCGAGTGTTCAGAACCAGAGGAGCCCCAGACTTGGGCACAATAAGACCTCCCTAGCCTCCCAACAAAGACGGTGAACAAAAGCAGCCAGTTTGGTGTCCTGGCTACGCCCCAGGTAGAACCGTTCCATCAGGTGTGAGGAGTGCCGGAAGGTACCAGAGATGCCACACCACCTACATACAGGTGACGTCTCAGACACCAGAAGATGCCGACTTTGAGAGAGAGACAGACAAGTGTTTCCAAGATCTGAGTCTAAGCTGAGTTTCAGGAAGTGTCTCTTCCAACCATTTCACAGAACTCAGCAGTTAGAAAAACCCTCATTAGAATAAAAACATGCATGCTTACTGACAATCAGGAAGCTGCCTAAGGAAGCAGGCTCAAAGGCTGATCCCAAAGGAAAGCTATCGCCTTCTCCACCAGCTTGCTGACGCATCTGGATTCCTTGTCTCGCTTCCAGTTCTTGCGTGGAGTCATCTGTTTGATAGAAGCCCTGTCAGAAGTGGGATCTGGACCCAGGGGACTACAGGACAGGCTTTCTTACTTCAACTCTCTGCATCTGCCTTAACCTGACCCTTCGGCTCCACTGCCCAGGGAGGACGGGGAGGTCAGTGGTTGCAGTCAGGGCCAAGGAGAAGGGAGAAAAGAAGGTTTTCCAGGTATTCTAATGGAAAGCACACATTTCTGATGCCATAAAGGATGCAGTCCAAAAGCAGAGAGAAAAGGAAGCAGGGTCTGCAAGGGGTACAGACTAGGTAGTCAGCGGAAGTAAGACCCTGCCGTTGAAGAACAAAGAGGCCACCCTGTAGTGTCTGACTTCCATCCCATAGCCCCTCCATCCGCAGGACACTGGAGGCCCCGGGCTTCTCCCTTCCTGAGGACCAAAGTAATGAGTGCCCACAGCTGCTTCTGGGCATCGTCAGGGCAGGAAACCAGCAAGTGCTCGTTGTATAATGTACAGCACTCTCTACTCCAAGGAAGGGTGAGCATATACAAGCACCCACCTGAACCATCCCCTGGACCCTCACCTGCCAGCCCACCCTACTGGAAAGCCAACAACACATCAGTCATTACTCCCTTGCACTGTAGGACGACCTTCACGGGAAACACACTGGAAAGCATAGTCAGAGGGTGAAAGGAACAGCCCCTTAAGGAGGAGGGATCCAAGCTTCTCAAACAGTAATGTATGATCACCTGAGGACTTCGACGAAGTGTCGGTTCAGATTCAGCCTGTCTAGGACGGACCCTCAAGTCCTGTAGCTCTGCCAAGTCCCATGTGATGTTGTCGTTCTTCGCACCACACTTTCTGCAAAGGAGTCGAATCAGCGCTTCTAAAACGTGTCTGGTGTCCCAGCTGCCTAGAAGGCATGTTCACGCTCCGTCCTCTTCCCCTAGTTTTTTGAATCCCCAGGTTGGGAAAGGCCCAAGAGTTTGCAGCTCCCCAATTCTTTTGGGAACTTGAACAAGTTCCCAGGTGTTGCTGATGTTGCAGTTTCTCAGCCCAAACGTAGAGGACCACTTCAAGGACCAGAAGAGGGGTTTTGCGTCTTGACTGCTTCATAGAGTAACCTATAAAAATACCATGGAGGGAGGCTCATCCACTGATTTCCTGAATTAACGGAGCTTGTAGATTGTAAACCATTTCGGGTGATGCACGTGGGCACTCAACACTGTGAATCACTCTTTTGGACTTTTTCTTGGGTTAAGAGTCGTGAAAGTTCATCTGTGGCTGACCACCTGTGGGGGAGACTGGAGCCAGGGTCAACTTGCGGGGACAGGAGACCCCCTGAGGCACTGCCCAGCATAGCAACTACTGGTCCCCATTTCCTCTGTGCCTGGTCCACCAGTCAGCTCAGGGACAGGTCTGTCCTTTCATTGCAAATGCCTCCAGTCAACTGGCAATCTGTCTCCCCCATGCTCTAGCGCAATTTTTCATCTAGATGTATGCTTCATCCATTTGGAGGTTTGAATCAGAAAGAAAACATATTTACAGTTTCCCCCGAGTCAGTTCTTTCTCTGTTGTGCCTATAAATGTGTTGCCTGAAAACTGTTGGTAAAGTTAACTTTCTTTCGATTTGTACATTTTCCTTACAAATATGATGGTCTTCATCCTATAAAGAGTCCCCAAATTTACAAGCAGGGTCTGGGCAGATTTTTCTGCTTCACGATTCTGTGAATGGGCACAGTTTTTACAACGTACGGAATTTCAACTCTTTCCTCCTCCTTCCTCCTCCTCCTCTCTGGTCTCAGACTAGCCAGGCTGCCTCAGCATCACAGAGTTCATCCCTGATTGTAGGCAGCTGACATTCTCCTGAACAGAATTAAGGGATGACTGTAAGCACTGTGGAAAGCCAAGGAACATTCCTGTGTGGGGCAGAGCAGCAGAGAAAGAATGATTAGTCCCTAATAGAACAATTTGGGCAGAACTAAGCATTCCATTTTTAATGGAGACTTGGAAGCCAGCCAAAATTCTTACCTTCTCATTTGCCATTATTCAGTCTTCATGGGTTCATAAATAATACTCCAAGGTATAGCCTCAAAAAGGCTTCCAATTGGTCTCTGCTTCTAACAAGCTGAGGTTTCCCAGATTTCTTCATTACTGTTAATCATGTTCAACTTGTCTCTGCTTGCTCATTTCCATAAGTGAGGGCTGTCTTGATTGTTCAATGCCACCGAATCTCCTGGGTTGGCACTTTCCCCAAATCAGGAAAGTCCTGTTTGATTCTCAATGGACAGGACAGGATGACTCAGCTCCAAGTCGTTGTTTCATTCAAAGCATGGCCAGGCTCTTTTCCAAGGAGCCTTGATTTTTCCTTCCTGGGCACTGAGGAATGATTGTTTACACAGTCCTCAGAGTCTCTGGCAGGACATGGGAGACCACAGCACAGCTGCAGTATGTCCAGCATGTCTTCAGCATTCTCTCTCTCTCTCTCTCTCTCTCTCTCCTAATATAAGCCAAGAACTTCTTGGTTCACTTGCCCCAGTGGTTCTCAAAGTTGAGCATACATCTGAATCACTGGTAGCATTCAGTAAATTAGAGAGGGCTAGATTGCACCTCCAGGTTCTCCATCTCTGGATGCATGAAGCTCTGCATTTTGAGCAAGTTCTGTGGACTGTACTCGGAGAATGAATAATCTGCTCCCCGTTTTCAGTCAGTGACTGTCACCTTTGCTCCTCTTATATAAAGCTATATGGTCTGTTCTGCATAATTTAGCAAGGTCGGGATTCTCTTGTCAATGCTTTGCAAAGCTTTGGAAACATTTATTTATTTATTTTTTAAAGATTTTATTTATTTATTTCACAGAGGGAGAGAGATCACAAGGAGGCAGAGAGGCAGGCAGAGAGAGAGGGGGAAGCAGGCTCCCCGCTGAGCAGGGAGCCCAATGCGGGCCTCGATCCCAGGACCCTGAGATCACGACCTGAGCTGAAAGCAGAGGCTTTAACCCATTGAGCCACCCAGGCGCCCTGGAAACATTTAAATATCAGCATACATCTGCTTCATGGTACTGAACCTCTTTTGAGGGACACTGTATAGCCTAGGTCTGTGACCATGTATTTGGTAAATGGGGCTGTGTCTTCAGGGTTTCTGAATTTAACTTCCTCATTTCCAATAGCAATTTCCACATCTAAAAGAGTCACAAGACTTGCTTTGATGCCAGCAGAACTCAGTCTTGTACGTCTTCCTTTGCTAAAACAAAAGTGAGGGTGTTTTCCGGCTGAGTTGGTTTTAATTAGGTAAATTCCTAAAACAGGAGTACACATAAGAAAGGCCTACCAGCCAAAAAGTAACTTAGGAAATAGCTAACTTTTATATTCCATGCATGCTGTGACTCAAAGGCAAGCCAAAATGACACTGGATCATTTCACAAAATGTGTGCGTCCATGAATGGTTGTCTGTATTCCTACCAGAATCACATTGTGAAGTATTATCTGTGCTCAAAACTGTACTGCTAACTGATGATAGAAATTTTTCCTCTCTAACTTGTCTAATGGCACACAGGCCCCAATATCAATCAATTACTTCTGGCACCTTGAAAATGAAACTTACTTCCTAGCATCAGGGTCAGGTTCATAATAACCTCCACCTGTGTTTATGGAGTTGTTGGGATGACAAGAGTTCCCTCAGCAAAAGTTGGGTCATCAAGGACTGTTCTGAGTTCAGCTTGTTGGAAGTGGAATTTGTGATAAGCCACTATGATCTCTGCCTACAGTTAAATCCAGGAGCTGTACTAAATGGCAAAACATTTCTATTCAGTGTGAAATAAAACATAAAAATGTCATTCACTTGGGATCATAAATGGCTAAACAAGAAAACGGACCAGTTATCCATCATTGGCGCTGAGTATTGCATGAGAACTCCCCCTGGGCTGGGGCTGGCTAGTACAAACGGATCATCGCTGCAGTCTGTGTGGAGAGGACAACCAGTCCTTACCTCTCAACTCCTGTCTGATTCACGGATAAGGTATAAGGGGCCACCACAGAATCATCTATAGTGCCTTACTTATCTAGAAATATGCCCTCCATTGATCAGCCCATGAGCTCGTGGTTAATACAATTTCAAATTTTATGCTCGCCATGGGTAGAGCCACGGCCCTTAGCTAAGTGTCACCAGTGTCCTTTTCTAGCGTCCAAGGTAAATCATTCTTCTTTGGCTGTTTAAGCTGAGAGTCCTATGTCGTAAGATACATGGCCAGAGTAAATTTCCCATGTAGCCTGAGTGACGTCAGGAGTTTGAGGGAGGGAGGAGGGAGAGCAAAAGAGGTGGAGGAGGACCAGAGTACAAGGGGGAAGAACACAAGAGGAGGAGGGGGAAGAGGAGGAAGAAGAGGGGAAAGAGGAGGTGGAGCAGCCTGGGATGTATGGAAAGCCTGGATGGTGATGAGGTTTTGTGATCAGTGTGGAGGAACAGAGATACTGCTCAGCAACTACTTTTCTTTCCAAGAGTCATTTCCCAGCCTCTCTGGGAGGTTAATTTGGGACCCTGCAATCGTTCTGGCCCAAGGAACTCCGGTGGATGGGAGTGTGTCCCATTAGACATGGTGAACCCTAGACCTATGCCCATCTCAGGGTCCCTGGAGGCCACATGCTGTGGAAGAGAGAAGATGGGGAACCCTTCCATCCCTGAGCCATTGCTTCGAAGTCAGTCATCTGACCAAAAAAGCCAATGGGAATTTGCTTGAAAAAAAAAGATCGGATTGTGCGAGGCCCAAGAGATGGTTGGTGCTGTTTGTTACAGCAGCTACTCTTACAAGTAGTGACTGCTGATACAAAGTGTGAAAAGAGTAGAGGCTTTCTTTATGTGTAAAGATGTTACAGACCGAGAATAGATAGAACTGAATACGTAGGGTACAACAAGACAGCAGACCTGGTCCGCTTTGCGGGAGGATCTTTAGCAACTGTGCAAGCCAGGAATTCCAGAATTCCTTCATCGCCTGACCATCTCCCATTTCACGCTTATTCTATCAGTGGAAATCGGGTCCGCAATTAGAAACATACAATGGTGCTTTTATGTCCACTGCTGTATCCTATGAGAGACGCCAGGTTCAAAAAAAATAAAAGGTCCAATTCGAACTTTGGCTCTTGGAGCTGACAGGAAACCTCTCGGTGTATGTTTGTCTTCTCCTGAACTGCTGTCTTGAAGGTTAGGCAAGGACCATCTAAAAGCAGCTCACTCTTCTCTGCGCTGCTCTATCTATTGCCAAGACCCCTTTACGAAGCTGCAGCACCTGCAGTTATGCGAGAGAAGCACACTTGGCTGTAATGAGCATTTTATTACCCAGAGCCTGCCCCAGCCGTGAAGAAAATGTCTTATCAACGTATTTGGATGTATGTTCGAGTGCGTGGTAAGCTGTGATTTCATTCGACAAGCTGATGTGGCTTAAGATTCACGTGAAGGCAACACAAGATAGGAGGCTGCAGTCTGGTACGTTTATAAAAATACACGGAAATCTCACGTCACTGTAACCACCTCTAGGCATTAAGACTTCTACATGCCATCTGCATGGACGTAGACCGGCTTTTTCCACACGAGCACAGTTTGGAGTCCTTCTACTCTCTTGTAATGAGGTTGGCCAAGCTGCAATCAATGGATGCTCAAGGAGAAAGCAAGATTATTAATATCCATGGACTAAGAAGGCTTCTGTTTTTAGCATATGTGCCAATGGATCGTGAATGACTATTATTATTATTTTTTAACCTGTCAGGGACTCCTCAGTTTCTCAAGTGGAAATAACTTGCTGCAGGCTCTCCCCATACACACACAGTTTGGAGCCTCTAATCTCTTGTAATGAGGTTGGCCGAGCTGCAATCAATGGACGCCCAAGCACGGCCTATGAAAAAAATTGGAGCCCCGCAGGGTGTTAGCCAGCTTTTCCTTTTTGCATTTAATTAATGCAGTTTCTTTTTTGCTAAAGCTTAGAGGGTTAAGTTTTATTTATTTTTCCCTCAGACAATAGTATGATTATGATTAGAAAAGTCTTTTACGTTATTTTAATTTTTTCTGGCAATCACATGCATTCTGAGCTTGAACCCCGCTACCCCCCATCCTAAAAAGTATGTTCATAATGGTTGTTTAGAATTTTGCACAGCGTAACTGCTCTATGGACCCCAATTCAGTGGAGAGCAGACACGCATGAAAGAAATCCATGAAGTCAGAAGATAAACAGCTCAGTGAGATCTTAAATAATTGGATAACACATTTCACCTTATCCAGTGGCACACTGAAATAAATTAACCTATTTTTAGGGTTATTCCCTCTAAGTTCTATACAAAGATTTTAACTTTCCTGGGATCCTTGCACAGGTGATTTTGGTGACACATCATTAAAGCTAAATACTTAACAATTCTCTTAGGTACATATTGTTAGAGTTTTTCACCCATAGTTTCAAATCTGATTACATCACAGGCAATGATTTCCCAAGAAATAGTATCCAAAACTGTGTATTCACTTTAAAGAGTCTGTAGAGCACATTCCAAAACATTTTTCCTCTTGACAATAATAGCATCATGTTTGCAGGAGGGTTGGGATTATACTTTATAATTTTTCCATTTAATTGATGCAGACATGAAGATAGGAGAAATTTTATTGCCCTCTCTGCCTCCAGACAGTTAGGTCCTGTTGTTCTGCAAGATGGGGCTACAAACTTTCCCTCTGGCTTTTTATTTGTCCTTGGGATTCGTGGTTAGGGTGATTCGGTGGAAGTGAAGACATTCTGAGAGATGGTACCTCTCTGCCCCATGGCTTCCTCATGGCTCTCATCTCACACCCGGTGTTGGGGTGTGTGGAGGGGTTTACGGGATTCTAAGAGACCATCCCCAATGATTTCCTTCATCTCCCACCTGTTTCTCATGTTTCGTAAGACCTCACAAAATTTCCATCTGACGTTGTAGGAGGCAGTGTTAGGTTTCGCTAGCCAGATGCTAATTTGAAATAAAAAAAAAAAAGAAGGTATTTTTGAAGAATACCATACATTTCATTGCCTTGGGTATCTAACTTCTAAATATGGTGCTACCCTCTCTTTCAGATGTGACATTCCTTTCGGTTTATGAAGGAAGAGTGACTCCGCTCCGATCGCAGCAGCCTGTGGGATTTTCAGCGGTGGACCCTCAAGTTCCATCTCACTTAATGAAGACTGAATGCCTGCAGTAAATAGTAATATCGCCAGGGCCCTGTTCCTCGGAGTGGTTTGAGATTCATGAGACTGATGTCTGCAGAACTTTGCTAGGTGGCTGCCTTGCACAACTAAACAATGACGGTCATTTTTCTCTTATTAATTGAATGTCAGTTTATTAAAAAAGAATCACTCTGGCTATCAGAATTCATTAATATTAATACTGTATAAAGCAACAGAAACAGCTGGGTGAGGATATGGTATAACCTCGCCGTCAGACTGGAAATGACTGCATCTTGATTTGTTCAAGCCGGTGATGGAAAACAAAAAACAAAACAAAAAAAATGCATATAATTGCTACCAATGAACAGATTTCCGGTTTCCACAGTTTCTTAGAAAGATATGAATGGCAGTTCTGAATTTAACTGTATGCATCTGAACATTTGGAAGGATTGAAAATAGAAGCAATTTTCTCCTCTCTTCTTCCTTGTTATTACAATCAAATTACGTAAACAATTTGGATAAGATGTAATTCAGGGTTTTGAGTTATTCAAATAATCACATCAATTTCCCAAATTTATGGGATTGCAGAGAGAATTCCAAAAACTCGAGAGAAAAGCATTTGCCAATTTTTAGGAAAATCGCATGAATTGGTGAGCAAACACACATGTCTTTGGGGTCAATATTAATTGATATAGTGCTCATTGTAGGTAGGCATGTAAACATTTGTGTGTGAGCTCCCTGATCCACGGGACCACACCGTTAGCCTGTGTGTGCATGCGAGTGAAACCATGTGTATGAATCTATGTGTATAAATCTGGAGAAGGAATGCTTTAGAAATTATAGACATTAAAATCACCACTTAGATGATTTCATTTCATGTCAAGGACACACAGCAGACATCTGAGCAGTTTAGCTCAAAGGCAATTTCTTTTCTAGTGTGATTTTTTCTTAGAAATATCACAGGACACCACCTAGAGATAAACAGACACCCATTTAGAAGGGAAGAATAAACAATTGTCTCAGGGGAGTAGGCAGCTGTGAGGAGTGAGTTTGATCTGGGAATGCTTTCTCAGTTCTGTGTCTCCAGAAGGTCAGGTCTCCTCTCCGCGGGGACTGAAATGGCCCCTGTAGGTGTCATCGAGGGAAGTCGTGATTGCAATCCGCTTATGCCCACGGTGTCTTCAAAGTTTACCCCAGTCCTCTTCCAGGAACTTCATTCTGAGTAAAGAGGTTTTCATGCAAAATCACATTGACAAATAGTTCTCATTAGTCTACAGTTATTCATGTTCTTATGGTTCTTTTCACAGTAAGGTTTTGGAATAAAAGGCATGCCCAGCCAGCTAGCGAGCCTCTACAAATAGATGGAAATAGAACACCATAAGAATCTTTGGAGAGATCTGCAAATGCCCCTGTCATGTATACAGCTCATAAATGCAATCCTGTGCCTTCTTCAGGTGAAGTCTGGCTTGCTTCCTCCTCGGATGTCCTCTTAGAGTGAATCTGGACAGGATTTGTGATAAGTATTCTTGATTTACTTTTCAAATTCCAGAATGTTCCATATGGGAGTTTCTCACTCTGACTCCATATATGCAATTGTATTGTAGATCTTTTAATATGCATCAATATGTACATGTAAATGTGTGCATAAATAATTGGTAAGGAACGTATATATCCTAGTAGACACTGAATGCCATTTTTGCAAATGCGTGATGTTACTAGGGTGTATATAATGAGACTATTTCCATGCCTGAACGTACACTTATGGTAGCAGTGTTTTAGTGATAGAAGCTAATGGTATAATTTCACAAGTTTGATATAAAAGTGCTTTGGGGGGAGTGCCTAGGTAGCAGAGTTGGTGAAGAATTGGACTCTTGGTTTTGGCTTAGGTCATGCTCTCAGGGTAATGAGATCGAGCCCCTGGTTGGACTCTGTGCTCAGCATGGAATCTGAGACACTCTCTGTTCCTTTCCCTCGGCCACCACCTTCCATGCTCTTGTGAGGGCTCTTTCTCAAATCTTTTTTAAAAATAAAAAGTGCTTTGGTTTTGAGGGGTTTTATGACGGGGGTGAGGAAACAGGCTAGCACGTTGTGGGAAGTGTTTAGTGAGGTCAAGATGAGACAAAGATGTAGACAAGGTTGTTCTGCTATTGGGCATCCAAACGTAGACTACACAAAATCAGAAGTAGCTCAAAGCTGTACATTAGCCCTTTGTTCAATGGTTTTCAATAAGATGTATCAATAATATCGTACATGACATTTTTGCCTTTGGATTTCTTTGAATCTGGCCAACCCATTACTCTTCTCATTTGTGATAAGAATCTTCTAATTCTACCTCCACTCCTTTATATATGTACATACATCCAAATTCGTATGTACACTCATATGGGGGGAATTTCCAAAATATATTTTAAGTAAAAAAAAAAAGAGCTCAGAAGAATGTTCTTACAGCTTCCTTTTGCATGTGTTCTGTGAAAACATACTACACACATACATAGGATTTCTTTTTTATTATAATTTTGCAAAGATTCATAACAGATGAAATTGTGCATTGTTTCTGGTTGAAAATGGATGTCAGGGACCTCAAGTGGGAGGGAAAATTAATTTTCTGTAGTGCAGACTCAAATCCTAAATTTAATTTTAAGAAATACAATTCTGGGGGTGCCTGGGTGGCTCCGTGGGTTAAAGCCTCTGCTTTCGGCTCAGGTCATGATCTCAGGGTCCTGGGATCGAGGCCCGCATCGGGCTCCCTGCTCAGCGGGGAGCCTGCTTCCCCCTCTCTCTGTCTGCCTGCCTCTCTGCCTCCTTGTGATCTCTCTCCCTCTGTGAAATAAATAAAATCTTAAAAAAAAAAATACAATTCTGGAAAGATTTTGTTGATTTCACCGCCTAAAGTCCGGCTTTCATGCATATTATAGATTCAGTGTCAACGCATTATGTGCACATTTCAAAAAAAACTTAGTGTTTTATTTTAAATCAATGTTACCTAAAATTTCCATGTTTTCATGTCACACACTTTTTGAAATATATATTTTTCAGCATCTTCTTATAAATGGTGCACATATTCAGGTTGGATTACATCTCTTTCGCCATTTTGAGACACATGTCTTGAACTTTATAGAATACTTCATTCTCATTCCTAGTTGTGTTCAATTAAGTTTTCCTGACTAGCATTCTAATTGATTCACAAGGTTGACTAGGCTTTTCTGAAATCAAGATCCATTACAGCAACTTGTGCAGTGAAGCCCTGTCCTCTATCTTTCCTCTTTAAAAAAAAAGGAAAAAAAGGAAAAAAATCATAAAATGGAGAAAGGACCGTGAATAGGGCCAACGTTGTTTTTCTGAACTCCAAAAGAGTGTTTGCAAGCTTTGCTTACAAATACCTTGCAACTTTACTTGTGATCATTGCTTCCAGTCCATGAGGTTTAAATATCCCGTGACTTAGACAGTAGGAACCGGCATAAAAACACAGCCAAAGGCTTTCTGGTCTTTCTGAGAAAAGAAGCTGATTGGCTGTGACTCCAATTAAGTAGCCTTTGGTTCACAGTTGGAAATGGAGGAGGAGGAAGCAGCAGCTCCCACTCGGGAATTGCTTACTGGGTCAAATTTTGCCCACTGTTTAACATATTTACGTTTCTCTAACAATTCTGTGGAACAGATAGGCTTATTGGCTTTTGACGAAAACAAACCTCAAATTATATAGAGCTAACGTGTCCAAATACCCAGAGCTAGACACTTTTAGAGGACAGAATCAGGGCAGACCTCTTTCATTTCAAAAGTGCATATTTAATTGGTACAAATCCTATCACAAGAGTCAATACTCTGTGGCATTTTATGGAGACCGAATTTGGGGTGGATATTCTGTTTCATGTCTAAGAATTCCAACTCCTATCATCCTATGATTTTTACCCTTATGCACAAAACATGTACATCATTTTATTCTTGCCCTTGACCTGTTAATTAAATACTAGTGGGAATTTTTCCATCCAACTCTTTTGTAAATCTTCATGTACATATATACCTTAAAGATCCTTGGATATTGACAAATCACGTCCTTCACATCGGTAAATCTAGCATCCTTCGAAAATCAATTTAAATGTCTTGGTTGAACCACCTCGCATGTATTCGTCCAGAAGATGTTCAGGGAGTCACGATTCGGTTCGAGCTCTGGCCTCTGCAGTGTGACTGGAAAGTCCGCTATGATGTAAGCTGATCGTTGCCAGCGCCATGCCCTCCACGAGAAAGCGGGAAGTTTCTGGAGGAGCGGCACGGCACACGGGTAGGCACTGGGTTGGCTTTCCAGCAAGCTGCCGGTTGGTACAAATGATTCAGTCGGTGAGCACACTCACACATAGGTTGAGACTTCGCTTCGTCACTGACCATCAGAGGTGATGACAGATGGTTGTGGGTGCCTGCTTGGAGCCTGAGGCCAATCTTCAGAATTGAGGTGGATCCCCTGGTGTGTATTCAAGTTGCCTTGAGGGAACTCAGCAAAACACTGTGCTCTTTGTTGTTACCACACAAAGCTGCAGGATCACTGCCCTTTGCAGGAGGAACACATCACAGAGGCATCTCTGTGGACTTTTCTTGTGTTTCTTTTGGACATTGTTTGAAACCCCCACGAGATCATAACTTCCCCTCGGTATGAAGTGTTTTTCCTTAAAGTACATCATCATGCCCCTGATTTTAAGGTCAATACATCACTGGAATTAGTTACCTTAATGCACATGCCAATTCGTGAGTTATTACCTAGAATTTGACGCATACACGTTCATAAGGGAAATCCACCCCCCATTTTTTTTCTCGATATGACAGCTTCATCCTCATGAGAAAGGGAGTTTAAAAGCATTCATTATTATACTTGTAAAGGGAGTCGTAGACAAATTAACATTAAATACGTCATGTAGTTGCCGTCGATGAGATTAACGTGGACTTGGGCAGCTGCTCGAAGTTAGATTAGGTGTGAAATGCAGTGGAGGAAACAGAGAGCAGTTAAAGAGAACTCACGGAACTCGGGGAGGAGAGCGAGCTTGTGTTTGTGAAATTATCTGCTCGGCCCCGCACCAAGCAGCCCTGGGGAGATGCTGCACACAGCCCAAGACTCACAGCCGGCGCGAAATTCAGCTGTTCTGTGGGCACCGCATCAAACGCTTTATCAGACAATGCGGCCAAAAATGGCCCGCTTTTATTGACTCTGTCATTGCAACATTTTTTTTCCCTTAAACACTGCAGAATTAAAAAGCATTTCAGGCAACTTAAAAGACTGTAAGAAGGAAAAAGTACACATCTATGCCTAGAGGCGACCCCATGGACATTTTGCTGAATCTCCTTCCGTGTTTTCATATGTACAAAGATACACACGCGGTTGGTTTGTTTTTTACGTAATTGAAGGTATAGCGTTCTATATTTTAATAAGATGTATACAGTTTGTATATAACGGCACAATTGAACATATTCTCATTGGGTTGATCAGGTGTGATTGGCACCTACATCAAGAAGAAAACAGGAACACTGCCTCAGATCCTCACCTCATTCAAACTTGTAGATACTTCGATTGTCTTCCAAAAGACAATGATTTTTTTCTGATGTGGGTACCAAAGCTGAGCCTGGACAGCATTTGAACTTTACGTAAGTGGAACACTTGAGCACGATCTCTTTATCTGGAGTTTCCTCTGCTCAGCGTTATGTTGGTGATGTTAATCTGGGATGCAGAAGGTAGGGGTACGTGACTCCTTTCCTTTGTTTTAAAGGTTCTCTTACAGGAATAGTTATCATTTATTTATCCATTTCCTTGTTAATGGACACCTGGATTGTTTCCAGTTTTTAACAATTACCTGTAGGGAAGCTATAAATGTTCTTAAAATAATGATGTGTCTGCATGTGTGCATGCGTGTGCGTACAGACCTATGAACAGACATCTTTGGGAACTGCTGGATCAGACTTATCTCTCTGCAGCTTTGGTGAGTATCATCAGAGAAGAACCATCCAAAGTATGAGAGATCCAGTTGCTCTAATTTTCTCCAGCATTTGATGTTTCTTGACCTTACTTCATTACAGCCATTCTGGCTGGTGTGGGGCATTATCTCATTCTGATTTAATTTTGAATTTCCATCATGATTAATGAACATGCATTTTCTCCCATGGTAATTGGGAATTCGGGTATGCTCTTCTGGAAAGCCTTTTAGGCTCACAACTATGTTCAACCATCTGCTTTCTTCATATTGATTTGTAAGAATCCTTAATTATTCTGCATACAAGTGTGCTATTATATTCAGAGCAATTTATGTATTTTGAAACATTATATGTATCAGGAGCACATTCTCCCATTCTGTAGTATGTATCTTCACTCTTTCAATGATCTCTTTTGATGAATGATGCTGTCATCTTATGGTCCTTACAGATACCATATTTTCTCCCATTTCATGACACATATGTTCACTCATTCAGTGGTGTCCTTTGATGGATAACTATTAGTATGTAATGGTTCAATGTATCTGTCTTTCCTTCACGGGTTTTTTTTTAAGCTTTGTTTTGCTTTAAGATTTATTTGAGAGAGAGAGCATGAGCAGGAGAGGCAAAGAGAGAGGGAGAGAAAATCTGAAGCAGACTTGATGCTGAGCATGGACCCTGATGGAGGCAGGGGGCTTGATTTCGGGACCCTGAAGTCACGACCTGAGCCTAAACCAAGAGTTGGATGGTTAAGCGATGGTACCCCCCCATGTATTCCCTCCTATGTGGTTTTTTTTTTAAATGTACACTTTCAGAAACCTTTCCTAACACTAGATCATAAAGGTAATTTCCAAATGAACTTTGTTTTATTGTTTCACTTTTGAAATTTAGACCTACAATCTGTGTGAAATAGAATTTGTGTACGGGGTGAGGTACAGATCTTTCTACTCTCTACATAGTTACTTCATTGAGAAATACTATACACTCAAAAGATTGTCTGCTAGTGTGTGTCAAGGTTTTGTATCAAAATTCAAATATCTTTATAAGGGGTATACGTAATGTCTCTATTCTGTCCTACCAGAAAGCTCAGTGTAATGCTACATTGTCAAAGCTATTGTAACTATACAATAAATCTTAATATCTGAAAATATAAACCCCAAGTGTCCTACCTTTAGAGTGTCTGACTTGTCCTTGACTTTTTATATTTCCATATGCATTATAGAATCTACTTGTGAATTTCTACACCCTGGGATTTTGACTGTCCTTGTAATCAAGCCACAGATCATTTTATCAAGGTTTGGTATTAGAACATTATTAATGTAATTTTAAATAGACTCTTTTTCAAATTGATTTTCCAATATTTAGCTCCTAATCTATTTCTATATAATTTATATTTGTGCATTCATCTCCTATACAATGCCTGAGTAAATGTCAAATATTTCCAGTTTTTCATTTTTTGTTAATGATTTACATTGATTTCTTTAAAGATTTTATTTATTTGAGAGAGAGCATGAGCGGGGGTAGGGGCAGACGGAGAGCCAGACTCCCCGCTGAGTACAACATGGAGCTCGAGCCCTGGACCCTGGGATCATGACCTGAGCCAAAGTCAGCCACTTGACCAACTGAACCACATAGGCACCCCTTATGCTGATTTCTCTATTTAGCCCATCTTGCATGTAGGCGATGGTGTGAATTTTGATTTTATATATAACTCTGAATTCAGTTTCATATTTTAGGGTTTTGGACCTGGGTTTACAAGTGGCAGATAATCACAGACGCAGGTTATACCCTCTTACTTGTCCCTTGTACGCTCTTTGCACTGCCTTCTTTACATCTTGCTATTGAAGAGGGAACTGAGAAGCTAAATTTCCTACATGACCACACTATTGTTTTCCTGGTATTTTTCCCCCCCAACAACTACTTTGAAGAAGGTAAAGAAACCCAGGGCTGCCACTCAGCAAAGACTGGGTTTTCTCTTGTGGCATCTTTTTTAAGGTTGCAAAACAAATCAGCATGTGTGACTGTCCTAATCGTTTGCTGTCATGACCCATGTGCCCCTGCTTCAACGGGAAGATGGGGATCTAACTTGAATCTGAAGGTATCACTGGTGAATCGTAATGATGCCTTGTCTCAGCACAACTTACCCTCAGCTCACCTCACTCGCATCAGTCAGTTCATGGTTTGAGTGTGCTCTGTGCAGTTTTGACTCTTGCAAACTATGTCCTGTTAGGGAAGGTTACTTTGGTTGCAACCAACAGAAACTTGCTCTTGACAGCTTAAGTACAAAAGGGAAACCCATGGGAAGGATACTGGTGTGTTTCTCCCATTGTGAAAGAATGTGTTTAATTGCAAAGTCCCTATAAAGGGCTTGATCAAGAAAGTTCTGGAGGTTTTTGAGTGGAAGTTGGTGTACTTCATCATTAGAAAGCTATCTGGAGGTCCACCTCACTTCAGATGTCCACTCCTGGACCAAAGAACCAAGACCGTGTCTTGGGTTCTTATTAGGAAAATTGTGGATCCCTATTCTTGGAGGGATACACATCTAGAGATAACAAGGAATGGGTGCAAAGCAATTTCTAGAAGATGTGGTAACTACTGAAGCCATTGAAAATGTGCCAATCCAAGACAGAAGCAAAGTGTCGAGAAAGGCAAAGCACATCTAAATTCATTCCAAACGGCATGTGAAGAGTTAGAGGGGATACCATTTATGGCCAATGTGCTATTTCCCTCTTTTGATCTGTTTACTCTTTGAGTTTTACAAAACAAAAAACAAAACACATACACACAGGGTTATTCCCAGGCTGTGTATAAAGAGACATTGACTATGGTCATCGTAGGAGAAATGTGGATTGCTAAAATGCAAGGTTTACTACTGGCCATTCCACTGAATGACAAACATCCCTGAAAGAAATATGTAAGGGCATGGATCACCCTACCTAGTCAGGAGAGTCAAGTAATAGAATGCCGTCTGCACCGTGCATACAACTTAACAGTGCCCTCTGGCGGCATCACCCTCGAGAGGAGCAAACACAGTCACGGGGACAGCGAAGATGAGATATTTGTGGACATCCCTGGAGCACTGAGAACGGAGGGTCGTTTTTCACGACCGCTGTCTATGAGGTTGGGAGCTCATCTCCTCATTCTGGTCACGAGGACATGTGCTCCTGGCAGGTCAAGAAGGAAAGAAGACTGAGCTGTTCTAGACTGAACTCTCATAAAGGTGAGGAAGAAGCCATGACCACCACTTTAACAGATAAACACACCACCCTCTTTGATATTTTCACTATGCATTTCATAAGTCACCATCCTGATGTGTGCAAAAACCATGAATCCACACATTGGTGCATCATTTGTTGTACGGTTCATATATTCCTACTGCTCTAGAGTCAAACTATTTTAATGTAGATCTTAATAGGTTTCTGTCAGCATGAATACTAATTTGATATTCTAAATATCGCAATGTAGATGAGACTGCATGGGGTTTTGTTTCTCTCTCTCCAGGGAAGTAATGCAGTCTGAAAATTTAGCTCTTTACAAGGATTTATGCAAATTGAAATTCTTTGTGCCCTAAACGATACTGTTTGTCCTATACCGGATCATGTGTAGAAAGATACAGTGAGCTCATCTAAATGATATGTGAAACGCTACACCCATCTATATTTATTTGCTACATAGAGTCTTTCACAATTCATTCCAAAATCAAATTTCCATAGTAACAATATTTTTTAAAATGCACTGACCCATCAAGTTGCAAGTTCTCAGTCATAATCTGGCAGCTGTCCTTAGGGGAGCTAAAAATAAATCATGCGTTGATAGAAAACATCCATGTAAAACTGTATTCCATTTTTACAAAATGTGTTTTTGAAAGATGTTTCGATAATATCCATATCAAAATGCTTAAAATTCACCATATATTCGATGCTGAGTAACTTTGTGCTATCAAAAATTCCCTAAATTTTAGAGATTTTGTTGCTCCAGTTCAGATGTTGACCAACATAAATTTCCATGTTCTGTATAGTTGGTAGGGTCTGTTTCAGATAATTCATGATGTTGTTGTCCCTGAAATTACCTGATTTATACGCTAGGGACTGAAAAATAAACCCTGGGATTCTCATCACAGGTCAAGCATCTGATGGATGATCTGTTTGTAGTTCAGGAAGCCTTTAGATAGACCTGACTCCTAAACATTCCCGAACGGATGCTCGTTACACTCCATGAAGGGTTCGTCCCAGTCAGAAACACTCTTCCATGCCCCTTACACACTTGGCCTGAAGTCGTACACGCAAGACTCACCGGAAGCCTCAACGGTCGGTTGGACTTTCCTGGACACCTAAAATCTCCAGCAGGTATGAACCTTTCCTTTGCAGATGGCATGGGTCTGAAGGGCCACACTCTGGAATGAGAAATATTCACTCGATGTGTTTATTTAATAAAAGCAATCTCATTTTCAGCACTCACTGTGGGATTTTAAGAAAACTCATGGTGGTCATCACTGGGACTCGGACTAAATTTGCCAAGTCCAAAGGTTGCAGGGCAGATGTTAGGGTGCTACCCAAATTACCAACCTCCAGTGATCGATTGACACTGGCCCCACGCACAGATGGGGCGAATGGATAAATGAGTGTTTCTCAGGGTGATGGGAGCTGGGAATGAGGTGACGGTATCGCGGGCTCCTGCGCACATGTGGTAACGACTAGACACATTTGCGGCTGGGGGAACACTACTGGCATCTGGTGGGTAGAGATCAGACATGTCCCTCAACATTCTAATGCATCCAAGACAGCCCTGTGACACAATAAAGAGGCATGTGAGATAATAGAAAATAGATATACTGGCCTCTGCCCTGGTTCCCTCATGGGGTCTCCTAAAACACCTCTAATTTTGTAGATGTTAAGAGCCCTAAGGGTATCTTGTTCCATTGGGGTGATTCTGGGTGGGCTCCTGGATGGGGCTGGTCACCGTTAAGACCAAACCAGGATTAGAAGCTTGGAATGTTCATTGCCTGCCCCATCCTCCGGACATGGGAGCAGGGCTGGAAATGGAATAATGGATCATGCCTAAGTGAGGAAGTCTCCATCAAATCCCCATAGTACAGGGCACGGAGAGCCTCTAGGTTGGTGAACACATCTGTTTGGGGATGGTGATCCATCCATCCATGGTGCTACCCCAACTCCATGGGGATAGAAGCTCCAACGCCTAGGACCCTCCCAAACCTCACCCTCTGTATCTCTTTGTTTGGCTATTCATCTGTGTCATGTACCATCTCCTTTAATGAACTCGTAAACGTGTCTCCTTGACTTCTGTGAGGTGCTCTAGCCAATTCATCACATGCAAGGAAGAGAACCTCTGATTTGTAGCAAGTTGGAGAGAAGTTGTAGGCAACCTGGGGACCTGCTACCTGCAAGTGGTGTCTGCACTGAGTGGGGGTGGTCTTGTGGGACTGAGCCCTTCGCCATGCAGAGCGTGTCATGAGGGAGTTAAAGGTAGGACACCCAGCTGGTGTCTGAAGAGTGAAGGAGACACACAGGAAGAAGGACATACAGGGAAGACTGGAGGTGCTTCCAATACAAGAACATCTCCAGCCACAAGTATCAGTAGGGCCAAGGTTGAGAAAGGTGGTTCCAAACCCAGGGGAAGGAGCTCTGCTGCTTCTACACCTTGTTCTAGTCCAGAAGACCACGTATCCCTTGATTAGAAGCACTGCTTTTCCACTGGGGATCCTACCATCTCCCCTGACTCCTCTGATAAGCTTGTTAAATTATCCTATCTTTCGCAAGGATTTCCCCCTTCCTTCCAATTGGACATGACTTCCAGCTTTCCACATTCAAACCTTGCTCCCTTATCTGGTTCCCAGGGAAACTTCAGAGTCTAACAAACTGTCTGTCCTATTACTTAGTCTTTAAACTGGTGTCCGAAGAAAAAATAAATAAATAAACTGGTGTCCGTGCATTCCAAAAATCTTTTTCTGATACTCGCCAGAACAAAACCCTTCACTTTAGCTGTGTGCGCAATTCTGTGAGAATCAAGTCCACTCTATAAAGCAGTTTCAAAGCAGGAAAGAATGTACAAACCAGAATATTCATAGTAGCATAGTAAAACTATGACTCATGTTATTTCATATAGGCTCCTGTATGTTTTATGAATTTTTCATTGCAAATATTTGATATTTTAAGATAAATTCTAATTCTTTAAATTCCCATTCTCTTAAGGAACATTTTCCACTTCCCTACTTATTCTCAAGCTTAGCTCATGTGAATGCAAATACTATTTTTTATTAATGATTTTGCAGTAATGATACATATAACAAATACATTTCTTACATTAAACTTACAGGATTCTATGGACATTTGCATTATGTTAGACTGGCTTTATAAAAAACAGGAAGAATTACATAACTGCATTCACTGACTCTATTGTTGGCATAATTCATAACGTGAGCTTATATTGCTCCAAAGCACTAGTGGTATGGTTGTTCAGATGTTATGTGTCTTCGATTACATTAAATCTAAAAACAGCCCCCCAAAATAAGCATAGTAATTGTGTGACTTCCTTTGTTTTGTTCCTTGAGGAAACCTGTGAAACCCTAATTGCATCCTGTTCTCTGTTGTTCATTGCTAAATGATCAGAGGAAAACAGGTGTGTGGCAACTCAGAAAATGGCACTGTAAAACCAGTTGAGAAGAACACCCTTCAGTTCATCATAAACTAGAGAACTCAGACCAAACTTCGCCCTGAAAGAAACCAGCAAAGCTGGACAAAATAAAAAGTGTTGCAAAGGTTATCAGGTCAGTGTCTGGGGTATTCAGTGCTGATTTTCTTGTAGGGTTCTCTCCCAATACTTGGGGTTCTCTCCCAATACTTGCGGCGGCAGTGAGAAGTTGAGCAAACTTTTCAATAGCCTCATTGATTTAGAGGGAAAATTATGACCTCCAGACCCAGAAACACCAATAAATCTCCCAAGCTTTAGACTGAGACCCCTAAATTCTATATCCTGGGAGTAAGTATAACCTACACCAAGTCTGGCTGGCGCCAGAGCTAAAACCCAATCAGTCCCATAGAACACACTACGAAGATCTGGGATCGGTAATGCCAACTAACCACCAACTGGCAGCAAATGCAATTTTTTTTTTTCTGAATGAAGCTAAAATCATTGAGATCTCAAGTTATTCATGTTTTGTCATGGATAATGTCTGGCACTGAATTAGAAATGACGAGGTCCTTAAAGAGATCAAACCGCATCAGCTCAAATGAAGAGGAATAATAGAACAATGAGGATCCACCCTTTTCCGTAATTGATAAAATAGGAACACAAAAAATAAGGTTTTAATGTAGACAAGTCTTGAAAACCACCAAAACAAAATTGGCCAAATTAACATATGCAGTATACTGCATTTGAAAAAATAGAGATCATTTGAAGATTACATGAAATACTAACACAATTTGCCATATTTTGGCTATACAGCAAAAGTCAACAAAATTAAACAGATTGCGGGCGCCTGGGTGGCTCAGTGGGTTAAAGCCTCTGCCTTCGGCTCAGGTCATGATCTCAGGGTCCTGGGATAGAGGCCCACATTGGGCTCTCTGCTCAGCGGAGAGCCTGCTTCCTCCTCTCTCTCTGCCTGCCTCTCTGCCTCCTTGTGATCTCTCTCTCTGTCAAATAAATAAATAAAATCTTAAAAAAAAAATTAAACAGATTGCAAGCATGAAGAGTATTAGACCATAAGCCAATTCCTAGCCATCAAATACAAAGAGAAAATATGCTTGAAAAATAGGAAAGCATGTTTTTAAATGCTATGTACTAAAAAGTCAGAGTATTTTAGCTAAACGATAGCAAAGACTATATCTTCTTAGAATAGAGGCTTAGATCAGTGCACAATCACTTTCTTGTGGTTATGTGCTGATATGTACCATTTTGCCTAAAAATTTCCCTGTTTCTGCATTGAAGGCATCAAAACTTTCTGAGTTGAAAGTAATATTTGTTTCATCAGTATTTCTATGCAACCTTTTATAAACATGTGCAAAGACAAAAGGAACGAGGGATGTGAAAATTGAAATATACAACTGTCACTATTTACAGATGGTGTGCTTGTGTATGCAAAAAAAATAGAAAATAATTTACATAAAAATGATAAGTACAAATTAGCTTAGTGGGGTTCCTCAAGACAACGCAGATGGATAGATTTTTACTAATTTTAATTATACACCAGCAACAGATGAAATGTAAAACATATGGTATCTATGTAGTAAAGTATTAAATACGTGCCTATAATTCTAATAAAAGATGAGCAAGATTCCATGATTTCTACATGAATTCACATAATACAAGTTGATGGATGGATTAAATATAACCATATATAAAATACTAGCTGGAGATGTTAAAAATTGTGGGCTCCAAATGATTAAGGAATATATTCTTGAAGGAGGAAAAAGAGACTCTGCCATATTGTAAAACTTAGATGTGCTATAAAAGGCAATATGGTATTGGCAAGAGAGATTAAGCAGATCGATGGAATAGCAGAGAGTTTCAAACAGACCCACAAAGATTTATGATCAAAGTGAAATGTCAGAGCCACGGAAGGAATAAATGGTCAAGACATGGTGCCGGTTCATGGGGACCCCCAAAGGGAAGGAAAGGACTCTTGATCTGCCCACCACACAAGAAACATCAAGTCCTCGTCGATCCTGGCTCTGGGTATGGACAATCGCACAATATACATTACAGAGTAAAACATGAAAAAATACATTCATGAGATTTGCAAAAGGAGAATTCCTTAAGCGGGACTCAAATTGCATTAACCATAAAGGAAAAGATTAATAAGTGAAACTGGATGAGAATTAAAAATTGCTATTCATCAACAGTCATTTTTTACAAAGATTTTATGATTATTTATTTATGTATTTATTTCATAAAGAGAGAGAGACAGCTAGAGAGAGAACACAAGCAGAGGAAGCAGCAGAGGCAGAGGGAGAAGCAGGCTCCCCGTGGAGCAGGGACCCAATGCAGGGTTTGAACCCAGGACCCTGGGATCGTGACCTGAGCCAAAGGCAGACACTTAATGACTGAGCCCCCCAGGCTCTCCTACCAACAGTCGTTATGAAGAAGAGGAAACTCCAAACCACATAGTTAGAAGAGAGAGACAGGTAGTTGATAGATAAAAAATTGACAGATGAATAGATTAGTAGATAGAGGACTGACAGATCAGATATGGATTAAACTTCCATTAGTCACAGAAGGAATATTCCTTTAACATGGGCTGTACAGTTGACCCCAAATCCTGCACCTTTATCGGGTTCAAAGGAGTGATTCATTTTCTGAGTGTATGCGCCATGAACAATTTGAGTGTTTTTGAGCTTTTAAAAGTATATTATATATGCAGCAAATCACACACCAAAAAAGGTAAGCAATAATGCTTAGTTATTTCCATTAAAAAAAACAAAAGGGGGTGGCTCAGTTAAGCATCCTACTCTTGATCTTAGCTCAGGTCCTGATCTCACTGTTGTGAGTTCAAGCCTCGTGTTGGGCTCCGTGCTGGTCCATGCCAAGCATGGAGCCTCCTTTAAAAACAAACAAACAAACAAAACCCAAAAACAAGGGCACAAAGGACCATGTTACACACAGCCTAAGTCAAGAAAGTAAACATTTGGGGCACCTGGGTGGCTCAGTGGGTTAAAGCCTCTGTCTTCGGCTCAGGTCATGATCTCAGGGTCCTGGGATCGAGGCCCGCATCGGGCTCTCTGCTCAGCAGGGAGCCTGCTTCCTCCTCTCTCTCTGCCTACTTGTGATCTCTCTCTCAGTGTCAAATAAATAAAATCTTTAAAAAAAAAAAAAAGAAAAACAAAGAAAGTAAACATTTCCCAGCAGCACAAAGTCGCTCTGTGCCACTTCCCATGTAATCCTGGGCATTTTGTTCCTTTTGCTCATTATTTTATTTGTGAGGTGAATCCACATTGGTATGTGCAAAATGGCTTTATGCATTTTCACGGCTGAACTGTATTACACAGAACACAATGTATTAATCCATCCTACTGTGGATGGGCTTTTCTCCCATTTTGGAGTGGCTACTGGTAACAGTGAAACACAGTTTTTGGGTAAACCTCTCTTCAGGTACACATATGTGAGCATTTTGGGGCGTGGGGGTGTAACCAGAGAATTTCTGGATCACATGATGTGGTGGACAGCATCATGACCCTGAAAGACATCCATGTCCTCATTCCAAAGCCCTGTGAATATGGACCCTTCTATGTTCTTTCCTGCCTTCCTTACACAACTCTTCTGATCACACTGAGCCCGACCAGATAATTCAAGATGGAAAAAATACTCAAAGGTTTAAACCAACCTTTAAAATGTTTGTTCCAACCTATTGGCAAATAACCATAGAAAGCTCTGATAGTCTATTTATACACCATTGGGCTAATTAAGGGAAATTTTCCACTGTTACCCTTTTTTGGATCCAGGTTTTATGAGCCCTGAGTCTAACAAAAATAAGTGAGACAGGCATTAGTCTTCCAACAGGAGCTGCCGTCTGAAGGGGCCATCACGTTGTATGTCACAGAAATAGCTCTGTGCACTGAGCAAATATCCACATTCTTGGTTCTCAGGGCCTCAGCAGACAAGTGGATATTTTCTTAATCATGGGGAGGGGAGAAGCTGATGCGATTTTCCAACCAGATGGATGGATGTCCTTGGCAAACACACTTCAAAATCGGTTCTTCCTTCTAATTGGTGAAATCTGATCATGACCCAGCATTATCGTAGACCCAGAAACATTTAAAAATATAATGTGCCTCTATGATGTGAATTCTAATAAAAAATGTACACTCTTGACAATGGGTAGAACCATGAGAATTCCTAGCTTTATTTTCATTTTCTCCAAAGGAAATCTTTAGGGTGGAAAAAAAAATCACTCTGGTTTCAGGGGGCAATGAATAGAAACATGAAACTAAATGTGGAATCCCCAAAAGAAAAAAACAAACTACAAAAATTTCTAATTTAAATGGCTTCCTCAGTCATTTCATTGAATGATCGCTTGGGTTTATGACTAATTTATTAGACTTATCATTTAAAGAGATTTCCATTGAATATAACTGTTATATCACTTATAAAAAATCTGCTATATGCAGCAAATAAAAAATCACTATAAAAGTCTGCTGTACGACGTTCCTTTCACATTAAGGGTGAATCTAAAAACATCATTTAATATGGTTATAACTAATATAGGAATATCTTCGTATTTAAAGATTTCTGGAGGTTTTCCTTTTACCCTTATTCATGCTCATCCAGGTAAATGACCACAAGTCCCTCTGGGTTAAGTCTTAGGGGGAGAACCTTCCTCCATCGAAAGGTTCTGCATCTATGAGTTGCCATGAGTCTGGACATTAGGTGAGACACTGTAATTCTCCACTATATTGAGTTATGCTTTTGCCAAACAGATTTAGGAAATGTCTTCCCTTTTTCTACATCGAGCAACATCTATTAAGCCACTGCCTTTTCTGAGGTCCAACGATCCATGAGCCCCTGTTAGACACTTTCAATTCCTACACACCCTGAATTTGTCTGTCCTGGCGTATAGTTCACCCACTGTACCAGCCGGTTAATGGCCCTACAGACTCCACTGTCCCAGAACCCCTTTACTCACATTGAGATCATGAAATGAGCATGGCTCTCAACTTCAAAAAATATTAGAAGCACTTAAAAGAAAAATCTGGAAAGATCAAACTGTCTCCAAGTTAATGTAATCGTGCCCCAGGCAAAATTCAACAATGTTTATAGAAATGTTAATAACTAAAACACACACTTGGCAACCTTGAAATCTATACCAAGCAAAGATCTCTTTCAAAAAACAATGAAAACTTTTTTTGGATGTACAGAAATCAGAATCACTTTTATCACAAGCAGATCTGCAGTATAAGAAATTTCAGTCCAGAGGGTTGTTACGCCAGGTAAAACTATGGATGTAATCAAAGCAGTTGAGAGCTACAAAGATATGTATGTGAGTCAGTGGGTCAGATTTTTCTTTCTTAATCATCTTAGGAGATAATAGGTAAGTAAAAGTTAAAATGTAGTTTGTGGTTTATAGCATATGTAAAATTAAAACGCATACAAGATGACACAGAGATCAGGAGTACAGGAGTCCTCGTGAACCATTCTAAGGAAAGAGAAGTAAATTATTCTCATGTTCTTATATTATTCATGAAATAATATCACTGGTAGGTAAATTTGTGACAAAGATTTACACGATTAACAACACAAAGAAAGTCACTTCACTATAATAAAGGACTCAATTCACAGAGGACATAACATTCCTAACCATCGACACAGCTAATAGAACTATTTGTTATTTTAGAATTTGGTAGTTTGAATACTAGATGTAAAAAGTAATAGGACTGCAATCAGCCCGACTTCAATTCCCCTCTTTAATAACTGATAAAATGAGAAAATCCGGAAGTATATGGAAGTCAATCGAAGATTTGAGCAAACCTGAAGTCAGTATGTCACAGTTCAGCTTCACAAGAGTCCCAATTTTTTGGAACATGTTGAGGTATAATTGACGTACACCAAATTACAAATATTTAAAGTACATAATTAGATATTTTGATATAGGTAGACTAGACAACCATTAACCAAAACCCCCCATTTTCGTCCTTTCCTTGGTAATTTCTCTTGTATGTCCCTTCCAACTCCCCCTTGAAAATGAGCCTTGATTCAGGGAGGCCATCCCAAGGAAAACTACAAAATATCTCACTCTGAGTGATAAGAACCTGAACTCACAAACGTTCATTTGTGAGGATGCAGGTAAGGAAGTATTAGAGAAACATTTCTAGAACATTTCTACGACATCTACATGCTCTTATTAGAAAACATGTTGATTGTTGTCCACCCAAACTGGCCTCTTAAGAAGGTAGTAAAATGAAAAATTAAAAGAATTGAAAGGAAAGGATTAATAAAGAGCGTAGAGGCAATAGACTCTTCATTGTTCACAGAGTCTTGGCAAAGCGTGGCGAGGACACAGTGATGCCTACGGCAGCATGTCTGCTGCTAATTAATTAAGTTGCAGAATGAAGGTGAAAAACGCCTTCCCGAACATCCCAACACATGCATACACACACACTCTAAACTATTTACGTCCCAACTGAAAAGTCCTGTAAGAGTAAGTGGCAAAAAAAATTATTCATGAAAGGCGTGGACGTGAACTACTTTCCCCAAAACACTGCATAGATGGTATGTTTTGAAGGTCACCAGAAGACGAGAAGATAAATGCACAAAGCTAAGTATATAAACCAGAAAGAAAGGGATTTTGTCACACAAATGTCCCTGATTGGCTCCTGTTACTTCTCTCCTACATAAGCAGCTGCTAGATGTTGCAGATTCCTATTCATAACGGGGACTGAATAAAAAACTCAAAAATAAAGTGTCTACTTGCCTTGTTCCCAAATCAACGAACTCTAACGTGCTAGGAAACATGGAGTTTAATCTAGCCATAGAAATCACGGTATTTTTCACATAAGTTTATAGTTGAAAAGGAATTAATTTTCTTTTTAAAGAACCACGTTTGAATCCTGCATTGCAGCCTGCTTAGTATTTCTCTCCCTTAAATATAAAGCTCATAAACACATTAATTTTTCAATTCAGGTTTATTCCTTTGGATGCTTAAGTATTTCTTTAGATCCTTAAGAATATTTACAATAATCAACGTACTTCAACTCTGTATGCCAAGCAGAACAACACCATCTCAAATTCCTTCTATTCCATCAGGTTTTATATTTAATTGTTAAAATGGCATTCACGTACATGACTCCCACAGCTACCTGAGCTCTCACTAAGATGCTTTGAAGATCACCATAGAAAATACATTTACTTTCCACTTTATCTCCTTCCACTTGTTTTGTGCCTCTCATCTCTAGGCATTGAGTAATGCTATTTTGTCTGGTTATTCAATCTTGATCAAACTGAATTGTGCTGATAACACAATTGACTTTGGGAATCCTGCTTCATTAGGTGGGCTGGGGCAGGCAGTGATTTGCTTCAGGATCTTGGAGATTTTCATCCATCCGTTACAGTGACAGGCTGGTAACCATGTCCACAAATCCACCCTTGTCAGAACAAATCTATTCATAGACAACCCTGAGCACGAAAAACTCTTCTGCATATTTGTAACCTATTTCTCAAGGCATTTCCAGCTCCCTTGCAAAGGATCGCTATCTACACAGTCTACTACCCAAAGTGAACTTGCTTATCATTTCCCACATTATAGATTGGGCTTCAATTTTCTTGGCCATTTTCCCTAAATGGAACATTTTAGAAGCCGAGATTTTGATGCTAATAGCGTCTGGTGAGAAATAATGCAAAAAGACCATGCAAAATATACATTAAAAAAAAAAACCACTAGGGGGTACACTTTTCATCATATTCTACATATTTTTAACTTTCTAATGATGAAAATCATGTCTGATGATGGTAGAGAATTTCATTTAATACAGGGAGCCACATATTAAAAAGTTACTCACTGGTCAAAACAAACAAAAAACCCAAAACAAACCCACCCTTCTGCTCACGGAAATAAATGCTACTAAAACATTCTCAGAGCACATGGCTGGCTCAGTCAGTAGAGCATGCAACTCTTGAGCTCGAGGTCATGAGTTCAAGCCCCATGTTGGGTATATAGATTACTCAAAAATTAAAAAAGGGCATTCTCATCTGCCCTTTCAAGGTTATTTTTACGTGTTCATATCTACATTTGTGATGCCTGGGTGAGTTCTGCAATGCATGAGATACCCATTAGGTGGCTCTACTCTGGCTGGCTGGGACATTGGAGATCTTAAAGTCATGTTCACATATTTCTTTCCCATGCTCACCCCCTTTGAACCTATTCTCTGGCATGTACCACCTCAGACACAGAGACTCAAGAACACCTAGATTTTGGACCACCTGCTCCATCATTCCCATTGCCTGGCCCATAGATTCTAGCCACCGCAGGTGGTAAGAATTCACACAAGTGCCTCTTCCACTCAGAGGAACCACCTTGCTCTTCCATCAGCTCACCAGGTAGGAATCTGTAGTTAGGCAGAAAGCCAAGCTCACACTGGGAATTCCTTTTCTTAAGCACCCACCATCTTGGGTGCCTATTGGCCAATGCCTTGTACAACAGCTAGTCTATCTTGTCGTTTTTACGGTCGTTTGGTAGAAGGGTCCCCTCATCATAGCTGGAAACAGATGTTCAAGCATCTGTTCTGTCCATTCCATGTTAAGTGTGGTGAATGACGAGGAGTCTTCTATTTCCATAAATACTACACATGAGTTTTTTGGGTACAAATGTGCACACTCAAAACGTTTCCCATATTGCAACTCTATAAATTAAAATGCATGCCTCAGAAAGCATAAACGTAAGGGAAATTCTTGAGGGTCAGAAAACCATTCCATTTAAACCAAAGAAGTCACTACAGGGGTTGTGTTTAAAGCATCTCCTGTTCCTGGTAGAAAATTTGCTACTTGTTTTTTGATGCGGTTACACTGCACATGAAATTGTGCAGTGATCATACCCGCATGATCATAGCATTTAGTTCTATGGGTTCAACACTTCCTCGTTTCAAACTTTTAGACCTGAATACCATGGTCTGCACTTTCACGCTCTTGGCATACAACAAATAAATTATATTTTCATCACTTGTTTATATGTATTTGTTTACTCCTCTGATAGATTTTTGGGTCACTTGCTTTGCATTGTTTTGTTTCTAACTGTAGGTAAGATTCTTGTTCTTACAAATCTTGAGTAGATCTTATCAGGGGCCATGGATGTCCGGGTAGTATTCACTGTCTTATGAAGGAGTTACATAAGAATACTCTTCATGAAAAATGCTATGGACAGTTTTCTCAGGGCAATCAATTTCCTAACAATGGAAATATGCTATAATTTAGGAGGTAAATAGTTCCATGAAAATGTTCCTAAGTTCTCTTGTATTTGGGGGGATTTGGACCTAAACAAAAATATATTGGCTTCTATATTTAAAGACATTTTAAAACCAATCACATGCTAAAGATGTTACTTCATGGAACACATTCAAGTTATTTGATCATAACACGCCTTTTGCTTTAATCATTCAGAATTATTTGCAAGACAGGGACTCAAGGAGGACGCTTAGACGCACATGCCAAAATATTGACCCTCTATTTCTGAAAAATGAAGCCTCTTTCGACTTTTCCTTCTTGGCAAAGCAATCTTAAACTTCAGACGGGAGGTATGAAGTCCTTTCCACAGACTTAGGAAAGCACTTTAAACTTCCTTGAGACATGAAGACAATCAGTAATCACTATTAATATTAAAGATAATTACGTTTTCAGGCTATTTTTCCAAGACTAAGAGATACTGCAACTGCTCAATGTTTCCTAATTTTTCTCATCTCAAAGAATGTGGATAGAGGTTTTGCTTGATAACAAGGACTATTTTTCTTAGTTTATTTTTTTCCCAGTATTGGAGAAATAGTGTGTCCCTGCAAGGTCCAGCTTGGTTCTATGTGGGTCTCTTTTACCAAGATACGATTCTCCCCTTGGCACACAGACCACCATTCCCTCCCTGTATCTGGCAGCTATATTAACACCTAAGGTGATTACCTGTGAACTCTGTCCTTTCCTGTGTGTATACTTCAGAGGAAAGAAGGGGTGCATTTCAGGGACAAAGAACACAGATTTGCTGAGCGACCCTAAAAAGGTTTCCTAACCTCTTGGGTGGAAACTTGCTTATCCAAGAGCTTATGAACTCCCACACAAGGGGTCTTCAGAAAACTTCCATCCACGCTGCTAATGAAGAGTTGACCACCGATCAAGGGATTCAACTATCATTTCAGATAATTCCTACTGTGCATGAAGGAGCCATCACCAAGTTACTTTTGAAAGGAGAACAAATGGTTTGGTTCCTAGGATGAAGTCAGATATTTCTGTAACACGCGCCCACATGCCCAGTAGAGAAGGCGGCCCAGGTGGTGTTGTTTAGAAAGACATAAGAGATTTGACAGGGGATTAAGCTGGAGAAGGTTATGGTCACAGCCTTTTATATGCTGTGAGGGCAGATCACACAGGATGCTTTTATTGCAAGAACCCCTGTAGATGGTCTCTGTTCTCTTTAAACACTTGGCAATAAATTAGGCTGGACAGCATCTCTTCCCGGGCAGCCTTCCGTTTTCAGCTTGCTCTGCAAGGCTTTATCACGAGTGAAGCTCAGGGCGCCCACGGAAAACATCAGATGCCACCGTTTCAAGCACAGCTGGGGAAGCTGGTCTGATTTCCCCAACCTCACGACCTGCCGTTCATCATAAATGAAACGTTTTATTTTTTTCCCCTTCCATTAAATGTCACCCAATAAGATATCACATTTTAAAGTCATTTGTTCTATAAATGTACAAAATATTTTATTCATACCAAGAGTCGAAAGCGTGACAGGGGCACTTGCTTTCTATCTGATGGCACGCAAGACCTTATGAATTTGAAATCTGTTCAGCATGGCTCAAAATGTAGTTAAATTGACAGCTGTCGAAGCTACAAGACTCTGGGGGAAATAAAGGAGGCCACCGGTCAGCCACACGTCAGAAAGTGATGAATGCAGTACTATGTCTGACCATTACAGAGATGCATACAGATGTTGAAAACATCCGTACGTACTTCCCGAAATCCCTTCCCTGACCTGCGGCACTGGTCAGCCTTGTAGATTCACCACCCATACGTAACAGAACGGCTAGGGACCGGAGATGGAGAGGAGATGCGAATCCATATGGTTTGGATTTTTGTCTGGCATGCATGTGATTAGAAATGCATGGACATGACGGTACCTGGGTGGTTCAGTCAGTCGAGCGTCTGCCTTTGGCTCAGGTCATGATCCTGGGGACCTGGGATTGAGTCCCAAGTCGGGCTCCCTGCTCAACGGGGAGTCTGCTTCTCCCCCCACTCATTCTCTCTCTCTCAAATAAAATCTTTAAAAAAATGCAAGGACATCGAGGGCAGAAGAAGGGAACTGTGGATTCTTTCCAACGGGCAAAAATAACAACTAGTCAAGTCGTCTATGTATTTACAGGCATCGACACTTGTTAGTTTAAGGGACACGTCGTTACTGAACTTTTTTGAAATAATAGGCCTAGCCATCACCTTTCCCACCCTGACTTTAAAAATAAAAAATCTGCCTGGTTCCAAACTAAGCAAGAGCTCCTATTCAGACAGGACATAGAAACAAGTTAGCCCTACATCCAGCTGTGCTAGGGTAGCCAGTGCTGAAATTAAGAGAAATCATTTTTGGTTGCCCCTTCTCTATGCCCCTCATATGGCTTTGCCTGCACAAATCAGTATAAAAATAAGCTAATACACACTCGTAGACATGGTAGGCACAACGATCCTATTGACTTTTATTTAAGGAAGACCTCTAAGTTTGCTTTCCTACACAGTATTTCATCACACCCTGTTTGGAATGAATGGCCGTAACCCACTGAGCCACCCAGGTGCCCCTGGAATGAATGGCCGAAGACGAGGATATGGGGAGGATGGGAGGATAGGATGGCTTTTTGAGGTCACTGCCAGTGAACAGAAGACATGTCATCTTGGTTCCCGACTCGAGAAATGAACAATTCCAAGTACGGTTTTGTTTGAACCACAAGCTATAATAAGTGGAGATGGTCACATAGAAAATGTGGGCAGAAGTGCTGAGCATGTGTGTGTGTGTGTGTATTCACCTGGCGTGTGGTCCCATAATGCTACCCTCACCCCCCTGTTGGCGTTCTTTAATTTGCAATGAAAAGTTACACTTTTCATATTACATCATCTTGAAATTGAAACTTGACACAATAGGCTTTCCTTCTATCATCGATACTTGGTCCTAGAAAATTATATTCTTCTCTGGCAAGAACTGATTACTGCACTCCAAAGCTTGCATTTGGAAAGAGAAATACTGTAAGTTGCATTCAAGATGAATCGATAGATACATTGATATATGCATTAATATTTTATCCAAACCCATTAAGGTATGAGGAAACAATTTCTTATTCTGGCAATAGTATATAAAGCAAATGGAACACAGTATACATAGATACATACTATATAAAATATATATAATATAGTACATATATAATATATAATATGTATACATTAGGATATATACATTTACAAGTGTATAGAAATTTTTTATATCAGCCCCCATCAATTACTTCTTTCCCTAAATCCTGCCATTTTCAAACTTATTTCTGGATTCCACATTTGATGACAATAGATATCAAGTTTTATACGGCTTTTGATCACTTTTAACTCCAGATAGCTGGGCAAAGCCATTGACAGTAATGACTAAATAACTTTTCATTGGATTTCATATCAAAAAAATTTCTATGACTTTAAAACAGTCATCAATTTAGAATAACACATTACTTCCCCAAAAGAGCTAAATGCTAGGTCAAAATGTTTCCTATCCCACAAAATAAATCTTTAAGATATGCTAAAGTTTTGGCAGGTTTTCTTTAAAAAGCTGTCTATTGTGATACAGTTTATCATTTCTCCATATTCACATTATAGCAATGTTTGATAAGTGCTGTTTCCATTCCTTATTTTTCATATCTATAAAGCTTTCCAAGTAAACAAAATGGCAAATAATGTGCAAATAAAGAAATCAAATAAATTGTGCAATTATTAATTCTAAAAACTGCAAACAATTCATTTCTCAGGGGTAAAAATACATTTGCAGCCATATTCAATCAGCTGTCAAAATATATTTAACAGAAGTCAGGGAATGATGTGAGAAATTATTACTGTGTAATTGGAATAAAAGCTATTGGTTTAATGTTTCCTTAACCCATGTGGAAAAGTTTGGGATCTTCAACATCATAAAATCTCAAAAATTCTAGCAACTTTGATCCTAACTTTAGCTTCCTCTGCAGATTAGGATTTTATAAAATACATTTTTATTTATGAAAGGTTCATAGCATTTTTCCACATAATGCATGTCCTTTTCAGAGTTACATATAGACTCTTTAAAAAAGACTTCTGAGAAGGCTAGTTAATACTCTTATTTAAATCTTTGTTTTTTGTTTTGTTTTTAACTTCGTACTGGGAACGCCTGAGTGGTGCAGAGGGCTTAGTGACTCCTGGTTTCAGCTTGGGTCATGATCTCACCGTCATGAGTTTGAGGCCCGGGGGGGCTCCAAGCTCAGCACGGAGTCTGCTTAAATTTCTCTCTCCCCATCTGTCCCTCCCCCTGCTTGCTCTAAAATAAATTTTAAAAAAATTAAAGTAAAATAAAAGCAGACTATTGAGTACATGATATCTGACTTTCCCCCTTTTTTGAGATTCAGAAAGATGAAGTGATTTGTAAGTTATTTTATGTTCTTCAAATTATCTGTAAACATTTATAGGATTTTAATCTTTGGATAAATTTCAAATAATCTTAATTATTCTAATATCCCATCTGTGCATGAAAATTTGCTGACATATTAAATGAATATGGGCTATCTTTTTATAACTTGGCAACGTATAAATTCAAACTTAAGACTACGTAAATATTATACATCTATAAGTTACATATTTACGTTTTAATTTGCTAATTGCACACATTAGCTTTTTTTTAAATTTAAATTCAATTAGCCAACATGTAGTACATCATTAGTTCTTGATGCAGTGTTCAATGATTCATTAGCTGCGTATAACACACAGTGCTCATCCTATGTGCCCCAAAGCCGTATTAAAATATATTCCATTTTATATAGATTATTTTTTGTATGAGATACAACAGTACAAGTATTAATGGATATGTAAGTAGAGAATAAGATAAAGCAAACATATTGGACACCTTCTAATTCAAAGCAGGTTTTCCAAAGTATTTGGACACATTACGTAATGCCAAAAACATCTTTTAAAGATGTAACCTGCATAGTGCATCTGAATGGTTTCTCAGAGAAGGATCTGGAGTACTAATTACAACACCTGCCTGGACGTGTAAGTGTATAGCCTCATGGTCATTCCGTTGAGAGTGAATAAAAGTGAATACCCAGGAAGGTCATGATTTTACATTAGGAGAGGTTTCTCAGAATGCTGGAGGTCTCCAAATACACTTGGTTCTCAAATCTCCATGAGATGACCTGCCCGAGTTCCTAGTTGGCTGCTTCCACACTTCGCTTTTAAATCCCTTCATTAACCTCGTGAAGGTAATTAAGTGTAATACTGTGGATGTTAAAGTATTTCTCAAAGAAATGCAAAAATGAACAGCCTGACCCCATGTTACTATGTTGCTAAGGGATTATAGAAATGGCGGGGGAAAGGGTGGAAATGACATTAAAGTTTCGTACGATTTGATAGACTACAGTCAAGGAATATGTGATAGCGGAGGATGCTCATACTTTTGTCTGGTACCAATAATTCATCATTTTCCTGAGTCTCATATGAAGACATGGGAACTCTGTACAATTCTGATGGCTTTAAATGAGCTTAGCTATGGGATGAGAGGCTATTTTAATGAATTACTACCTCTCCTCTTTGTCCAGCTACTCCAAGATTCCTGCTCTCATTCAGAGCTGTGTTCAGGTTATCGGGAAGGACTTGGAAATGTCTGAAGCTGATAATATCTTTCGTTCTCTTTAAGCACTTTACATCTTAAGAAAAAAAAAAGCCAAGAAATGACCCTGAAGATTTTTTTCCCCACTAGGTAATTCAAATATTTTCAATAATGATTGAATAGGTCTTGTGTGTATATGTGTCTATTTTTTGAGCAGGAAATCGATCCTCTGAAGGCTAAAGTATTACTAAGTAAACTTGGTTATCCTAAATTTCTTAAGAGTAGTTAAAACAAAAATGGGTGAATTTGAAAATTAAGATGCCCAAAGGTATTGAGTATACAGTTTGGCAGGTGTCAAAAGAATTTTATCCAATTTGGGATAATCACGGATTCCAGAATACATAGAAGTTGAGTAATTATCTGACACTGGAAATTGGTCAATGTGTGGCAAGAAAGAGAGGAAAACCTAATAGTCTTTTGACTAATACACAGTTTAAGGCAGAGAGGAGTTAATGGAGAACAAATTACAACCACGGAGAATCTAGTAAGTGACAGGAAAGAGCTCAGTTCAGCCAAGTATTCCTCAAGAACGTTCTGCCAAGTCAGTCTCCAGATTTTTCCCTGAAGACCTGCTAAGAAGGAATGGTCACACCTCCTGGAGGTAGCCTTCCCTTACTGAGCAGGTCTTACCTGCTCTATGGGACATCCTGTTTCCTCTTTCTTCTCCATCCAGGAGAAAGGATTCCCAGAAAAACAATCTGATCATCTTAGAAAGAAACAGGACTCGAGTATTTGGAAACACGATACCTCGCATACGTAGAGCCCCCTTTTCACCAGCTTCAACCTCTTTACCTCCCTAAAATGATTCACAAATGAAATGATTTAGCTTTCTCATCTTACCCCATTCAACATGCTTTGAATACATGGGTCTACCCAAACACTTCCTCAAAAACAGGACCTAGAATTAAAGGCTATAATCCAGGTGTCATTTGACCAATGTAAAGAGAAGCAGGTTCATAGCCAACTGTGGAGCACTTCTGGAAAGATGCTTTGATATCTCTTCCCCATCAACCCTGCACAACAGCATTAATTATAGATGTTTTCTACCATTATGCTAAAGATATTTGGACTTAAGTGCAGAATCTCAGTATGTAATTTCTCTCTCTCCAGATCTTATTGTATCCATTAACAGAACGGCTAATGCCTACACACTTCATACCATCTTCCAGGTTTCACTCTATGTGTTACATACTTTTAAGTCTTTGGCAGAGGTGTTGAAGAGGCTGTGTAAATAACAGCCTCTGTCAGTTCCTCCCCCAAAAGTCATCTTACTTGACATGGTTCCATCAATCATTTCATTATACATCAATATTTAGTTGATTGTGATTTGGCATCTGTATCCCTTCACGTGTTGTGGTACTCTACTGATTTCCTGTATGTTATGATAACTACTATTTTCATATTTAGAGGATTTCTCCTCTGATATATGAAACCTTACTGTCCCTCACATTTCCACGCTCAACACACTGGGTTGCTCATGCCACCAGCCCTGGAGGAGAACTTATATCTTTAGATTGAATACCCAACTTTCTAGAGCCTAGGTCTACCTGATAGCTCAGACGATGACGTAAGACGGCTTTGTCCAGACAGGCTGCTCTCCTGCCTGTTTCCATCAACGAGCATTCAAAGAATCAATAAGCTTACAAGTGGACAGAGTTTCATCCCCACAGTTAAATATCATACCATGCTAATTTATCTCCAAGATATCCCACTCCTCACCTAAAAAAACGTATCCTCCATTCAGTTATCAATCCCATTAATCAATTTTTTTTAAGATTTGACAGAGACTGTGAAAGCAGAAACACAAGCAGGGGGAGTGGGAGAGGGAAAGCAGGCTTCCCACCAAGCAGGGAGCCTGATGTGGGGCTTGATCCCAGGACCCTGGGATCATGACCCGAGCCGAAGGCAGACTCTTAACAACTGAGGCACCCAGGCACCCCAACCATTAATCAATTCTTAATTCCATTCTTCTGAAATGGGTTATAAACTTTCTTCTTGTGCTCCTACAATGTTTTCATAGTGGCATAATTGAGAAAAGGGTTTATTTATTATTTTTTTTTTTTACCAAAGAAACAGAATAGTCACTTTTTAAAAAAGGAGATCAGGAAAACTTACCACATGCCATTGTAGACATACAGAACAGCCCACAATAATAAGAGTTAAAATTTAATCCTTAATATTTGAGCACAATGAATGCCCAAATATTGCTCCTGGTTTCTGACAATGGTGATCCATTTTATTTTTGCTCATCTACACTCAATGATGTGTTGGTCAACAAATGTAGCTACTGGGTCTGGGGTAGTTTGTGACATCAGCTTGTGGATGAAGACATATTGGTACCCAAGGTGTGTGGTGATGGTGTAACAAACATCTGAAATCTTGGAAGCACCTTTGGAACTAGGTAATGGACAGAGGCTGGGAGAGCGTAGAGGTATGTGCTACCAAGAGCCCACATTGCCATGAGTGGACCTTTAAAGGTAATTCTGCAGAGGACTTGGAAAAGACAGACAAGCTGGGCACAAAACTGCCATCTTCTTAGTGACTCCCTAAGAGGCCATGAGAATGGTGGTAGGACTATGATGGTCAAGTCATTCTGATGAGGTCTGAGACAAAAATGAAGACATGGTCTTGGACGCTGGAGCAACGGTGATCCTTGTTATAAAGTGGCAAAGAATTTGGCTGGACAGTGTTCATGTCCTCATGTCTTGGGAAAGGTAGAACTTGTGAGGACATTGTTTAGAATGCACTTGAGCTAAACATCCAAAGTGTTGAAAGAGCAGCCTCATTTCATCTGACCACTTAGCCCGGGATGGGCTAAGAACAGAGGACCTTGTTCTTCGAAAAGGAAGCAAAACTCAAAGATCTGGAAAATTCTCAGCTGGTCCATATCAAAGGGGATAAGAAAGTATGTGGGGAGAAAAGAACAAGAGTGAGGACACAGAACCATCTGATGAGGAGATGGGAAGCTATCTCAGTGGAAGCCAGGACTATTGGACAAGACCATGGAAGAATGACCATGGAAGAATGACCATGGAAGAATGACCATGGAAGAATGACCATGGAAGAATGACCATGGAAGAATGACCGTGAAAGCAACTCAGACATCATCAGGACAAGCCCTCCCATAGCAAGCTCAGCAAGCCCTGGGGAGGAGGGAGGAAGAGAGCAGAATGGGGCCACCCTTGCTGGCTGCCTAAGGTGCAGCTCCAGCCAGAACGGGTACACCACAGGCTGTGCCCAAAAAGTTCTAGAGCTATGACCACCT
The DNA here is from genome assembly GCA_002007465.1 of Ailurus styani. Lineage (NCBI taxonomy): Eukaryota > Metazoa > Chordata > Mammalia > Carnivora > Ailuridae > Ailurus > Ailurus styani. Next base: position 3,171,580 of record LNAC01000046.1, on the reverse strand, counting down.
CCACCCAGAATTCAGAAGATGTCTGGGAACATCACAAGCACAGGACTCCAGCACGATCACCAAGAATCACTGTAGGGGTGAGGCCTGCTGGAAACTTGGGAGCCCAAACTGTGCCTGGCAAGACTTCAGGGGCAGAGCCAGTACCCCAGCAGGTCTGGAGGTCAGAGGATAGTCCCAAAGTGGATTAGCCTCAAGCCTTAATTAAGGTGCAATGGAATTTGCCTCACTGGGTTTCAGACTTGGCTCAGGACCTATTACCCTTTCCTCTTTCCTGTCCCTCCCTTTTGCAATGGGTATTTGAGTCTTCTGTCTGCCCCAGCACCCCTTCTTGCAAACATAAAATTTAATGTCATAGCTTTACAGCTGGAGAGGAATGTGCCTCAGGATGATTGGTACCTTAAATCTCACCCAGAGCAGATTTAAGTTTTTAAGATCTAGAATATGAAAAATCACTTTCAGAGTTAAAGAAGCCTAAAAATAACTTTGGAACTTTTAAAAAATATTAATATTCTGCCCTGGCAGGGTCCACAACCACCTGTCATTTATAACAGTTCAAGTCAGTCGTATTGCCAGTGCTTTTAATATGAATAGACTTCTAGGATCTGGTTGTAAACGAAATCTTTAGATGAAAATTCACAGCTGGTAGAATTGCTGCCACCCTTATGAATTATAGTTATTGAATCCTGCAGTCATTATAATTAAATCCCAGTAATCAATGTTGACTGACTGTCACTGTCCATATGGTAAGGTACCATTTTACTCTATTAGTGAAACTGTCACTAAAATATAAGGAATATTAAAAACTTCCTACATGGAAAGCTTTCTACTCTTAATTATGTGTAGTCTTCCCAAGGTAAGTTCTTCTATTCAAATATTTCATGACATTGTTCTGGCTTCAGGGAAAACAGTTGGTTATATTGTGGGAGACTGCCTTCCCATAAACACATTAGCTTTGAGTTTTTTGAGTCTGTATATAATTTTCCGAAAATGCATTTTTAACATGTTTGGTTGAACGAGTATTGCATAATGGAACCACTCTTTATTGCACAGAGAAAATTAAAGTTCATTAAATGCAAATGGGAATCCTAGACCCATCAGATGAGCCTAGTGTGGTTCCCCTGGTCTTCGAGAGGAGTGTTTCACACTTTTCTTCTCACCTTGACACCCTCAACTCCTCAGAGGATGACTTGAGGACAATCAGGCAATCTAAAGGAAACCAGCAATTACACTTCCCAGCAAGTTTACCACATATTGTAACCATTGCCATCATCACCAGTTAGCCCAAACCGAGGAGCTTACAAGAAATAGGTCATCTTACATTTTCGGAAGTTTAGAGTCCAAACTCCATCTCAAAGAGCCAAGGTCAAGTTTTTAGCATGGTGCCATTTCTTTCTGAAGACTGCATGGGACAATCTGTTGGCTGGCTGTTTCCAGTTTCTGGAGGCTCCTGTATTCGTTGGCTCAAGGGGTAGGGTTGTATCCTCTATGGCTAAAGAGGATTCAACTCTTAGCTTTAACACCTTCCCTTATTGTACCAACATGGAAAATAAAGCATTGAGACATAGGCTGAGAGTCTAGCTTCATCCAAATATCATAATCATTTGGGAATGAAGTGAATGTTCATTGGGCAAAAAAGGTAAACTTTCAAGGGCTTAAAACATTAAGACGATAGTCAACCTTTATGATGGGCAATTCCCTGTTCTGCCTTTTCTAAAATACTTATGACACTTCAGCATTATCTTCATAAGTTAAGGGAGAGTCTTTTGCACATAGTATGCATTACTAAGTCACTTGTAACTCTTCAACTGAGTTAACAGTATTCCAGGATTGCCAGGAGAATATTTTAATAACATGCAAAATCCAGTATCAGCATTGCAAAACCCCAGATAAAAACATGCCATGTCAACCTTGCAAAATGCAAATGTGAGTTTGCAAAAAAACAAGCAAAGGCTTGCACAGTGGAGCTCTTTGGAGACTACATTATACAGGTCCAATTAAGAAGCATAATATTCTACAAATGTCTTGAAATGCCCATCTTCTTGGACATTTATGAGGAAAACTTTAAAATGCTTTTAACATTAGCATCTAAGAAAGTTAGTTTGTAAAGATTTATTTATTTGAGGGCAGGGGGAGGGACAGAGGAAGCGAATCTTTGAGCAGATTCCCGAGGAATGGGGATGTGATACCCTCTCTTACAATCTAGAGATCATGACCTGAGCTGAAACCAAGAGTCAGAAGCTTAACCAATGGAGCAAGGTGGCTTCCCAGCAGTTCTAAAAAATTTAGCTTCTTTGCTATGGTTAAGATTTGAGATAATTAGGTATATACACAGCTTAAGTTCCATGAAAAAGTGGTTTCCTCTCAATACTTAACTAGAAAACCCGCTTTAGTGTTGATAGATGAAATAAGGGCCTGTGGGTGCCACATGCTCCCATTTACTCCTTGAAGTCCCAGGCCTGACCTGCTTCCTAGCTCAGGATGGCATTGAAGCCTTTGTCGCCCAACCACCTGGGTGCCCTGCAGTCTCCCATACATAGGCAGTCAAGTTTGATTTTTCTCCTGTTCAGTCTCACATCTTTTTCTTAGACCAAAGAAACTTCGGGGTAGAGAGGAAAAATTTCCCTCCCCAACAACGGGGAGAAAGATGAAATCCAAGGCCTAGCCAATCGAACTCAGGTGACAAGAAGTTAAAGCTGCAATCCATCTCTGGGTTTTCTTATCATAGGCACGGTGTTCTTTCCAACACCCCGCAGTTCATTAATGCTCTGAATCTCTGAAAAGGCCGTGCATCCCGCGTTCCTACAACACAGCTGCATTTGCAGGCAGGCACCCACAGGTGATCGCGGTCGGTGATTGCCTACCACGATTTTCTTGGAGCAAGCTAATGACAGTCAATACAAATTAGAGCAATTTCCTCAGGATGAGAGATGAACCTGCTCGACTCTTGCCAACAGGGAGGGGTTCAGGGGTGGTTACAGGTTTTGAAGAGCCTGAATCTTCGAGACATTAAAAATAGGCTGTGGTAATTGGTGAGCGGCATCTACGCCTTTTCCTGCTTATCCTGGCATCGGCCGGGGAAGCTGTTTATTCAGCTCATTACCCTAAATGCACTGAATTGCAATTATTTAGATATAGAAGTTGTAAAGGCTGTATCACATGTACCATGTGCTGTTTTCATGTTAAAAAGGTAGGCATCAAGCTATGTTTATTCAATTCAATACAGTTCCCATAAAGAGCTCTTGGAGCAAACAGCTTAGTGTAAACCCAGTGAACAGAGCTAGGACCTGAGGAGGTACTCAGAATAAGACAATGCTATTGGAATTGAAAACAGTCTGCACCTATCTTGCAAGAATAAAGCAGAAATTAAATGTTGCAATGATCCCTCTATGCAAGTTTCTCCACTGTGCTTGGATTTCTTGATGGAAAGTCTTTTCTTCAATCCCTCACCTGCTGCACAGATGATCAGCAAATATGGCAAGGAGTTGGAAAGGAATGAAGGAAGGGTGGAAAGGACAGAGGGGAAGGAAATAGAGCAGGATGTTCAGGAGGAGAACAGACAATAATTAGGTATTGGAGACTTTAGTGGAGGCATCGGAGATGGAGCATTTAAGTTCTGGCTCGAAATACCCAGGTGACTTTTTGGAGCAGGGAGGGATTAAGAACGCAGGAATGAACCAATCCCTATCTTAGGAAGAAAGGATAGCATGGCTTGATTTTGATGGAAATATAAAACCCCTGACCCAGTGTTGCAAGGTCTGGGTTTCAAACCCTGGTCCTGGCATGTTGCACAACCAGACATGGGTGCATACAAGTATGCTCCCAGAGGATCATTACAGCATTCAGACTTGGAGCCGTTTGGGGGATGCCATGGGGTAGAAATCCATTTTGGGAAGGTAGTTCTAAAGAGTCCATCACCTGTGGTCCTATTTGGCATCCCTGCTGTATTCATTTGCATTTACGGAGACAGGAAATAGTATCAAGTGTCTACTCAATCTGTCTTCCTAATCATAGCAATCCTTCAGGGAAATAAGGCATCTCATTAATGCCACTACCTTGCCTCTGGCACAGGCTTTCTGAAGCTTCAGGACCCCCGAACTGACGTGCACTGAAGTTGGGTTGATGGTAACTGCCGGCCCCCTAGCCTGCTGAAAGGAAAACCGGAGACAGGATCCTTGAAGGAAGGTTGATTACTCATGGACTCTCTGGTGAAATAGGTGCCAGGGGAAAGGTAGGGCAGGAAACCAGGGAAACAAAGGTGTAGATTATCTTTAACCTGTAGCCATGGGAGCCTGGAATCTTTTTGAGCTCCTGTTCTCAACATGAAGGGGTCCCCCATACTCAACACCAAGTCATTCTTGGACGTAACTAGAGTGTCCTACATTTCAACCCAATTCTGAGACCATCTTCCCAGAGACAGTGGCAAGGCCCACAGGTTAAAGGCTTAGTCCTGCAAGACGACCCGCATACTGCATTGCACACCCCAGTCCTATACCACAGCCTGTTTCCTGTGCTCCTGACAAATGGCTATTGATGGGAGGTTCCCACTAACTCCTTCACTGTTAGGTTTAATTAACTTGCTAGCAAGGCTCACAAACCCCAGAGAAACACTTACCTACCTTCACCAGCGTATTACAGGATGGGAGACAGGGTGAGGATCCACAATCCGTTGCAGAAATTCATAGGGGAAGGTCCAGAACAAAGGAGCTGCCCTCCTTACGGAGTCTGGCGCCTGGCTCGACAGCGGGTGAACGCGTCCTGACCCCGCAGGGCTATGAACGTGCCCAGAGGCGCTTGTGCTGGCTTTTTATAGATATTTCCCTGAAGCGTCGTGATTGACTAAGTCACTGGCCATTGGCTAGTTCAACCTCTCGCCAATGTCAGGGGGTGGGACCCAAGTCTCCAACTCTAATCACCTGGTTGGTTCTCATGGCGACTAACCCATGCCCGTGGAGGGGGGTGAGGTCTGCAAGTCATCTGCATGAGCAACGAGACACCCATTTCTCCTTCGGACTCTGAAGCGTTTTTCAGGAAGTGCAGATGAAGCCCAAATACATCTAAGAAATGTACTTTGGTCACGTAGATAACCAAGTAGGTATTTCATTTGCATCGTTGTATCCCTCTGACAGGCTGGTTCTCCAATGCAGCGAGGATCAGAGTCACCTGGCAGGCTTGTTAAAACATGACGGCCGGTCCCAACTGCAGCGTTTCTGATTGATGGGATGTTGTTTGCCCAGGGTCTACACAGCAGACACTACTTGTGGAGTATACGTTATCTCATCAAATTAATCCCACCTGGAGGAAGACGGGCTGACCTTTTGCATCCTCTATCCGTCCGCTGGTGGGTAGCACGTCCATCCCTGGATGGGGGGAGGTCAGAACCTCCTAGATTCGATGGGCCAATTAGAGCTCGAACCTATGCTCCAGGAAAGGAGTAATTTCTATGGGAGCCCTTAGCCATCAACATATCACTGCTGGGACTGCGTATTGTAAATATATTAAATTTCTTTATTATGATAATGATACGGGGTCGAGAATACAGATGCTCCTATTTGTGCATGGCAGTGACCCGAGGCCTTTTACGGACCCGTTTTTGTCCTGAGTTTCTGTTTGACTTGCATGAATTCCCCCTAGTTTTCAGCCTGGTTTGCAATTAGTGGACAGCGTGTTGTCGATACTTATTTATTGAACTGAATTGCCTGTGGTAACAAGAGTTTCTCAACCATGGATCTTATTCTGTGGGCTCTCTTTTTCCAACCCTGCGGGAATAGCACAGCGAGTTATTTCCCACAGACCTGTGGTACTTTGGGATGTCTGGTACATTGGACAAGTCAGTTTTATGGAGGTCTAATTTGCCTGTGGGGACTTTTGCGAGGTGAGTAAAGTATTTTCTATCTTGATTGTGCTGGTGGTGATGCAATTGTCTTCTTTGGTTTGGTTTGGCTTTTTTCAATAACACAGCATCTGACACACTAAACTAAACTCTCCAGCTAATATCTGAGCGATGGCCCACAAAGCCAACAACATCCACATTGCAATGGACCCAGACTCATCCTTGAATGGAAGATGGAGACTGTTGCATTTCTACTATCCAGGTTGTGCTGATGTGGTCAATGGTGGTAAGCCAGAGAATATCTCCTTTACTCACAAAGAGCTTTGACCTGTTCTTCCTTTTGGTAACAGCCACGTGAAGCAGGAGGTTATGACTGCAATTGTCAGATGAGCAAACTGAGGGTCCTTCATAGAGGTGCACGGCTCACAGGACCATAAGTGATGGAGATGATGGCACTCCCAGGGTTAAATGAATGAAATGACACACAAAGAAGGTTAAAGCAGCTATATTTTGGGATATTGCAACCCAAAATGAGAAGTGATCTCTTAGGGTTAAAATGCCAGTAGGAAGGCACTCCTTATCACACTAAATTTGTGAAAGTCACAAAATCTGAGCCCAAAGCTCCCCTACATATACAATCATCCTACCTACATTTTCAAATAATGCTTCACCTGCAGGTCACCATTATCTTTTCATTCATGCCATCTGTTGACTACTTTGGTTTAAACGTGAGAAGAGACACCTGTCTAGTGAACAAAACTGAGAAAACGTAAACACCTAAAATCAGGGAATCCAGATGCTAATTCCATTATATTTTATCTGTATGATTATGGGTGAGTTATGTAATGTTTCTTCAGCCTCGATGTCCGGGAAAAGATGCAAAGTTCTTGGATGAAAAGTTCTCCCTTCAGGACTAAGGAAGGAGATGGGTTTGGAAGCAATTGGCTTATGGCGCCATGTACAATTTCCTTGCTTTTTCTTGCAGGTGGCATCCAGGGTGCTGGGGGTTGGATGAAGGGTGTCTTCTTGATACTTCCCCTTAAGAACATCTTCAGGGCGCCTGGGTGGCTGAGCGGGTTAAAGCCTCTGCCTTCGGCTCAGGTCATGATCTCGGGGTCCTGGGATCGAGGCCCGCATCGGGCTCTCTGCTCAGCGGGGAGCCTGCTTCCCCCCCCTCTCTGCCTGCCTCTCTGCCTCCTTGTGATCTCTCTCCCTCTGTGAAATAAATAAATAAAATCTTTAAAAGAAAAAAGAACATCTTCATTTCACCTCTACGTTTGAACTTGTTCTTTCTCCTGTTTCTTTCTTATTCTCCTTTTCTGTTCTATTCACTCCAGGGTGTGGTTGGCTTTCCATATTGCCAAAGTCAGCAACATTTACATAGCTTGCCTTTATGCTATTTCTGGGGCTTAGCATCGATGCTATCACTCTAAAGCTACAAACAAAAGCAGTGAATGAATTTCCTGTGGATATCTCCTATCTTTCATAATTTCTAGTCTACCTAACTTCATTGACATTGATGTCGCCACTGTATTTACCAAATGGAAGAGTATAGACGCTCAAGGTTTACAGGTGAATACTATGCCATGCACAAAGCATGTCTCAAGCTTTATTGGACACCCATGGGTGTCCTGAACTAGGAACACAACATGCTCAAAGTTTACACTTGCAAAACTTTTCACTGTTGCAAGATATACATGACATCATGTCTTGAGGTTGCTAGAAAGGATGTTTATTCATTTAACAAGTGCACACTGGATTATGTCTTAGGAGATGTATCACAGGTGACAGAGACATGGTTTAATTTTTCAAGCATTGGGTGGGAAGCTTAAAATGACTCTTGGACTCTTCTCAATGAGGCAGAGTTCTCGAGATATGACATTGCTTTATTTTACGAGGCTAGTTTACAAACACCCAGCTCATGCACTCTGTTTCCTCTGAATGTGCTGCCTGCTGTGTGGCTGATGGTTTTATGAAACATCTGTTGGAGTGTCCAATGTTTGGGGGAATAGAGAAGGTTTAGGAACCTTCTCTCTGTCAAAGACCGAGACACAATAGCACATGTATTCATCACTCATGGCCGAGGCCCGGAATCTCTCTCTCTGCAGCTTAAATGGGTGTGTGTGTGCACACAAGTTTTACTGAAAATATTTTGACTGCAGAGGTTGTTGTATATTTTAGGGAAAGTTTTGGACTCTGGGTATTGCATTGAGACCAAAGGAGACATTTTTGGTGAAAATGTGTCTTCCATTTCAGGGAAATCAACTTCCATGTTGATTTTTTTTCCCCCCCACAGCATCCATTTGTGTCCAAACCAAAGTCTCTGGTTCTATAACCATTGAATTTCCCCATATGAACAGGACAATATAAGGGGTTTATTTCCACCACACTGAGTCGTGCCTTGTTCAGACTCAATCAAATATGTTTGGATTTGATTAAAGTCCTTGCATTGAGTACTGCCTCAAAGCAAAGGTTTGGGTAGATAAACCCTATGGGTTTTATAAAGATGGACCTACCGAGTCTCTTGTCTCTGGGAGCCTGCAAGCCAACAGGAAATCATTCTCATTTCCGAAGAAACCAACCTAGGGTGAGCTCGTCTTTTGTGATGCCCACGGCTTCCTTTCTTCCTTGCAATCTCCCTTCTCCTTCCTCCCACCTCCGATGGAACTAGGACTCCGTAGAAGAAACAGCATCTCCTACGTCCCATCTGCCACAAACCAGCTACACACCTTCAGTTCCTTGTCGAGTGTGTTGATATCCAAACAGACAGGACTTTGCGTTCTGTTCTCTCTCCAATTGTCCACACCGTGTGCTCTGGAGATTTAACCATTCGTGATGAGGAGCAAATCAGCAGAAACTGTCTGATGGGCCCGGAAAGCAGCCAGTGAGTGACTGTGGCTCTGTTTATGGCCGCCGTAGAGTGTGCACTGGGTTTCGATCAACACCTCACAGAAACTGCTGCGGCCACTAGGGCGGGAAGCTGGGTGGTGCTTTTTCTCCCCAACCAGTGTTTGTTGACCTCATTAGACCTTCAGTTATCTTCTGTCGCTGAAGGGACGCCTACTGTTCATTCCAGTGCAGAGCTGTCCCCGAGACTAGAGAGGACACCAGGACAGAGGGGACGATGCCAGGGAGGGGACCTCTGGTGAGGCTGTCCTGGGTGGCACAGGGATGGCAGACTAATATTTCCATCACTTGTGTTCCCTGCCTTAAGACCTCCTGTGACAGAAGAGTCCTCAAAGCAGAGGGAAAAAAAGAAGGCTAGGAGGGTTTGCATCCTTTATTTAGGAAGTCCTTCCTTTGGCTGAAGGTGCACTCACTTCCACCACGAGCTCCTTCCAGATGTTTCCCTGTTCGCTGTCTATTTAAACATTTGGAAAGTACAGCACAGTGTTTAACAGTATGGGTTCTGAAGACACCTCGAATGATGTACATTTTGACATATGTAGGTCACTACAAAGTGGAGTACGTGTCACTCCTCAAGAACGTGGATGGGTAATAGGAGTCCCGTCTCAAACTCAGGGGGCGTCGAAGGTAGACTTCCCTGCAAAAGTAACATGAAAGCTGAAGCCTAAACAAGGTGGCTGGAATTGATGGGATGAAAAGAGAAACGTGAGCAAGCAACGATTTGGGGTGGGATGGAGTCTGCTCATGTTTCTAGGTGTTGGTTTGAAGCTGCAAGGAGCCCAGGTGCAGACTGTGGTGTCAAATACTTGGGAGTGCATGGTCAGCCGGAAGGGGACAGGCCTGGTGACCAGCTCCAGCAGAGAGGAAAGCCTAGTCTAGCCACAAAAGGCCCTTGCAGGAGAGCAGAGCAGGCACAGAGGAGTTGCTCTTTGCCAAGATCCCCGTGGAGCAGAGGGACTTGCAGATTTCCCTCCCAAGCAGAACCAGAGGCTTACCTGGGATGAATCTCCAGAAGGTAGGTCCAGGGAGTCTGCATCTAGTGGAACATCCTGGAGGATTCTTCCTCACATTCAATTTGACAGCTGCTGAGTTAGTAAATATGAGATGGGCATCAGGTTAGCAAACAAAAACAAAAACAAAAACAAACACAAAAAACCCATAAAGCCCCAAACAGGTTCTGTTTCTCTGGAGAACCCTGAGCAATACAATCTTCTGCCATTAACCCTACCCTATTTTATGTACTGTTTCTTGGGCTGCATTGTTTTCCCATCAGACACTCATTGAGATAATGTTTCCTGTCCCTAGATAAGAACTTATCTCATCTTTCTTATTCAGTCTGAAGCATCTAATAGTATGGATGCACCCTGGTTGCCTTGACAATTTTCACAGGGATGGACACTGGCTTCTCATTTTTAGTGGTAACAAACAATTACAATTAAATACGTATGTGGTCGTATAAAGTCTGCTGCAATAAAATTTGCATCTATCTCCTATATTCCAGCCTCACCTAGAGAAATGTAATGTGAGTTGTATCAGTAAGGTCAAATTTTCAAACAGCCACATGTGAAAAAAAGGCATGGCAGGGATTAATTTTTAAAATGTAATTTATTGAGCCCAATGCAGGAAAGAGTAGAATTTCAACAACCGGTATGAAGCATCATGAATGACATAGTCTATATTCTTTCTTCACTAATAATGCCATGATATTTGGTGTGTACTTTAGATTTAGAGATGTTTTATCACATGATGCATAGACTCTATATGTATACTGTGTAACACTTTTCATGGGGAAGAATCACGATTCTAGACAACAGAGTCTTAAAAACAGAAATCCAGAATCTCACAGCATGGAGACTTTTTTTTTTAAAGATGTTATTTATTTGACAGAGAACACAAGCAGGGGGAGGGGCAGGCAGAGGGAGAGGGAGAAGTCAGTTTCCCACAGAAGTGGGAACCCCATGTGGGGTTCAACCCCAAGACCCCAGAATCATGATCTGAGCCAAAGGCAGATGCTTAACTGACTGAGCCACCCAGGTTCCCCAGTGTGGACACCTTTAACACTGATATAACCCAGTGTCTGTAATGTCCAGATGTGTGCTAAGCATTCTATAAACTTAGAGCTCACCGTACTTCCTGCTCATGTAAACACTTCACGAAGCTTTGATAGGGTATTGTCAAGGAATAACCTTGGGGAAAGGGAACAGGTGAGCCTGATAAGTAAATATCCTTAGATCTATGAACATTGGAGCAATCCAGAACATCATCTGAGACATGGGGTTTTCGTTATGGCTGAAGGCAACACCAGATGTTGCATTTACTGTTAATTTAGGCATTATGAAATTGGTCATTAAGATGTTATTAAAAATTGACTAGGAAAGAATATCCCACTGTCACATACTCAGTAAATCCTAAATCCACCCTCCTTATGCCACCACCGCTCCATTGTTAAACTGCCCTCAGGTCTCCGATGACCTTCAGTAGTTAATATTATTAATATTAATATTGGATGAGTCTTCCAGGTCACAGAACATCCCATCTTATTTTAATTGATGAAGGGGAAACCACTGCAAGACTGCTCCCTTATAGAAAGACCTAAAAATAGACTTGATTTCACCCCAGTGAAGAGTGCAATTAAGACACTGGACTTCATATGAACAGAACTCATTAATTTGCCAAAAAATGGTATCAGAAATATCTAAGGAACCTTATAAAAGCTCACTTTATTTCCCATCTCCAAACAAGGCCACCATTTCCCTAAAGAGGATGTTAAGGATGAGACTAAACTTGACCGAGTTCAGAGCCACGCTTTTCCTAAGAGTAGACATGATGGGTGGAAGTGGGCAGAAGAGTACACAAGACACCCAGTCATCACACGCAGGGCTCACGGCATCAAAGCAAAGCACCTGTGCTGCACAGCATTCGAGACTGTCAGAATCAGGGCAGTGCATAGCCGGTCTGTCTACCTGTGGGCCACCTTCCTCTCATCATTTGAACTTCCTCTCATCATTTGAACTTCTGATGGAAGAACAGAAACGTGCTACATAAAGAAGATTAAGTTATTGACCTCAGTCTGCCATTCTTAGTTCTTGGGAGACATGAGACAATGGTTCATTGCAAGGGGTGGAGGGAAGGTGGATATCATTGTTTTATGAATTTAAAGGGTAAAGATAAAAAGATGAAGAAACAGCTTTGCTGGTTTGGGGACAGTAAGGGATTTGTCTGTGAAAAAGACTTGCTTTGTTGGGTTTCTGAAGAAGAATTGCCTTGGAAAAGGTAAACTTCAAGGACACACAGATCATTTATTTTTTTAAATTTTACTATTTTTCTTACTTTACCAAGGACTACCAGACAAATACAATTGCATATGTTTGAAGTGTACACTATGATGATTTGGTACATATGTTGTGCCATGATCATCAAGACAAAGATAAACATACCAAACACCTCACACACCCAAACGTTTTCTTTGTGTGTGTGTGTGTGTGTGTGTGTGTGTGGTGAGAATGCTTGCCATCTATTTTCAGCCACTTCCTTTCTTTTTTAAAAAGATTTTATTTATTTGTGACAGAGAGACCACAAGCAGGGGGAGCAGCTGGCAGAAAAGAAGGCTCCCCACTCAGTAGAGAGCCCGATGTGGGACTGGATCCCAGGACGCTGGGATCATGACCTGAGCTAAAGGCAGATGCTTCACCAACTGAGCCACCTGGTGCTCCCAAATTAGTTTCTTGAAAAAAAAAAAGATTTATTTATTTATTTTAGAGAGAAAGAGACAGAGCAAAATGGTGAGGGGTAGAGAGAGAGGGAGAAGCAGACTCCTTGTTGAGTAAGGAGCCTGATGCAGGACTCGATCCCAGGACCCCAAGATCATGACCTGAGTGTCTAAAGGTAGACACTTAACCCACTGAGTCACCCAGACACCCCTATTTGTTTGTGTTTTAGATTTCACGTAGAAGTGAGATCACAGGCACTTGTCCTTCTCTGTCTGATACTCAGCATAATGCCCTCAACGACCATTCCTATTGTCCCAAATGGCAGCATTTCCTCCATTTTTATGGCTGAATAATATTTCATTTTATATATACCACATCTCTGTCCATACCCACTGATGAATACTTAGGTCATTCCCATGTCTTGGCTATTGTAAATATTACTGCAATGCATGGGGGTGAAGGCAGATATACTTTCAAGATTGCGATGTTTACCCCCTTTGGATAAACACCCAGAGGTGCAATTGTACGATCATGTGGTGGTTCTATTTTTAATTTTTTAAAAGATCCTCTACACTGTTTTGCATTGTACAGTAAAAAGCTCATTTTAATCGACATCTCACTCTGTCAGCAACCATATAATCAGAGTCTGACCTTCTACCCTCATACCTTTCCATGATAAAACACAATTGTCCCCCTTCTATAAATAAGGAATTCCAGGCTCTAACAGCTTTTACTACTTTTGACACTCTGCTAAGTGTTAAAACCCAGACCATTACCTGAGTTCCCTGGGTTTAACTTCTCCACCATACTTCCAAAAGGAAACATAAAATAAGGATCTTATGTTGAGTGGGAAAAGAAAAAAAAATCCATTTCCAAAGTTTACAACCCTGTATGGTTCCCTTAGGGGACAATTTTGGAGTGACAGATTTGTAGAGGAGAAGGTGGGATGACAGTCTGCCAGGGGCAGGGATTGGGGGTCTGAGAAGAGGTCTGTCTTGGAAAGCTTGGTAGGGGTCGAATAGCTTTGCATCTTCAAGGTCTTGGAAGTGACGTACATTTGCATGTATGACAAAATCACATAGCACCACACGGACACACACACACACACACACACACACACATACACACACACACAGGTGTGTACAAAAGAAGACCCATGATGACATAATGATATCAATGTCTATTTTCCAATTGGGATATTGTCCTACAGTTATGCCAGATGTTAACCTTGGGACAAATGACTGAAGGGTTCTTTCCACCACATAAAAGGTTTTTTGTTTTTATGTATTTGTTTGCAACAGTCTGTGAATCCATAATTTTTCAAAATAGGTCAAAAAGGGTCTACCATTTTTGCCTAATATCCCCCTCAGTTTCATTGTGGCTTTTTAGCCAAAGGGATTGAAAAGGGGGGTGGATGTATGACAATTAGCCTTTTATAATAATAATAATAAATTGGCCTTAGAAATGAAAAATAATGAGTTGCCTACACCTGTAAGCTGTCAGTCAAGGGTGGAGTTCATGACATATGGAATATTTTCATGTGGTCACAACAGAAAGTGTAAATTCCATGCAATAGATAAAATTTATCTTTAAATAATTCATAAAAAACAGTAAGATCGCTCTGTCTGGGAAAGTAGTTTCTCTATGCTGCTCTAACAAACACAGCTACAAACTTAGTGATGTAAAGCAACACACATTTGTTATATTCTAACACGGGAAGTCTAACCGAGGTCCAGAGGTCCGAAGCCTGTGTTCCCTCTCAAAGCTCTCTGGGAAAATCCACTTTCCTGTCATCTCCAGCTCCCAGAAGTCACGTGCTTCTTTGGTCTTGCAGCTCTTCCCTTCATGTCATAGACTCTTCGGATCCCCGTTTCTGGTTTCTGCTCCCTTCCTTGCATCTTCTTAGGGCTCTGACTCCCTTGCCTCCTTCTGTTGAGCACTCTTGTGCCATGACATTGGACCCATTTGGATCACCCAAGGTCATCTCTCCATCTCAAGATTCTTGACATCATCACACCTGCAAAGTCCCTTTGATCCTGTACAGTAATATGGTCACAAATGCACAAAATTCGGGCCTGGACGTCTCCAAAGGGCAATCACTCAGCTCTCCAGAGGGAAATCAGGTAAGATCGCATGGATGGAAAGAGCTTGACGTTACCCTGAATAATAAGAATTATGGAGGAGGACTGGAGGAGAATGCTAGCCAAGGCCATGCAGTTAGAGCTGTCGTGGTGGGGCGGGCACAGATTTTAATTTTTTTGTGCTTTACAACATTGCCTCTTCCTCATTGCAGCAGCTATAAGCCTTCAAAATATACAGTATCATTCAGTTTTTATATAATTCAATCTCTAGAGAATCCTTGTGGATTCCTTTTAGAGTTGAAGAAAATGAGCTTCAGAAATTTTATGTATTAGGGCTTCATGAGATAGTAACTGGGAGACTAGCGTTGGGAGCTTTTTTTCTGTCCAGAGACCCAAAGAGCCACGTAGAGCTGGTGGGACCACAGGGGTCACTACCTGTGTACCATGCAGGACCCAGTGAAGGAGAGTTTGAGAAGAAGGCCAGAAGTTCTAGATCACAGATGGGTGTCTGGTGCATGATTCCTGACCCATGTGCAAAGATAAAGAGGGACCTGAACCCCGTATGGTGACTTTCCATCATGCCCTTTGTGCACAGGGTCAGAAGGGTTTGCCCCATACAGGTTGAAGTTAAGATTCAGGATTTTAATCCAAGTACAAACACAAAGAAGGAGAATGTTAGCACAGAACATGCAGTCTTAGAAGTCTCAAGTGTCTAGCTGGAAACAGAGCAACCAAACGCATTCCTTTGTATCGGAGCATCTGTGGCGCTGAAACAGCTTTGCAGGTGTGGCTGTATGAAGTTTCATCAGCAGATGCGAGGCCCGTCAGCTGGAGGCAGGGACCCAGGTGTGCGAGCTGACACCTCACGGCGAACAGCTTTTCAGGAAAGCTATAGGGTGTGCAAGGCTGGGGTTTTCTTGGAGCACAGAGGGATCATGAAGACATGGGCTGCTGTGTTCTTTTTTACAACTGCTGAATAAAATGTGACATTTATTTCGCTGGAATTGATTGAATGGCTCCTCCTTCGAGCGCTCTCAAAGGTAGTCTCCATACTCAAAAAATCTCCAATCCCAGCCTGGAGGGCAGACAAGCAAACACACCCCTAAGCTTCAGATGGCGATTGGGGCATAGGTAATAAAGGAGGGGCAGAGAGTTAAACAGACAAAATATGCAATGTTGGCAGAGTTGTGAGCCATCCGCTCATCCTGATGAGAATACATTCAGCTCCAACCAGTGTTAGACTGACTTAGCTGATTTCCACCAGGACATGCTTTTTTTCCTGTGACTTTGGTCTTGCACTGTTTTTATTTTGCCCATTATATTTTTCCAAATATACTTGATGACCTCTTGGGATGTTTATGACCTAGAGCTGACTTAGGCATAGGCTGCCAGTGTTTCTCAAATGTAATGTACACACGGAGCACTGTTAAAACACAGATTTTGATTCTCCAAGTCTCTTTCTATCATGGTCCTGCATGTTATCAAAGTTGCTGTCACGGAAGAGAGGCAAATGGGTAGATCAACTGAAAGAGATGTTGTTTGAAACTATGAAGAGACATTTCTCTATAAGATTGTGTGCGGTCCAGTTCTATGATGGAAATGGGTATTCCAACATTCTGACACTATAGATTTCAAACCTTGGGGTGTCAGATTCCTCCAAATGTTGTAATGAAGATGACATGTGATAAATCCACCGTGAGAAGAGGAGAAATCAAACTATCTTTCAAGGTATCTTTCTATCTATCCACCCATCCATCCACCATCCATCCATCCAACCGTCCATCATCCATCCATCCAGTCATCCTTTCCCTCCATCCATTCAATTTCCTATCCACCCAATATCTATCCATTCATCATCCATCCATTCAACCATCCATCCTTCCCCTTAGCTTTCTTTCTTTTCTTTTTCTTTTTTTCCTTTCTTCTTTCTTTCTTTCTCTTTTTCTTCCTTCCTTCCTTCCTTCCTTCCTTCTCTTTCTTGCTTTTCTTTTCCTCTTTCTTCCTTCCTTCCTTCCTTCTCTTTCTTTCTTCTTTCTTTTTCTTTCTCTCTCTCTCTCTCTTTCTTTCTTTCTTTCTTTCTTTCTTTCTTTCTTTCTTTCTTTCCCACATCTATCCATTCATCCAATCATCCTTCTATCACCCAGGCACGTATGTATATATGTACACAAATATAAACCAAAATACAATATCTCATAGACATATTCCAAAGAAAAAATTTAACTTTGTCAAAGAGTTGAGAGAAACGGAAATCCATATAATGACCCGCGAGTTTTGTTAGGATGAACCTTTGGTACTTGCACCAAACATGGGTATCTTGAATATGAGGTGGGCAGCCCTTCGAACTCAAAACACATGTCTCTCCCCTTCCCACCACCCTTTATAAAAGAAGTGAGAGAAAGTACCTAGCACTCTAGACTGGCTCTGGACACCTATCAGATGGCTAGCCATGGAGTATAATAAGAAAGAGAACTTAGAAATTAAACTCTATCTACTTTATTAACAATGCTTTCTCCAAAATGATTTCTCAGAGTGCACAACATGCCAGACATCTTGTAGGTTCCTAATCCACAAAGAGGTAGGCACCAGGACTGCCTGGTACAGGAAGCAGGTGCATGCACATTCCTATCTAATTGTATTCTACATGCTTGCTAATGATCACTACACTGAAAAGCATTCTTGATACCACACTGTCCATCATCTCATTTTTTTAAAATCTCTGGGCATCTTCCTTTTGAATTCTTACATGCTTTCTCTGAATCTTCTCCACTTTTGGTACATGGATTATTTCAGTATCACAACTTTAAATACTCTGTAATGTTTCGTTTATGTGAAAGAGGTATATTTAAAATAATTGGGGTGACAGGGGCACCTGGCTGACTCAGTTGGAAGAGCAACTTGATCTCAGGGTCATGAGTTTGAGCCCCACATTAGGTACACAGATGACTTAAATAAATAAGCATTTTTAGGGGTGCCTGGGTGTCATAGTTGGTTGAGCAACCGACTCTTGGTTTTGGTTCAAGTCATGATCTCAGGTCACAATCCTGGGATCGAGTCCTACGTTGGGTTCCACAGTCAGCAGGGAGTCTGCTTGAGATTCTTTCTCTCCCTCTCTGTCTTCCCCCAACCTGGCTCTCTCTCTAAAATAAGTAAATCTTAAAAAAGATAGAAAAATAAAATTTTAAAAAGATGAAGTTTTAAAAAATAATAATAAAATAATTTGGATGACACAAATGGCCAAAATTCTATTACCAACACTTCCTGAAAGAAAAAATTAAAATGCAGAGAGTAAGATCCGGTTAACTGATCTCATACAAAATTTGCATATGTCCTTCAGTTTCTATAAAACTGTTTAGAATATAGAAAGCTTTGGGATGCCGAGGTGGCTCAGCTGGTTAAGTGTCCGCCTTCGGCTCAGGTCATGGATTTTAGAAAAATGATTTTAGAAAAATCATTGGAAACAATAATAATCTAGGAGCCATCGATATAAACACATCTTTTATTCCATGTAAACCATACACTTGGCTTCCTTAATGCTTTACGGCATTTATAATGGGTACCATTCACTGGGGCCCTCATTCCCAACGCATTTCTGTGGCTAGAACTGCAGGTGCTAAATTGTAATGAGCAACCATCTCCGTTGCATGCAAATGTTTGCACCTGAAAAATGTTGCGGCATATTTTTAGACACGTATTTAAAACTTGACATTACCATCTCATGTGCTCCCCAAGATTATCTGAATGTCCTCTCCTTTTCCAGACAGTATATTCAAATGTTAACTCTAATGGTGATCTTTGGATATCAATATTATTTCCAATGATTTTTCTTTATCAACTGAGGATAAGATTTGGCTATACTCCATTTGTAAAGTTCAAATGCCCCTACCAAGTATCAAAGAAGAAAAAATCATGCGTGTGTTAGAAAATTGAAAAGTACTCAAAATATATGTTTCAGGCATTTTCCTCACTCAAAATATTTAAATACCCTATGCATGCTTCCTAATAATAGATAATGAATCATGTCTTTGCCATTTTTAGGATGGTTAATGCCTTCCTTTGTGTTTATAAGAGTCCAAGGATGAACGCGAGTGCTGAAACATACGCTGATGTTTAAAAAGAGTTTTAAATAAAAAAGACACTTAAAGGTGAGAGTTATAAAAAAAAAAAAGATGAGAGTTATTTTCTGTGATGGAGGGAAAAGAGGCATTCAGGCCGGTTACTGTTTGATCCAATGGGAGGGAATCTCACGAGTCTTACAGGTGGGGTTGATAGAAAGGCGCTTTAGTAAGAATGCTTTGACACATTTACTGGTCCTCAGCCTACAGCCACACCACCAGCACGGCTTGGGTTTATTATTAGTGCTATTAGTACGGGAATGACAACGGGACTAACCTTTCTCTCCAGCGTCATTCTGCGCGCTGTGTCTCCAGGAACTCATTCAGTCCTGGCAGCAATCCTGTTGTGGGCAGTCTCCCTGTCTCAGTATCATGGATGAGTTGACCACTTCTGGTGGCACCGTCTTGTATAAATCATGCCTGTGGCTTTCTGTTGGTCCTTGCTGGGTCCCACTTCACACGTAGCAGCTCATTCCACCTGCTTGCCCTGTAAATGTTAAGAGACAGCATTGGATAGGAAAAATGGCAGCCTTATAGGGTTTGCTAACCTGCTGTCATCACGGAATAAGGTCAGTGGNCTCTATAAGATTGTGTGCGGTCCAGTTCTATGATGGAAATGGGTATTCCAACATTCTGACACTATAGATTTCAAACCTTGGGGTGTCAGATTCCTCCAAATGTTGTAATGAGATGACATGTGATAAATCCACCGTGAGAAGAGGAGAAATCAAACTATCTTTCAATGTATCTTTCTATCTATCCACCCATCCATCCACCATCCATCCATCCAGCCGTCCATCATCCATCCATCCAGTCATCCTTTCCCTCCATCCATTCAATTTCCTATCCACCCAATATCTATCCATTCATCATCCATCCATTCAACCATCCATCCTTCCCCTTAGCTTTCTTTCTTTTCTTTTTCTTTTTTTCTTTCTTCTTTCTTTCTTTCTTCTTTCTTTCTTTCTTCTNTGCTGCATCTCGGGTTGTGCCCTGTCTGATATAACACCTAGATGGCCAAAGAGATGATCCCCACCCTAGATAGACTCAATTGTAGCGACTAAAGTTGTGGGGTGGAAGAAATTTTAGTGACATGAAAAATTAGCATGATATATATTTAAAAAAAACTTTTAAAGTTGCAGACTGTACATCTAAAGTGAAATGCCGGGGCACTTGGCTGGCTCAGATGGTAGAGCATGCTACTCTTAATCTCAGGGTGATGAGTTCAAACCCCACATTGGGCATGGAGACTAGACAACTAACTAACTAACTAACTAACTAACTAACTAAACTAAATAACTAAGCAGCTGAATGAATGAATGAATGAACTAAAATATAATCTTTATTTTGTGAAATAATTTTAAAAACACAATAAGCTTGTATTTTAAGTTATGGACAATTTATGCAATGACTTTTAAAAATTTACTGAATATTTGAAAATGAACATATTTTACAATTATCATCAAAATGTATTTAAACTTATGGATATTTATGTTTGATTTGCACTACCTTTGGTTGTGGGCATAGGAGTAAATGCACCAACTTCCCAAATTTCTCCAATCTATTTTAAATCAAATGATTTAAAATTTCTAACTTACCAAAAGATTTTTTCAGTATACTATTATATTGATAGCTTACTAATTTTCAATGTATTTATAATGTCTGAGCTCCCTTGAGAAAAGATATCCATGAATGGGATAAAAAAATAAAAATAAAAGAAAATGCATGTATATCATCTCTGCTGGATAAAGGAAGTCATTAACGAAATCAGTAATTTTTCAGAAATAGGATACTGGCAGTTGGTTTGTTGAAAAAGGTGTGTCCTTACTTGTGTCTATATATCTTAGGTTGAATATTATTATGCACAAAAACAGTTTTATTTACCTCTTTATAAATGCTTTTAAAATTTTTCACATTCCTTAGATGACTTTGCTGGTAAGCAATCTTGAAATTACAGTAGCTTTCAGCTGTGAAATTTAAATGGGCTCCAAAGGGAATTTTTCATTAAACTTTTTTTCCCGCCTGGTTTAATAGATGGCTATTTATTCTATATTTGGTTACCAATAAACAAATTCCCTTAACTTTAATAAATAGATTAATGAGTATTTTACAGTTATAAAAATTGCCTTTATATTTATCCACTCAGTCTACATACTTAATAAATCAGTAGATTCTCAACTAGTAAAGGTAGGGTTTTTTTTTGTCCTTCACAGAGACACATTTTAGTATATTTTGACTTGAGTGATATGAAAGAAGATGAGCACTGTGACCCATATTTTTGGCATATTATCAGATGTTCAAACCCAAATGGTTTAGTGGAGGCATAGGATTTTCTTGTCGTGGAGGGTAACTTTCAGGAGCAGAGAAAAAGCTGTAAATATGTGTGTGGTTCTGGGAGATGTATGCATGGCTTATCTCTATGGAAATGATCATCAGATGGTATAGCACAATTTTATAAACATGTCCCTGTTATATGTTTCATTTACAATTTCCTGTATATTTTAATACATATTTAATACATTTCATATATGTTTTCAAATCCTTACAGGGCACCACAAATTCAGGGGAACTCTGAATTCAAGGTTAAAAAGCCCCCGATCACTATCTTTGACCTGTTGCTATGAATTCATCATCACTTCCCCGGGAAATGCTTTTCAGTACAGGTGACTATGTATCGAAATCTCCTTGGAATAGAAAACATAGATGAAGAGTCAATACAATTTTCTAGGTGGTTGTTCTGGTTTTTGTTTTTCATGTTGCATTATCCACAGAAGCTGATTTTCATTTTGTTCATACAGATTTGGTTTTGGTTAAGACAGAAATATTATTTTGATGTTATTCGGGCAGTCTTTTTATTAAAAAAATAAAAAACTGATTCATTCCACCTGCATGCATTATATCTTCTAACCAGAGGGTTTTTTCTTTGTTCAAGTAGGTGCGATGTTCCAGATAGGGCTTGAACTCACCAATCTGAGATCAGGAGTTGCGTGTTCTATGGATTGAGCCAGCCAGGAAGCCCCTAATTCAAAGTTTATAATCTAATTTTACACTCCTATTGTTGTATTTACTTGATTATTATTCCCTAGTAGTTTTGCAATATATTTTTGCCTTAATCTTATTACTTACAAAAAGTTCTTTCATTTGTAACACTGGAATAATTGGAGAATATGCAATGTTTGAAGTTTTCCTGATATAGTTTTAGTAGGAATTTTAGTTAAAAAAAAGGAAACCAAATCAGAAATAATACTAAGAAGCCTTTTTTAGAACAATGTATCTACATTTTTTCAAGTATTAATAAAAAGCCAATTTGCCTCTCAAATACCACAAATGCATATTTAAATTTCTCTTGAGAGCCTTTCTCACTAGTTTGGTTTCAATTTAATTAAATAGCAAGGTAGCACTGATTTCATGAATCTTGGAATCAAAGCTTTCTATAATACAATTGAAGAGGATTTTTAAAGTAAATGTAACCCTGAAATGCAAGGGGAAAATTCATTATGATTTAAAGGGAAATACCTTTATTTGAACTAACACAAAATTGCAATGATACCTGTGATGAAGCTACCGATATTTTACAAAACTAACATCCCTTCCTGTTTGAAAACTACTGGTTTCAAAGGGATCCCCACACAGACTGTGACACAACTGTGGGCTTTGAATTTGTCGGTGAGCTCTTAAATTAAGAATCATTTACAGGCTATGAAAACTGTGGAGACCTTCCTGTCTACTCCCCGTTCAAATACTGCAGCTTATCTTTTAGACGAAGCGCTTTACCTAAACAGTTAACATATACCAAGAATCAGGTACACCTTTTGACCAAATTCCACAGCTCCATCGTACTCTGAGCCGCCATGTTTGTTCCTATGAGTTTCTGCTGGGGTCTTTGGCGTCCACACTTGGGCACATCCTCAAGACTTTTCTCAATACAGACCCACTGGTCTACATCAACTCTTTCCACAGTACCTGTATGCCATTTTATTCTTCTAAAATTTCATTTATTCTATTCTTTATTATCTGTGTCTTCTACTAAAACATAAGACCCCCCCCCCAAGGGTAAGGATTTTTGTTGTGCTCATCTTGAAACTATAGTTAGCACTCTGCCCGAAACACTTCTTTTTTTTTTTTAACTGGAAAACAGGTATGCAATAAATAAAGGAAAACATGAACACATTTCTTACCATTTCTCTTAGAACTGACTTAACTCAGTATTGTATTACACCTATATGGGTTGACAACAAAACTTTGGTTTTTTTGCATGTCACCTGATTACTAAAATAGCAACTACCATTGATTACAAAGCTTTGCACCATTTCCTATTTTGTCTGCATCTCTCATACAATGAAGAGTCAATGATAAATCCATATTGTGACTTTTTGGTGGAGAAAGAAATATTTTCCAATTGTGTCACTGCATTAAATGAGGCTGAATTTCAAGGACTATCAAGACTAGAAAGTGGCCTCCATTTTTTGATATACATCATAGCTTATTTTTAATATTTGGTAACAGATTTTATGAAGAAAAAATCTATAAGGTCCAAAATATTTAATCACGAACTTAAGAAAAGAAATAATTAGGATATATGGGATTTTTACTTTGCAGATGCCCCTAAGGAAAAAACCAATTATGTTCTGTTTATTTTAGGCATAATAATAAATTTATAAAACTTTATAAAAATTTATAAAACTCTTAGTTGCACCGTGATATGATTGCTGCTGAGCAAGCACTATAAATAGGGGATTAAAAGAATTTCCTTAGTTTTGAGAAACTGTGATCCTACCATAAAATGTTATTCAGTGAAGTTTATTCTGAAGTTTAGAATTCTCTTAGGTGAAGTGCTGTTTTTAGTGCTAAGAAACTGCAGGTGTCTGACATAAAACAGGCATGATTTTGACAAGCCCAGTTCATTTTGAAACACTGTCAGGAAGTATTACTTTTGGAAATGTTAAAAAAGCCAGAATCATTTTTGAAGTAGAGAGAGAGTACAGGCGTCTGTTTCTTTGATCTTTTAAATACACCCAAAGTAGTAACATTTGTATACTGGATATTCTGTATTTTGGCCACACAGAATTAGGTACAAATATAAAGAGGTTAGTAAATGCATAATACAGGAAGACCTTTGATATTTATTGGTGCTGATACTGCCCATACGTTTATTTATTTTTCTATTTAAATTCCAGTTAGTTAACATACAACGTAATATTAATTTCAAGTGTACGACTTAGTGATTCAATACTTACATACCTCCCTGGGTGCTCTCCTTATTCCCACCACCCATTTATTTTTTTGAGTAATTTATATTTTTAAGTAATTTTTAAGTAATTTATATTTTTAAGTAATTTTTAAGTAATTTATGTTTTTAAGTAATTTTTAAGTAATTTACATTTTTAAGCTCTGCTGGGTGTGGAGCCCAATGCGGGGCTTGAAGCCATGACCCTGAGATTGATACCTGAGCTGAGACCAAGAGCCAGATGCCCAATGGACTGAGCCACCCAGGTGCCCCTTCCCATTATCTATTTTACCCATACTGCCCTCACCTCCCCTCTGGTGACCATCAGTGTGTTCTCTAGAGTTAAGATGCACATAGCATTTTTAAAGTAAAACATTGTACTTTTTGTTTCTCTGCAAAATAATATTATTATCCAGATTCATTTTGAGGCTCAGGAAGTAGAAACCACTAGTAGATTTTCATGGTCAAGAAATATATACATTCAGAGTGAAAAAGAAATGTATTACCATATCAGTAGATACATTTGGTCAAATCCAACACCAATTAATGGTAAAAACTCTCAGTGAACTAGAAATAGAAGGGAACTTTCTCAACTTGATAAAGACCATCTATGAAAAACATGCCAGTAACATGGTACTTAATGGTGAGAAACTCAAAGCTTTCCCACTAAGATCAAGAAAAAAGGCAAGGATGTCCCAGCTCACAACTCCTTTTTCGCACTAGAATGGAAGTTCTTCCAAATATAATAAGATAATAAAATGAAATAAAAAGTATCTGGATTATGAAGCCAGACATAATACTGTGTTTGTTCACAGGTGACACAATCACCTATGTAGAAAAACCAAAGTAATCAATAAAAAAAGTTCTGCAACCAGAAAGCAATTAACACAAGATTGTAGGATACAAGATTAATATATAAAAGTCAATCAATTCCCTATGACCCAGTGTAATTTAAAATTATAAACAAAATACCACTTTATTAACTTCAAAAATAAAATAGTATGTATCTAACAAAATATATACAAGATCTATATGACAAAAACTACAAAGCTCTGATGAGTAAAATCATAGAAGTAGATAAATGGAGGCATAGTGCATGATAATTAATAGAAAGACTTAATATTTGTCAGTTCTTTCACTCTTGATCTGTAGATTTAATTTAATCCCAATCGATATCATAGCAAATTATTTTTATGAATATTGACACACTGATTCTAAAGTTCACATGGAAAGGCAAAAGACCCAGAATAGCCAAGACAGTACTCAAGAACAAAACTGGAGGTTTTGTGCTATCCAGTTTCAGGACTTACTATAAAGCCACAGTAAAGAAAAAAAAGAAAAGAAAAGAAAAAAAGAAAAAGAAAAGAAAAAAAGGTCAACCAGTGTGGTGTTGTGAAGGAATAGACCCATAGATCACTGGAACAGAATAGAGTCTAGAAACAGACCTCGTGAATATAGATCAATCAATCTTTACCAAAGAAGCAGAGGCAACATTGTGGAGCAAAGACAATCGCTTCAACAAATGCTGCTGGAACACCTGGACGGTCACGTGCAAAACAAATGAATCTAGACACAAACATTACACCCATAGTGAACATTAACTCGAAATGGATTACAGATCTAAAGGTAAAATGCAAAATGATAAAACTCCTAGAACATAATGTAGGAGAAAACCTAGATACCTTTGGTGGGGTGATGACTTTTCAGATCTCATGTTAAAGACACTGTTCACAAAGACAGAATGGATATGCAGGACATCATTAAAAAATAACCCCCTACTCTGTGAAAGACGATGTCAAGAGAATGAGAACATAAGCCACAGACTGGGAGAAAATGTACACAAATGTCTGATAAAGGATCGTTTTCCAAAATATACTAAGAACTCTTAAAACTCAACAATAAGAAAACAAAAAACCCGGTTAAAAGATGGGTCAAAGACACATCACCCAGACAGAGATGCGGATGGCAAATAAGCATATGAAATCATACTCCAGACCATATGTCATCTGGGAAATTATGTAAACCAAAATAACAGATACCACAATACAACTAGGAGAATGGCCAAACTCCAGAACACTGATTGCACCAAATATCAGTGACGATTTGGAGCAACAGGAAGTCTCATTCAGGGATGGTGGAAATGCAAAATGGTACAGCCACTTTTAGAAGACCGTTTGGTGGTTTCCTACAAAACTATAGAAACTTTTACATAAGATCTCACAATCACACTCCTCGGTATTCCCCCAAAGAGTTGAAAACGTGTCTACACAGGGCCTGTACATGGATGTTAAGAGCTCTATTCTTCATTGCCAAAACTTCGATATAACCAAGATGTCCATCAGTAGTTGAGTGGCTAAATATGCCATTGCTGTGTTAGATCTTGACAATGGGATATTTATTCAGGGCTAAAAAGAAATGAGCTAACAAACCATGAAAAGACATACTAGAACCTTAAATGCATATTACTCTGCATCTGCTGTATATCAAGTGTCTTCACTTGAAAATAATATGCCAAAGGGACATATTTTGGGGTGGCATGTTCTGATTCCCTTCTGTATGTTCATCAGAAGACAGGTACAAGAACGTCACTGGTAATAAGCAAAAACTGGAAGCAACCTAGATATCTGTCATCAGTAGAATGGGCACATAGACTGGGATAGACATACAACGGGATATTATATGGCAACTAGAATCAACAAATTAAACACCCTCAATGGAAGAATATTGTATAAACTCCCTTTTGGAATACAGAGGGCTCCTGTGTCCTTGCGTCCAGGCACTTCTCAAGTCTCAATTCCATGCCCTTTTTGCTTATCACAAGGTTGAGGAACACAAAAAACTCATGGTACCTCCAACTCCACACCATTTCAGTGCCCTTGATTAATTTGGAGGGCTTCATCTACTGGGAATGCAATTCCATATCATCTCAATTCCTGATTTTCTCTCAATAGCCATTGACCATATCACTTGTTCCTTCCAATCAATAGGTAGCTCTTCTTGAAAACCCGTATTGTATTTCTTTTTTTCTTTTTCTTTTTTAAAGATTTTATTTATTCATTTGAGAGAGAGAGAGAGAATGAGAGAGAGCATGAGAGGGGAGAGGTCAGAGGGAGAAGCAGACTCCCCACCAAGCAGGGAGCCCGATGTGGGACTCGATCCTGGGACTCCAGGATCATGACCTGAGCCGAAGGCAGTTGCTTAACCAACTGAGCCACCCAGGTGCCCCCCGTATTGTATTTCTTTACGTCTCTGTTCACTTTTCTATCTAACCCGTTGTATTAATAAACAATTATATCTTTATGACCTCTCTCTGCCACTAGTAAGAAATCTTTTAATTCAGTATCAAAACATTAAATTCATCTTTATCCTCTCAGAACAGATTGACCTGGTCCACAGAGGGCATCAATAAGGAATGTTAGTCTTGGACCAGGGAGATGTTTAATCTTTTTGATTAGAGAAGTTTAAAAATAAATGTATGCAATTTGAATATATAAATATTTAGGGAATTAGATGAAATTTTAGAATCCCTAATTAAGTAGCATGCATTTACATTTAATATAAAATGTCTTTAGAAACACTGGTTTACCTCCTTTGCGTTTCACGATGTAATTTCATGTATAGTTTTCTTTTTTTTTTTTTTAAGATTTTATTTATTTATTTCACAGCAGGAGAGAGATCACAAGGAGGCAGAGAGAGAGGGGGAAGCAGGCTCCCTGCCGAGCAGAGAGCCCGATGCGGGCCTCGATCCCAGGACCCTGAGATCATGACCTGAGCCGAAAGCAGAGGCTTTAACCCACTGAGCCACCCAGGCGCCCTCATGTATAGTTTTCAATACATTTTAAAAACAATGTCTTCTGCAAAACAAAGATAACCCAGTGCAGTTGCTCATAACGCATCAACTTTATATCCATCTGAGGAATATTTGAAGGCAAGCAGAATTTCATCCCCACAAAATGTTGTTAATAGAATTTTATTGCAAGCCATGAGTGTCCATTTCTATAGCCTTAGGATTTTCTTTTTCCATTCTACAAACAAAGCCTTAATGCTATGACTTCTTATATGGATTTATAATGTTTAAAAATCACTTGGGTTTAAAAATCCCTCAGGAAATAACTAAATATTAAGTTAGTTATTAGTTTTTAGTGGATATATATTAGTAGTTTATATAGTACATAGCATATATATTACTGTATATGTTACTGTATTATATATTACTATATATATTACTAAATATACATATGTACTTAAGTATTAGCAATACATATTAGTCATTGTTAATGACATATGACTATATATAATATATATTACTAAATATACATATATACTTATATATTATTACATATTAGTAATATGTATTTGTCATTACTAATAATGACATATGACTATCATTATACTATACATAATACATATAATTAGCTAATATATATTTATTACTAGTTGACAAATACATATTAGTTGTTAATATATACATATGCTTTTATTACATATTTTTGCAAATAACATATTAATATATATTTTTTCATATAGTAGTATATATTAGTAACCATGACATATGAGTATAACTATATATACTAGATATGCATAATATCTACTTTAATTATATAAGTATTCTATAAATATATAATATATATTAAACATTAAATATATAATATATATTAAACATTAAATATATATTATATATTAAAATAAATGTATAATTATATGTAAATATATAAATATCTAAATGTATTTTTATTATACATATCAAACGTATATAAAATATATATTCATAAATATATAACTAATAACTAATGTAATTATATTACATACATATAAACTCATATATAATACTATATAATATATATACTTGTTCTAAGTAATGATCTATATGTAATTGTATAATTATATATGGCATATCTACTACACATAATTAGTAATAACTAACATGTATCTATACACAGTTATCTGAGGACATCATTGGAGGTTTGTGTATCTTCTTCAGAGATTATATGGGGATTCAAACCCAGCCAATCATCGAGCACCCCTACCCTGATGTCCCAACCTGTGGATTGAATATGCATCCCAGACCAGCGCGAGAACTCCATTCTGCCTTGTCTGATGCCACCGTGGCTCCTCCAAGGTGAGTCTAACTGCTAACCCTTGACCCACTCTCCTCCCATTCCATTATTGTTTGCAGAACCCTGGCCGGGAGAAAGAAACAAGGAGTCATGGTGTGGACATGCTTCGTTCTGTCTACTTCTGTCTCCTCTTGTTCACCAGGCCAGTCTGTGCTCTGTCTTGGTTTTCTCATCTACTCTAGTTTCTTACGTCTCTGGGAAGCATCTCCTTCCAACTCCATGTCTGCAGCAGAGTGAAACCCTCATTTTACTAGTTGACCTCAGTATTGATTTACAGACTTGGGGACTTTTTTTCTGAGGGCTCACTATTCACAGCAGTCAATCAGCTTGATTAGTTTTATTGACATCAGTGTTTCCAGTATTGGCTTTGAAAGCAGAAACAGTTTGGAAGAGTCAGACCCCAGCAGTAGCTGCATCGGATCTGCACAGGTGAGTAATGGAGCAAATTAATAAGGGTTCTTCACTCCTTCAAATGCAAACCCTCGGATGACTCCATAATTCTGCTTTACAGTGATTTTCCCAAGTGTTGAGACAATCCGCATCTTCACCGAAGTATGAGAACCAGATACGTGGTCTTGCCGGTGATGTGCTAGAGACACATTACATTAGATGCTTATTACTGTGTCATTTCTACTCTCCATTTTCAGTCTTCTGTTCTCTTCCTACTCTCCAAAGAGATCCTGTAAATTGTGTTTAAGAGAGTTCCTCATAAAATCTGTGACTGACTGCATGGCAAAGATCACAATGTCACACAAGACGAGCTTTTAAAATTTAAATGTAAGAAAATCAGTGAAACCAACACTGTCTGGACTCTCACCCCAATGCTTTTAATCGAGAGTAATATTTACAACAGGAATAAATGAAAGCATGTAAACAATGAGTCTAAATGTGGAGGCGACCAAGTTGTCCTTCAGTAGGTGAATGGTGAATTCCACACAATGGAATGTCATTCGGCACTGAAAGGAAACAAGCTATCGGGACTTGAAAAGATACGGGGGAACATAAGACGCATGTTATTAAGTCAAAGGAGCAGATCCGAAAAGCTGACTTACAATATGATTCCAACCAGATGACATTCTGGAAAAGGAAAAACTATGGAAACAAGAAAAACATCAGTCGTTTGGCACCAGCTTCATCTATTTTTTAGGGGGATAACCTTGACCTTGCTCTAATTGTAGGAGAAAATGTTGCCATGTTGACTTGTATAAATTATTGGAAAAAATGTTTCCAAAATTGTTAGCACAGGAGCATTTACAAGCAGAGAGTTTTCTCCAGCTGGTAGGAGAAGGTGATGTCAAACAGGCGAAGGCTGACGAGGCGATGGTGTTGTGTCACTGGATTTGAAGGCACGGGGGCCAAGGATTTCAAGAAGAATTATTGGGCAGCTAAGCACTTGTGTTTTAAGTGAGGAATAGCTTGGATACATGAGTATTTGAGGGAAAAACAAGGATAGCAATGTGTTAGGATGAAGGTTACATCTTTGTTCTCTGACAATTATTCAGCACCAGCCTATATATATAATATATATGTATGATATATACGTGACATATTATATATTTTGGTGATATATATGTGGTATATATTATATATGTGTGATATATGACATATATATCATAATGTATATAATACACAATATATAATATAGTAATATATAGTATATGTGTGTGATATATAATAGATGATAGATATAGTATATATATGTGATAGAGATATATATGATAGATATTTTATTCTGTGGTAAATGTGTACATGGTATTCAATTCTCTGGATTAACCATGCCATAGGACAATTTAGGGTTCTCCATTCTTAGTACTTTTAGCGTAGCAATGGTGTAGACCTCTCTTTGGATGAAGCCCTTAGAAGGTGGGGGAGTGGAGACAGTGTAAGGTTTTCAGTGTTCTTCCATGGAGAAGTCAGCACCATGGACATAATGCGTTCTTCCGTGGAGTTTGCTTGGTAGGTGGAAATGGTCTCAAAGGAGCATGCCACTCCACATTCCTAAAAACGGAGTCATAAATCCTGCGGTTCCTGTGCCCGATGCACGTGTCACGTATCTGTTTTTCTGTATGCAATCTACATTGCCTGTGGCTGGATTAAGATGAGAATGATACGGAAACTGTGTGTGTTAGCATCCATATACAATTTACCCATTTGGAAGCAAAATGTGAGCGCCTCCCTCCTGCAAAAGAAGCAATTATATTGGCACGAGCTGAATGGGTTGTGATGTAAATTGTTTCTATTATCTGCCCCCCCCCCCGCCCACACACACACAGGGCACAGATTTATTTTTAAACACATTTAAAAAAAATATTTATTTGAGAGAGTGCATAAGGAGGGAGGGGCAGAGGGAGAGACAGACTCCCCACTGAGCAGGGAGGGAGCCCGACCTGGGGCTCTGACCGAGGACCCTGAGATCGTGACCTGAGCCAAAGGCAGACGCTTAATGACTGAGCCCCCCAGATGCCCTTTAAACACGTTGTTATAAATCATGCCTTAGGGGCGCCGAGGTGGCTCAGTCGTGAAGCGTCTGCCTTCGGCCCAGGTCATGATCCCAGGGTCCTGGAATCGAGCCCCACATCGGGGTCCCTGCTCCGCGGGGAGCCTGCTTCTCCCTCTCCCACTCCCCCTGCTGCTGTTCCCTCTCTTGCTGTCTCTCTCTGTCAAATAAATAAAATCTAAAAAAAAAATAAAAAATAAATCATGCCTTATGTTTTCATACAAGCCATCTGACAACACTAATAATAAAGCTAGGAATTGCTTTCTCTGTATCGAGACTCGGGTAATCCTCCAGTGGGGACTGGAGAAGGCTTTTCATTTACGGTAGTTTGCAAAATGCAACAGTTTGCAAACTCATGTGCTCCAGACATGGGGACGCTTAGCTCTACAGTCATGGTGAAGAAGCCATGTCTCACACCTGCAGGTACATTGTGTCTGCAACGATATCCAAAAAAGTACTTTTTTCTAAGCCCTGAACTCATGTTGCACATCAGCCTGTGGATGTTTTGAGATGAGAAATCGACAGGAGGGAATTTGGAAGGTGAAGAGAAAAGAAAAACAAAACAAAACACTTAGTAGGTTTTATGTTTTTGTGTGCAATCTGGTTTTGTTCAATTATGTTTACACATCAACTGTTTTGTTTGTTTTATTTTCTTCCATTGAATTTGAAGTATGCGTTTACACAGATTTGCCCAAGATGGATGAAACTGAGGCACAGAGTCACATACAGCAGAGCAGGAAGTGTAGGAAGTAAGATGAATGTGACTGAGAGCTTATTTTCTTACGAAAAGTAAAGTGTGTCCTTGCTGCATACGAGGGACTGCCAAATTCATCTGTCCACCAGCCTGTAGATTCATAGAGACAACTGCTTCTCAGGGTAGCTCGCTGGTAGGCATTTCAAACTTGGAGCACTCACATTAAAGTCTGCCTGTCTTTCTCTCGGAATACATCAGCCTGTCCAAAAATGATCAGACACAAAGCCGTGTGTCATCTGTGACTCCTGTCTGTGACTCACGCTGCATACTGGTCCCCGATCCGTCCTTGGCCTGTAGTATGTGCTCAATTAAACATCTGCAGAGACCACAGACTCTCCAAATTCTGTGATAGGATTCTTGGGATAGGATATTACAAATGGGTTTTTTGGGGAGGGTGGGATGACCAAAGGTGTAAGCACAGGATGTGTCTCCCCTCCCAGGGGCCAAATCCAAAAAAAAAAAAAAAAGAAACATCTAAGAGAATTCAAAGAAGCATGAGTCAGAAAGTCTCGGCCAGAAGGCTCATGCGTGCAGGGATCTGTCCTTCTTTCTGTATTTTCTTTAAGTGTTTGATTTTTTTTCTTTACATGGAAAGTCACCTTTCTAAGAATTGGACAACTCAGAAATAGAAACAAAATCAATCATTCTAAATGTACGAACAAACAAAAACAGTGCTTCAAAAAATGGGTAGCTGGAGATCTAGGGAATTTTTTTTTTAAATGCAATTTCTTAAATTGGGTCTTAAAATAGCTAACATGCCTCAGTGAGAATCTTTTATCTATGACAAATATGTAGTATCTGGGGGGAAGTCTGGCTGGCTCCGATGGGAGAGCACGTGATACCTGACCTCAGGGTCTTGGTTTTGAGCCCCACGTGGGGTGTAGAGATTACTAAGCAAATAAAACCTTTTTAAAAAGGTGTACTTGATGTCATCAAGAATTCTATCAGTGAAACAGCTCAGATGGAATCATTGGTATTAATCATACCATTGCCCCTTGTTTTCTGCCGGGGATAATTAGATTATAAAAGCTAATTAAGTAGCTCGTATCAAAACTGCCAACTGAGAAACAAGTTTGAACTCCACTCGAACAATCCAGGATCGCATGTCTTGCGTTGGCTACTCTACCTGCGCACCGAATCCCACACTGGTGAGCAGATGAAATACTGGCCAGTTCCCCAGGGATGTTTGCAAACAGTGTGAATGTGTATAACGTGACGTAAATGCGAACTTATCTGGGGGATTCTTCTTGTGGGCATATTACAAATCTATTTTAAATAGTTTTGAATATCGGGTGGTAGAAGCTTATTCTTCTTACATAAACCCAATCGGGGTCAAGACTATTTTCATCGTAAAGGTTTTGGTCTCTTTGCTGTGACATCGAAAAGCATTATCGCCTGACGAAAAAAAAAGAGAAATCAGGTCAAAACAGCAACGTGTTGTAAAAGGTTCAAATTTCCGTTGCAGGACCAATGTGCTAATGCCTTCTAGAACACCATCAGTCACTTCTTTTGGTGCTAAATCCATAGCATTCTAAAAATAAATTGTAAAGTGGGCTGACTTATTGAGGCCAAATTCTGTTCCGTTTCGGGTTGGATATCCTGCTTGTGACTTGCCTCCCAGGAAAAGCCTGTATTCACAAAGACAATGAAGACTTGACACGATTATGTCAAAAGTGGGTGTCGAAAAATTATCTCTGCTTCCCCGTTTAAATTTTTTATTTAACATAATTGTATTATTTATCAATGCTAAGTGTGCCATTAGGATTGCAGTACCCGTACTGTGACTGAATTCTCGTCTGCGCGAGGCTGGGGTGGACATGAAGACAGTGTGGCCTGCATCGGACTACAAGTTCAATGGACCCTGGGCGAGGTTTTCCTCGTGGGTGGACGCGGGAAGGGCGCCTTGCATTTGCAGAGAGCTGGAGCTCGCCCATCAGTCTTGCTGATTGTGCCGCTCGTCTCCGATGTGGGCAGAGCCTGTAGTATTCGTCGTATTTGTCTCCAGCAGCGTGGGGCTGCACTTGATCGGACAACTCCCAGAGGGGCTGGCAAATTTGAAGGCCAGTCCTCAAGTTTCTAGGAATCCACACTGACTTTTCTTTTTTTTTAAGTTTGTTAAAATAAACGTTTTACTTTGGGATGATGTTTAGAGTTGCAGAAAAGGTCCAATGAGAGTGCAGAATTCCTCTATGTCCCTGCGTCAGCTCCCCGCTGTGTGAGTATCTGGCAGAGCCATTGTTCTTTGGTCAAAGTGAAGGTGCGACCATTGATGGCCCCTCACTAACGAGAGCCCAGTTTTCTTGGCTTCTTGCCACTTCCTTAAATAAAGAGGACCCAGACACTTTTATATACAAGGCTGGTGCTTTTTTACATGCATTTTCTAAATAGACCCTCATAATAATAGATGTGTCTGCTGAACCTCAGGCTGGTGGGTCTAAATGGATTGTCTCGAGGTTGGGTGGCTTGCACTCGACTTACCTGGGGTGGAAAATGAGGACCATCTGACCAGAAGACTGTAATGAGCCTGATTTCTCTACTGTGTTGACATTCATATTTATGAGCAAAATATGCTTGCTGCTGACACTGGTTTTCTTTTAATCATTCTTGTTCTGGTGTAACCCGATTTATACATTCTGCTTAAACTCTAGACAAGACATAAAGTGCCTCACCTATGGGAATTCTCAAAATGGAGCAGGTTGGATTTGAACAGCAAGAAGCTTACAAAGGATGTTTATTGTTCGTCCTTTCCAGGTAAACTTTAACAGAAGCAAGAGTACTCTTTAGATCAACTTGGAGACACAATCAGAAATGACTGAAATTACCAATTTACAATATTTAGAATCTAAACACTAGTGTAAAACGGACACCAATCCAACGTCACTTTCCACAAGCCTAGGGTAGATGTTGTTGGCCGTGCTTGGTGGCTATCTTGGAATGAGTAACAGGTTTCTTTGGGGAGTGTTGTAAATTCCAAACACACCACAAAAAATAGCATTTACAGATTATGTATTGATAGGGGAAAAGTGTCTATTTTATTGAACCGTATTTTTTAAAGGTGATGCTTCCCTGAATCATAATTCAATATTTGGAAGACAATACTGTTGACTTTGATCTGTGAGCATTTGTTTTCTTATAACCAAGGTGAGTCGATGTTTATCACAACACAAGTGTGTAGCTCGCCAAATGTTCCAGAACACCATAGGCATGAAAATCTACGGCCGTGAGTCAATCTGTGGGTCTTCTCCTAAAACTGACCATGATTGAGCCATCACATTGACCTCATGAGATCCCTAAAACTTTAGAAATCATCATTTTCACAGTATCAGGCTGATCTCTCATGTAATAACGTTCCCTAGCTCAGGATTATAGATTCGAAACAGTATCTCCTGCTAAGATATTATAAAGTGGGATCCTGCAATACTTTTTCCAACTACGTTGGTATGTTGGTAAAGATACATTGTTAAAAATACCAGAAACTCTCTTGAGATGAATTAAGGAAAAACTGACCATGAATGCATCTTAGGGAATTACCGGCCTCCTGACTTTCTCTTTCCGAGACCAACGACGAATGGCATTGGAGATTGCTTCACCCGTGACAAATGGCGAAACCAACACAAGGACCCCCAGTTTAAACTCACTTGACAATAACGTGATCTCTTTATACAATTCACTCTGTGCCATTAGAAAGATCAATAGCTGCGCTGACTTGTCACTTACTTGCTTTAGAGTCAGTCCAATGCATTTGCTTGTCTATTTTCTTTTTTTTTATTTGGTTTTAGGTCATCCCTGGAAAGGCTGGGAGAACCACAATGAAAAATCTGCTTTGGGGATTCCCACCCTACCCCGACCCCGCGGCCTTTTTGCCCATTTGTGGAAAGAAAGCTGAATGCTTTGCAACTCCTAGAGAGCACCGAACGACCAAATGTCTGGCAGAAGAAGAGCCTTTGCTGATAACGTCCCTCCCTACCTGGGGAATCAGGACCAGCTAATCTCAGCAAAAATCCCTTCCGAACTGCAGCCACAATTAATTATTCCTTGTTGTCAAAATGCACCTAAAATATCTCATGAGTTGTCACCCTGCCACCGTTGAGAAGTGACACGTTTTGACAACTACCTATTTGTTGATTTTGGAATTTACATGGCATGTGACAAGTGTACTTGAAGATATAAGTTCTGACTGTCCTTTCTTCCGACTACTTCAGTTTTCTGCACGTGTTCAGTTTCTGCTTAACGTCATTGATGCCCGATTCTGGTTTGGCCTCAAAAGGAAGCCTTCGGCCTCATGTAGAATGCAACAGAGTGGTAGGTGGGCCAAGGCCGAGGGTCTCAACCCACTTTAGTAAGTAAGGCCAACTGCAGATACCCGGATCCACGGACATGACGCATTCTGACCGTCGGCGTCTTTAGAATTGGTCAAAAGTGATCATATCCGAAACCAGCCTAGATAATTCTAGTTGCATCAGATCTAGAAAATATCTCTCTACCGTACATGATACAAGGTTCTCATTGAAAACCAAAGTGTGCTGTGTCATTACATGATACATTTTGAAAATTGCGAGTGTCTTTAAGAAAAGTTAGCCAGATCGTTCCAGGGCTTGATCTAAAAATAACAGAAGAGTAGAAATGGGGAGGAGGAGAGACGGGAGGAAAAGCGGAGAGATGGGTTCTGTGTGATGTCAAAAAAGTGGAGTCCCTCCTTCTTACCTGGGGAGCAGGAGATGTGGAGTAAGGGAGGCTCAGTTGGAGGGGTTATATGACAGATATCCTTCCACAATGCAGCAAGACGTATAGGGAAGAGTCTTCCCTAAAAACACACCTGTAGAGAAAATAGGAAAATACATTTAGCTTTAAGACTGTATCAGATCCCTCACTTTACAGGTACTAGGGTGACACTTTTTTTTTTTTTTTTAGATGGAGAGGATGTCATGCTCTCCTACACACATAATCTTGGTCTATTTGGTTAATCGGCAGGACACGGTTTTTGTTCATCGATGTAGGAAAAATGGTCAATCTAGGGTATTGGTACAGACACAAATCATGATTTACCATTGCATGAAGTTGTGTTATCTATCCTCATGATGATAGACTTCATGGATCACATCTCGTGCTCTTCACACATGTAATACATGTTTGAGAAAGCCATTCATCACCAAAAAGCAATGCATGTAATTTTATTTTTAAAGATTTATTTATTTGAGAGAGAGAGTGAGAGCAAGAGTGAGAGAGGCAAAGGGAGAGAGAATCTCAGGCCGACTCCCTGCTGAGCGTGGAGTCCAATGTGAGGCTCGATCCCAGGACCTCAAGATCATGACCCGAACCAAATCCAGGAGTCCAATGCTTAATAGACTACACCACCCAGGTGCCCTGCAACGCACATAATTTTAATTGGAACACCCCCAGATGCTTCAGGTACAAATGGTAAGTTAGACATGGTAAAAATTCCTTTGAAGGAACTTCCTTATTGGTGTTCACTTCAATTCCTAGTTAAGTTTTCTGGCAACTGTTGTCTCAGTTGACAGTAAAGGGAAAGTTATGGGTTTCTCCTCTTTCTTGAAAACAGGGGTGACTGTAAGATGTTCAGTAAATAACACATCAGCAAAGACACTTGATCAGAAAAAGACAGTCAGTCATCCTGATTTTAATGAACACCTACTACATGGTCCTGCATTACAGTTATAAAGAAGAGAGGACATTTGTAGACATGTTTCTCTCAGTGGCACGGGACCCATAATCAACATAAAGATCCCCAAAGTAGGATAGTTGGGATTTGCAAGGGCGTGTTGACTTGCTAACATAGATGCCATGAAATAAGGGTACTGCAGCAGCTCTCTGGAAGAAGAGTCTTCACCATAGTTCATTCAGTACTTACATCCTATTTTTCTTGGGAAAGCACGTGGTGAGCTTTTACTGTATTTGATGTTGACTCTCAGCCACTCAGCTTTGGGGTCTGGACGAATCACATTGTTTTGGAAGTCGGGCATGGAGTCGCAGCATGTAAGTATGAAACCTTGTGTTCTGCTCCCATTTGTGAAATGAACAGCACTGGGATTCTTGGTGTCCCTCATTCTCTGTGAAAGGAAAGACAAAGTGAGACCATCTTTGGGGGCCCTTTCAAGTTTAAAAACGCTCACAGAAGACCGAGCATACTGACATGTGTGGACACAAATTAAAAAAAAAAAATCCATCTACCCTCGGGATCTCTTATTTTCTCCTTTTGTGTTCTGCCTAAATCCCACCCCTGGATGTGGAGACATTTATAAGCCGCTGAGCATAAATAATACAGGCTGACATGACAGCATGGGCCAAAATATCTCTCAAGCTGGTGTTCAATAGAGGTAAGAGATGGATAGATGTGATATTCTGGGGAAAAGGTATGAAAGAGAAAATGATAGTGATTTAGGAATGGAATGCAAGACTCAGGCTTTTCTTAAAA
Source organism: Ailurus styani (assembly GCA_002007465.1). Lineage (NCBI taxonomy): Eukaryota > Metazoa > Chordata > Mammalia > Carnivora > Ailuridae > Ailurus > Ailurus styani. Next base: position 3,132,912 of record LNAC01000046.1, on the reverse strand, counting down.
AAANGTTCAATAGAGGTAAGAGATGGATAGATGTGATATTCTGGGGAAAAGGTATGAAAGAGAAAACGATAGTGATTTAGGAATGGAATGCAAGACTCAGGCTTTTCTTAAAANAAAAAAACAACAGCAGTTTTAAGTTACTTTAGATAAACATGGTATAGCCAGAGTTCCTCTGAAGGAGGGAAAAACTGGGTAAGTTCTTCACCTCTTTGGATTTTACAGCACTAGAGACTTTGATCACCTAGACAGTGACGCCGTGATCACTTTTCCCTTTGATCTGTGACTGTCGGTGCTTTCTGATGCTCCTTCTTCTGTGGAGACCACAACCTGAGTCAACAGTCTGTGACTTTGGCTCTTTCTCAAACCTTTTTTGTCCCTAGGTCCTTAGGGGCACCCGGGGTCTAGCTAGAGTAATCCATTCAGATGCAAATTGTTTCACTCCAGCGAGAGGAAAAAGAAAAAAGTTTTTATTCTAGGGGGAAAATAAAAAGAGCATCATGGACACAGATTGGGTTTAATCACTTAAAATGTGGTCCATAGTCCATTACATCTTAGGTCGCAAATTTTTTATAATGACTACTTGATAAGACGCAAGAGGAGAGGGGTCAATGGGATTGACCATCACGTTACAAATGAAATAGAAAATATGGGACTCTAACAACTATTGGCTAATGATGTCTTTCAGTGATGCTGGCTAATTTGAGAAATATGGGGGAAATTCTGAAAACACCCAGTTATTAATTATGCTCGCTAAGGACGAAGAACTTGTAATGTTCCTCTCTTACCCAAACCAAAAACGGGTCAGCCAGAATGATGGATTGAGAGTACTTCTGGTTGCCCTCATGGAAATAATAACGGTGTTTTGTGGGTTACAACAGGAACCCTATTCCATGTCATAGGCACCAAGTTCTTTCTGTGGGACAAAAGTTGTGGGTCCATCAATTTGAGAAGCACTGTCCAATCGCATGAGCATGAAGGGGCTACCTTTGCATGCTTGCAGGTATAATGCCAAAGCCATTCAAGTTCATTAAGGGTCCCCACAGACATATTTGTATGGAAAATCATTTCCCACTAAGCTTGTATGTCTCCCCAAATACTTTGGACCTGATTTGGACCAGGTAATGCAACAAGACAAGGTAATGACCTTCCAGAAAGAATCCAGTCAAACCAAAACTTGAAGGATGGTGTTTTATAAACCTGTTTTTAAAAACAAGCCATGCATCTCTTTAAATACTCATGGCATGGTATACTATTGTTTGTGTGATATATCTAAAGTAAAGTAAAAGTCATTTCTAAACTGGTTGGAGGTGGGTGATAGAGATAAACAAACAGAGATTTCTAAACCATCCAGACACATACATACAGAGTGTAAATGTGTATATACTTATGTTATTCACATATATTCATGTGTATATTATACACTTATACACATATATTCAAGAATATATACCTACATATAGTTGTGCATATATAGAATTATAGATAAATAAACAGATGGATAGGATACCCATATTATATATTTTCTATTTATCTATATATAATTCTATATACATCCATATCTAGGTATATATTCATGACATATTATATATGTCATATTATATATTGCACTATCAAGGTTCCCGGTTTTAACCTAAAAGTGAGTTTACTGCTTTCAAGAATATATATTATATATATTAAGATTTATATATCTAGAATACACACATATATATAAAAACACATAGGTATGCAATATATATCTACACATACATTTGTAATAAATGTATAGAACAGAAATTAAGGATACCCATACACACATATGTTAGAATATATAACACAAGGTATAAAAGCAGTTTGAAGATATGATTTTCTCCATTTCTAGTGGAAGAACTTGCAATGAAGCTCTTTAAATGTGTTATGAGTTGTTATAAAAGCTGTGAAGAATATAGCCAAAACTTGCTTCTGGACACCCAAACCCATTATCTGTTCAATAAAGCACTTACTGACCCCCAAACCCCACATATATTTTGAGCACCTCTACTTTTAAAATTGTACCTAGGAAATTCTAAGTTGCTTGAAATAGTAATTAAGAGCATACTTCTTCAGGATGTCAGAAAGGGCAAGCAGATCTAAAAAGAGAGTTATGGAGTGCTCCAACAAGGAAGAATCATTGTTAATCCCGTCACCATCAGTGAGCTACATACTCAAACAGGAACCCGCTCAGATTGTATAATATAAAAATAATCCTGGGACACTTGGGAGGCTCAGTAGGTTGAGCGTCTGACTCTTGATTTTGGCTCAGGTCATGATTTCCGGGTTGTGAGATCCAGCCCTGCAGTGGGCTCCACAATCGGTGGGGAGTCTGCTTTGGATTCTCCCTCTCCCTCTGCCCACCCCCAGTCATGCACTCTCTCTCTCTCTCTAAAGGAAATGAATCTTCAAAAAAATAATAATAATGTATGCCCTACATATCAGCTTTCTGGTCTACCTCTTATGATGCCACTGATAACTTCCCACTTCCTTTCAGGCTCCACTAGGTAACAGGACCCCGAAATATCAGTGGAGAGCAAACAAGTAAAGCAAGTATATTTAGAGCTCGCCAGGTGAACAGAAACAAATATATAAACACTTTTTCAGTAGGCTGTCCATAATCTGGAGAGTTTGGATCTGTTGGTATTGGTGCTTTGGCCTCACAAGAAATTTAAGAGCCAGCACAATGAGCTACTGATTACAAGGCTTAGCGGTGGCTTTGAAAATGTGTGTTAGCTGTGTTGTGTCAAAGCAATGGGAAGGCAGGCAGGTGAGTGGCAGAAATGCATACCCTCAAACTCTAAATAATCTAGTCAGAGTAAATGTTCTACAAGTGACTACGAATCGAAAATAGTTCAAAGAAAGAGGCTACTACTCAGTGTGTGGAAAAAAAAACCCCTCATTCAGAACTCTGTTTATGGGTTGATGTGTCCACAAAGCCATCAAACTGACCAATATTGGGGAACAGTGAAGGTCAGTTCTGGAAAACTTTTGAAATGGAATATTTATGGGGTGATTGATGTTAATGTGGAAATATGGTTTCTGGTGTGAGGTTGGGCAATGACAGGCTTGCTTTCCAAGGCTTGGGGATCCATGACTGGGTAGGTTTCAAGAGCGTTATTCCTGATATGACATTGACATTGACAGGTTGGGGCTCTTTTGAAACCACTTGTGGTGTTTCATGTGACTGGGGACAAAGAATAATCACTTTCCCCCGATGCTGAATTTGGAGCATAAGATCTTTATATTCTCATAAATTTCCAATGCAGGAGCACATGTACTCTCTTACCTTGATCCATTTTCCTGCCAATCCTCTGGTTCACATGTTCATAATCTAAAATTGTCTACCTATATTCTGTTTGACCTACACGACTTCAGCTAACCTGTGTAGTTCTGCTTTCGAATTTTTCTCCAAGTATGCCTTCTTGTGAGTATCAATTCTTTTTTACACAAGAATTTCAACAGTCCTGTAGTCCTCTGCATAAAATTCAAAATGTAATAGGCATATGGCTATTTAGAAAAAGACAAAAAAACAAAACTCCATAGAGATCTAGTAACTGAGAAATGATGCTGGGAATATTCTTTACATGTGTGGATAGGCAATCACTCCTCTCTCTAGAAAATGTTTTGCTTGTAATTTAAAGATTATTTTTAGGTTCTAATTTTTATGGTATTGCTTAAACATGAACATTAATGAGCCTTTGTCCTCCCAAACCATATTCATTCATATCTTTTCTGACTCCAGTTCTTATGGGGAATATGGATGAAATCAATCTGTGGGAATAAAACTTCTAAATGAAGAAGGGAAACAAAAGGATTTCAAAAACCTTTCATTAGGAAGACCACAGATTCATGTTGGATGTATTCCTGATTCGTATTTATTCAAGAGAAGCTTGTGATTTTCCATTTAGAAATGATAAACAACACCTCCCTTCCACCACAGAGACTGCTAGACTGTCCTCGGTATCTTCCTCTTCACTTAAAGAACTGAATCCGTTGTCTAGCCCTGGCCAGTAAGAGCACAGACTACATTTCTCAGCAGCTCCTGGGATTGCGGGTGCCTGTGAGGCCGCGTTCTGGACAATGTAAGGATGAGTTGTCTAAGTGATATCCAGGAAACATCCTGACAACGCAGTGTGCTTAAGGATCTATCCAGATCTAACCAGATCCATCCAGATCTATCTTAAATCACGAAAACACATTGGAGATGTAAGAAAGTAAAAGAATCCTTGACTGCTGATGCTATCAATGACTATGTAGTCCCAGACAAATACCTCCAAGCCAGTATGAATTCTAAGCAATCCAAATCTAGTTCTTTAAAAAAATTCCTAAATTGCTGTCATTTACCAAATCTAGTTTTAAACGAAGTCTCTATCTTACAATGATAAAAGGAATTTTCCTGTATACTGTCGACTCTTGAACAATGACAGCAGTAGGACCACTGGCTCCCCATGCTGTCAAAACCCCACGTATAAATTTGACACCACCAAAACATAACTAGTAATAGCCTACTATTGACCAGAAGCCTTACCAATAACAGTCAATTAACATACATTGTACATATTATATGTAGAGTATACTGTATTCTTTTTAAAAAATATTTTATTTACTTATTTGATAGAGACAGAGCACAAGCAGGGGGAGTGGCAGGGCAGGCAGAGGGAGGAAGAAAAGCAGATTCCATGCTGAACAAGGAGCCTGATGCAGAGCTCAATCCCAGGACCCTGGGATCATGACCTGCGCTGAAAGTAGATGCTTAACTGACTAAGCCAGGCAGGTGCCTCTAGAGTGTACTATATTCTAACAATAAAGCTAGAGAAAAGAAGATACTATTAAGGAAACTGTAAGGAGGAGAAAATATGTTTACAGCATTGTATTGCATTTATAGAAAAAAATATCCACAAATAAATGGACCCACATGGTTCAGGTCCATGTTGTTCAAGGGTCAACCATATTTTTCATCTAAATAATTTGTTATCACGTAGTTTCTATGGTTACACTTGAATAAAAGTGGTCGGACACTAAGAGTCTTACTCTTCAACATGCATGTGTTAGCCACATTGCATGATATAATGAACATAATGCATATTTATGGAAAGACAATCATCCCTAAAATTTTTGGAATCTGAACGTTCCATTGTGGGAGATCTATTTTAAAAAGTGACTGCAGTTCAGACATCGTCTATTTTCAGAAACAAAATTTAAATTGTACACTTTGTAACTTCTTGCTTCCGTAATTGATATTGGCAATGTCAACTCTTCAAATATTTGTGTAGGACAGGTAGATAAATGTTCGGGATTTCATACCAGGGTAGTATCAGGTATGCAGAATGAGATTTCTTTTTTTAATAAAAATGTACTTTTGATGTGATGCTGGTTTAGAGTAGAGAAAAAGATGTTTTATATGTGCAACAGTGTTGCTTTGTCTGCTTAAAGTATTTCAATAAGGAGTATAACTGGACTGCCTTTAAACATCAGGTCTAACGGATGACAAGGGTTTGAAGTTGTTCCGCAGATCAGAGGAAGCTCAAAATGGTGATGCACACAGGATGTCCAACTTTTTAAAGGTTCAGTTAGGGGTGAGAAGGCAGTAGCAATGGAAGGTAGTTCTACAGAGCCTGTGCGTGGCTTCAGAGAGAAGCTGGTACATAACCATGTCTGGAACAATGAGTCCACGTTTTCATGGCATTGAACTTGTTCAGCCAATCCTTTGTCTTTCGAATGCAATGTGCTCTCTCATCCAACTCTTCACTGACTGCAACCCAATCATTCGTATTGCTACCTTTGCACCGTGTTCATGGAGGATAAGGGATGGACACCCCCAGGAAAGGGAAGAGAATGAAAAGAGACGCCAAAGAAGGACATATGTGTGTGTCCCAAAGTGGGTGGTTAATGCATATTCATGATGTGATGGAATATGTTAATTAATCCACTGTGCAAGTAGTTAAGTGGCCAATATACCACGTTGGCCAGCCTGGGCTACTTTGAGGCATTACAGGGGGACCGAATATGAATGCATTTGCAGATACCTCATTAAACATAGCAAATCAAATATTGTTATTTCCCATAAACCCACTAAAAAGACAAAAAAATGTGTCAGTAAGAGGCAACATTTTTCAAGACAGAAATAGGAGAGCAGATGACCACATGTTCAAGATTTCAACAAAGTAACACAAGCTGGGAAGCAGATGGATGAATCCCTATGTATCCAGATCAGAGAAACTTGGAACATCTCATCCTCAGGGGAGTCAAACCAGGAAATAGGACAACTCTTGGCCCCAAATGCCAGAAATACTTGGAAACTGGTGGTAAAAGCAGCCTCTGGTGGTGAGGTCCCGGGTGGGGATAAAGTAGGACTTTCCTAAAAAATGAAATCTCCCGCCCCAGCTCAACCCACACGGCTAGAGAATCTCCTACTAGACCTGGGAGCGGACCCACTGGAAAGCATGTCTGTCTCAAAGGGACTCCATCCTTCCAGACACCAGCTACAGCTAGTGGGCACGGTGGAGTCACACAGAATATGGGAACATTAAAGCAAAGTCTACACACTGCATGTAGAGAGGCATAGCCCACTCTCCACGTTGGACTCTAACATCGCTAAGAGCAGGGATTAAATATTTCTCTCTAGGAAAACCCAGAAGTGCAGAGAAAACAGAGACAGATACTGAGAGTTACATGTCCCCATTGAAAACACATGGCCCCCATTTAAGCATAAGTCCCATGAGTTGGCTGAATCTGTCCAGTCACAAGCAACTTCCAGTCAAAAGAGGATGACCCAGCATTTGATGCGGTAGTCTATCCAACACGAAACAGACAGACAGAGGGACTGCTAGAACAACGGTTCTCAAAGTGTGGCCCAAGAGTACCTGGGGTTCCACAGAGCCAAAATTCTTTTCATAAAAATAACGGGATTTGACTTACTGTTTGCATCTTTTTTTTTTTTAATTTTTTTAAGAGCATACTGTGATGTTTACCACAAGTTACATAGCTTTAGATATCACAACAGGCAAAATACAAAACCAAATATAAGGTCCCAGCTGTGTTTTGGTAAGCTAGACATTAAGCAGAACTGCAGGAATGTAAGACATTGTCTTGATTATATATTTTTTGAAAGCATAGTTAATTCTAAAAATTATTCTAGTTTTTAAAATTATTGTTATTTTACTTTTTTACTTTTTAGGTAGGCTCCATGCCCTGTGGGACCTCAGGGTGGGGCTCAAATTCATGACCCTGAGCTGAGATCAAGATGTTTAACCAACTGAGTCATCCAGGCATCCCCCCCAAATTATTCCATTTTTAAAAACAGATACTACATTTATTTTTGTGATTTAAAACTGAATAAAGAAAAAATTTAAGACCCTTAGTTCTAATTTCTAATAGGGTAAATACTGATAGAGACGACTCACTTGTAAAACATGTCTGCATAGTGGACAGCATCATACACATGTATCAGAAAGGTGGGGAGTGGTCCTGTAGGTGGATCTTTTTACTCACCTAGTCTGGGTGTTTCTGTCCTTTCACTTATAGAGACACAAAATTCTTATCTGGTAGGAATGTGGTGGAGAAGGCTGTCCTTACTTTAAATTTAGTAATTTCCCTTATACATACACATACCTATATCTACCTATCTATATACATATACTGTATATATGTAATTTATGTGTATACATACATATATATCCATGGGGAGAGATGGATAGATTGATGATAGATAAGTAGGTAGATACATAGGTAGGTAGATAGAGGGTAGATGATAGCTAGCTAGCTAGCTAGCTAGATATGATGGATGGATGGATAGGTAGGTAGGTAGGTAGATAGATTCAATAGATGGATGGATGGATAGATAGATAGATAGACAGATAGATAGATGATAGATAGATTCGATGGATGGATGGATGGATGGATAGAGAGATAGAGAGATGACAGGTGATGGATAGATTGATGATAGATAAGTAGGTAGATACACAGGTAGGTAGATAGAGGGTAGATGATGGATGGATGGATAGATAGATGGATGATAGGTGATAGATGGATAGATAGACATGACATGATAGATGGATAGATAGGTAGATACATATGTAGATATGATGGATAGATGGGTGGGTAGGTAGGTAGCTAGGAAGATGGGCGAGAGATGATTTAGATAGGTAGATAGGTGATAGACAAATGGATGGAGGGCATCATTCCCATCAGGTCCTGTTTCCTCCTCAAAAACATCTAGATAATTTAATACAGATGGATGTATTAGTAACATCATGCTTTACGGCCAGTCTCCTCCCAAAATGTCTCCTGTATTACCTCATTTGATCCATTTGCTAATTTCTCCTGAACTGGCAATTTGGCGACTGTTGGGTCTCATCTCTGAAATGTGCAAGAACAATGGTGAGCACATAAATTAGGCCAGCGTCGCTGTGTCTGAATGCAGAGTGTGGGTGACGGGTTAACTGGTTCAGAAGACATGGATGGTAGCTGTTCCTGTTATGAAGAGTTTCCACCATCTAATGACTCATCCAAAACTGTGTCTTCAAGTAATCTTTTCCCCAGTGTATTAATGATATTTCCAAACCCAAACCTTGCAATCAAACAGTGTCTCTCCTCTCTCATGGTACTTCTGTCCCTAGCTCCCTAGATTGAGATCAGGAAGCAAACACATTACCCAGTTAGAAAGGACAATGCAATTTGAAATGTAGAATGGAAGAGGTTCCAAGCCGAAGAAATTAATGTCTCTAATCCGTAACTGCCAGACACACAGTACTTCAGCAAGAGGTATGCCATAGAATGAATATCAAACAACCCTTCTTTGTCCCTATGAAATCCTTCCCCTGCCTTTTTTTTTTCTTTTAAAGATTTGACAGAGACAGTGAAAGCAGAAACACAAGCCGGGGGAGTGGGAGAGGGAGAAGCAGGCTTCCCATCAAGCAGGGAGCCTGATGTGGGGCTCGATCCCAGGACCCTGGGATCATGACCTGAGCCAAAGGCAGATGCTTAAGGACTGAGCCACCCAGGCGCCCCTCCTGGGTCACTTCTATTTCCAAGTCCACAATGGCTAATGCAGGCTTCTTTGGTATCTGGTTCTTTACAGTCAGATGGTGCAACCAGATTACATTCATGGCTGGTGCACCATATCCAGATGGTCCTGTTCTCACCCATACCCGTTTCCCAAGGATTTCCGCAGACATACACGAGATTGGGAGATTCCCTCCCTTCCCCTACACCCAGTGACTGACTGACGTAAGCTACAAGAAGTTAGACCTCTCGCCCCAAGCAGAACAACTCTGAGCTGAAGTGCACACTCCCGAGCTCCCCGTGGGGCTGGGCTGAGATGACTTGGCCTCTGTCCTGCCCATTCTGCTCCCATCACTCCATGACAAGATTCTGCTGAGACCACAGCCTCCGCAAACCTTGGGCCTGTCTCAGCTTCTGCTTCTAGAAGGACTGACCAATATTTCAACACAAGGATGATTCCCGGAGACTGCTCCAGCATCTCCCAGGGTTACCTTGAAGGGCTAGCCACTGCCTGCGTGCTGCCTCCAGCTTTGGGGTAACAGCAGTGGAGAAAACTGGGGAGCCCAGCTTAGGTGCTGTGCAGTTCTGGCTTCTGTTGCTGTATCTCTTGTGACACCATGGACTTCTCTGACACCTGACAGCAAGGCATGCGCCTCTGAATGAGCTCCATGGAGACAAAGCCAAAAGTGGTGCTGCAATGGGGTCATGCCCAACCCTGTTCTCTTGATGGCTCTACTGCTGTCCATTCTCCCAGGGAAAGGGGGAGGAGTCTCTGTCTCCGATTCTGTTACACTGATCTGAAAATACTCTCACTCTTGGAAGCACTGGCCAGATTCTCCCATCCTTTATACTTGGGAACTGCTCAACGTGCCAGGTGGGACAGGTGGCTGTTTGGACAACTTGCTGTTGGTACGATGCGGAGGCTGGGGTGAGTCCTATCTCAAGAGCTCCTAGCATTTTGATTCAGATTCATCCCAACTGGGATTCTACTTTTGCAAGAGATTTCTAAAGATAGAAAGTCCTTGTGGCTCAATCAAAAACAATCAAGCTTCTTACCACAACCAGGGAGCAACAAGTGCCACGTCCAGGAGAAAATAATCGTGAAGAACACTCAACGTCATGAGTGTTCTTCAAAGTTATGAGTGTTCTTCAAAGTGGCAGCCGGCTGCCACTGCACGAGACATGGCCCTACCCATTCTTTGTGTGGTGTGAGGGAGGCTGGAGGGCTCGGGCAGACACAGTCTTCTCCACCTGCCCATTAGACGTACCAAGAAAGCCAAAGGTCCTAGGGTCAGCCAGCTTTCTAGGCAAGCTGGGACCTCTCTTCTGTACTTGAGGGGCAAATAGCAAACAGGCGTTTAAACCCATAAGTCCACTCCTTATTTAAGATGCCATTTAATAAGGCATTCAAAAACACAGGTAATAGAGATAGCATATTTTATAAGGCACACCTATCCTAAGAAAGTAGAGCAGAACAGGGGACTATTAGGAAAGATAGCACGCCGAATCAAAATCAATAAATAAACTAAGATAACAGGTGACGGGTATCGGGACTGGGGCTACACGGTTATGACCTGCAAGTGTTCACAAGTGTTTTAAGATGCAAGTCAACTCTTGACACAAAATAAGGAGCCATATTCTTGAGACTGACTCCAAAACTATGATCAGTCCTCATGAACGTGCAGTGTAATTCAATGAAAAATATCTGAAATAGGAAGCTACGGTATAAGAACCAGCTTTCTGAGGGCCATCCCTGAGAACAGTCTCCACATCACAACCACAAAACATGGCTCATGAATGAAACGATTCAGAAGCCAAGCTCATATGGACAAGACTTCCCTATAGAGAATTCATTCCAGGTTGTCCTTTGGAAGAGGGAGAGCTAACAAACATCTGAATGCACACACACATTACACACACACAGACACATTACACAAGATTACACACCTATACACATGACACTCATACTTCACACAATTACACATGCATGCTACACACGTGTTATATACACATTACATACACACGCATCACACACATGCACACATTACACATACACCCACAATGGGAAATCTGTGGTTGTGCCTTTGGGAAGATCCAGGTGCACCCCTTTGGTTGCGAAGCCATGTTTTGAACAATGAACAGGTTATGCACCTTCAGAGTGAGCTCTGTGAATTCACGATAAATAATGCATGACGATGCATGTGAAGTCTCTATCCTTGGCAACACGTCAGATACGACCGGTTTGTGTTTTAGGTAAGCTGTAACATTCCATCTCCCCCAGGAAAAACTAAGATGTTCATCCATTTATGAGAGCCGATAGTTTATTCTAAGATCAACGGGCATCTTACTCTTTACCTAAATAAGGGAATGATTCCATTGGATGCCTAGCATTCTATCTCTACACCAGGACAATAACACAGAGCTGGTGTCTCTTCCCCGCATTAGCAGTGCGGTGTGGATGTTACAGGTTTTCTAAGCTTGACACAGGACTCAAAGGTTCTAAGCAAGAAGGTTCATTGATTTGGCAGCATGGAAACACACATTTCTCGGATCTGGCATAACATGTGATGAAATGTCATGAAAATAAGACATATCATACACACTTGAAAGATGTTATCAACATGTATATAACCATTTCAAAGTAATATCAGTTTTAGGCATTGTTCAAATTATTTTACAAAACAAATGTAGTCATTGTGATGACTAAATGAAGAGTAAATGCTCATCTCCCTGCAGAATCAGAAATTTGTATTTTCTTATCCTTATTTTGCAAATATAACCTAAAACGTTGTGTTTATTTTTTATTAGTAGTGTGACTAGCCATTTCTTTATGTTCATTGACCATTTAAATCTTTTCTGTGAATACTTTTTTTGTATTTTAAAATTATTCTTGTAGTCTGATTATTTTATTAGTACATATTTTTCTTACTTACTTGAAGCCCTCATTTAAAGAAAACACTAAAATGGGCTCATTGCTCCTTCTGTGTGTTGAAATGATAAAAGAGAGATGATTACCATTTCAGTTTTGTTTGTTTGTGGTTTCTGGCTTTCACAGAGTCAATATGGTCCTTGAGATCATGAATTTTGACATCTAATATCCTGATTTTATGATTCTCTGCAGTCATGTAACGAGGCTATTCTACTCCCAGATCTGTAAAAATATTCCTCTTTTCTCCTCATGATATTTTTTGGTTTTGTTTTTGAAGGTTTGTGTGTGTTTTTAAGACTTAAAATCTTATTTGTTCCGGTGGAGGTCTCTCTGTATACTACTCCCCAACCCCCAACAGGAAGCCAAATGCCCTCACGCTGTTTATGGGAAATGGCTCACTGATTGGATCTGACCTTCTCATGTATGATAAACGCCTCATACACATGGATGGATCTGCCTTTAGATTTTACATTTTATTCTTTAATGCTATACTTCTCTCTCTGCTTCACTTACCCACTGTTTCTATTACAGTTAGTAGAGAAGGATCTATTAATATCTGAAGGATCACTATTTCTCCTTTACACTTCTGTCTCAAATATTTTTTTTTCTCCATTATCAGAGCATATTTCTCAACCCCAAAATGTGAGACTCGGTTTGGTAAGTTATACCAAACGTCCTGTCCATTTATTTGAACTACATCACATTTACAGATTAATTTAAGATGGATGGGTATCTTAAGCTTAGCATTTCCAAGTTATAAGAAAAAAAAAAGAAGCAGGGGTTTAAAATAATAAATATCCCAAAAGAATTTGGTAAGAGCAAACTGTTTACACTTCCAATACAAGATCCTCTGGACTGTGCTATTTTCCTGAATTATTTTTAAGCCATGGAAGCCGTAGGTTATCCTGATGATGCATGGTCTCATGAGGGAAGCCAAATTTTGCATGAGCTGCTTTATATCAGACCTAAACTAGTAAGATTTAGGAACTGATCTTGCAAGGAAAGAACATTATGCATTAATTGACTTCTGCAGGCTTCTCATCTCTGTGTCTCTGTTGCAAACAGCTGGTGTAGCAGGTGGTATACTAGAATGTGTGCAATGGTGGAGACTATGAAGTCAAATTTTTCCTCAATAAAACAAATAACAGTAGATGCCACAGATCGTAGCTACCATGGTCTAGAGAAACCACTTAAAATTATGAAAAAGGCATGCTATAATTTAATTCCTTGGCTCTGTATAACTGATTTTCCCTTATTTTCAATATCAGAGGCAAAATTAATCAGTATGCTTTTCTCTTCAGCATCTGTAAACGGAAATGATGGACGTGTATGTAGAAAGCATGAATGATTTGCGCATGCATATTGCAGAGACTCAGGTCTCTGGATGGCTTTGTTTTGATTTCCCTAATCTACCGAACTTTTATTCTCACTGGAAACAAAGAAAGGATGGGTAAAAAATTTAACAAAACGAACACACTTAGGCAACTGTGTGGTTTTTATCTAAAGCAAGGGCTCCATCAGATTCCAGAACATTGCTTGATTTGGTGAGTGCAAGAAAGCTCACAATGACATCACTAGTCTTCCAAAATGAGTATTTCCCTTTGATTATTAATAATAGTGTCAAGTTGTTAAGTCTCATTTTGGTAAAATGATGGTGAATGTACATTTTTTGTTTAATTCTGGGGCCACAACATGTTTTTCTAGATGTCCACTAGAGAATGCCACAAAGTAGGAATCTCTGTGGGAAATTTGAAAATACAGTGAAACAAAATTTATGCGAAGGCTACCTCCTCATAAATTCTAAAGACTCTGAAGTAATGGATTGACATATATTTCTGTGTTCAGATTGCCAAGGTCAGTGATTCAAAAGACTACAGTAGCTGGTCTGTTCTAGAGTATTCTAGGATCTCCAAGGACACACACATCATGTCTTCCATATCATCAGGTTGCTCGTGAACCTCTCATCCACATATTTACACTGGGTGCTGTCAAGGCAAATAAAACCACACAGCCACCAAGGGCGATGATGGGTTTGTTCTGTCCATGGCCAAGATAGCATTGATGCTATATCTGCATGTTTACACAGCATCCCCAGAAATCTCTCTTTCTCTTTCCCTCTCTGTTCAGCCGTTCCCATGTCACTCTGTCAATCAAAATCCATTGTGTCTGGATGCTGAGAGTTTTTCCAGCCCCTCTTCTGCGTCTTTTCCTTGGCCATAAGCTGTCTGACCTTCTTCCACCCCTGTGGTGTGTCAGCGATGTGATTGCATCGTGAAGACAGATTTATAAAGATAAACATAAATTTATAAATTTACAAACATAAAGCTGAATTTAACATAAAGCGATGGGCATGGGACAGATGAAACCCCTATACTGCAAATAGGTATGCAACTGAAAACAAAGAAATACTAAAGCGGTTCATGTTGCTGGGAAAAGACGACAGTCATTTATCATCAAAAATTTTCAGAATGTCTCCTTCCTTTTCCTACCTCCATGTATTTCACAAGCAAAGATACTCCTAAAGCTATAAGATTATTAACTCTGATTTTAGTTTTAATTTTGTTTTGTTTCGGAGGGAGGAGGAAGATCTCAGATCTCAGGCAAGAAACTACTCTATAAATGGGCTTAAATATAATTGCATGCCATTTAAATTGAAGCTTTCATAATCACTACAATAAAATCACTACTTTACCAAATGTAAACTATATATTCCAGTAACTATCAATCACACTGACAACCTTCTGCGTAAATGCAAGAATTTATTTATTTCATCACACCCTGCAATTCTCGTTCTATTTATGGAGGCTCCCATGGCATTGATTAGGGCCTCTTTCAGGGAAATTTTCTCCAAGTCTCTTGTTCTATCCTCATCTTTTTGTTGCTGCTTTTATTTTTGCAGTGGTAGCTTTGCTTTTAAACTAGAGTGTCTGTTCCGAGTTATTTGAGAATGAACACATGCAGTGACACTGTGTTTCAGCTGTTTAGCCTTGGTGAAGTTTTAGCTAAACATAATGGCCATAATCCTGAACGCTGGTACCATTGACAATATATGTGAATAACAGCTTATCAATGAGAAATATAGGATGATTCTTGATGGATTAAGTTCAAGCAACGTTTAAAAAACATGACTTTAGGGCGCCTGGGTGGCTCAGTGGGTTAAAGCCTCTGCTTTCGGCTCAGGTCATGATCTCAGGGTCCTGGGATCGAGGCCCGCATCGGGCTCCCTGCTCAGCGGGGAGCCTGCTTCCCCCTCTCTCTCTCTGCCTGCCTCTCTGCCTCCTTGTGATCTCTCTCCCTCTGTGAAATAAATAAATAAAATCTTTAAAAAAAAAAAAAACAAAAAAAAACCAAACAAAAAAAAAACCATGACTTTATACTCCCTCNGATCTCTCTCCCTCTGTGAAATAAATAAATAAAATCTTTAAAAAAAAAAACAAAAAAACAAACAAACAAAAAAAAAACCATGACTTTATACTCCCTCATGGGTCACAAGGAACTAGTATAATATAGTTCTGGCTTCTCTCATGCTGTTTCAATTTACATTATTCTGTGGAAGAATCTTCATGCCAGTGACCCGAGTGTAAATATTTCTCATCTGGACCCATGCCACCCATGGCTCTGTCATTTCTCATTCTTCTCTCTGCTGTATCTTTTGTGCCAGAGTCACTGGGATGTTTTAGGATCATATTAAATCATGTTGATGCAAAACACTAAAGCTTTTATTTATTTATTTGCAATAAAGAACACAAAACAGTCTCTCCCCCTTAACTACAAAAGCTCTGTTCCAAAACCTCCAGTAGACCCCTGAAACTCCAAATAGTAGCAAACCTTTTATATGCTATTTTTTTCTATATATACAGTACAGTAACATTTAATAACATTTAATAAGTAACATTTAATAAGTTAGGCACAGTAAGAGATTAACAACTATAAGTAACGATAAAATATCTTCTTGTGCCCATACCCCTGCTGCTTCTTGTGGTGATAAAATGCCTATAGGATGGGGCGCCTGGGTGGCTCAGTGGGTTAAAGCCGCTGCCTTCGGCTCAGGTCATGATCCCAGGGTCCTGGGATCGAGGCCCACATCGGGNCATCGGGCTCTCTGCTCGGCAGGGAGCCTGCTTCCTCCTCTCTCCTCTCTCTCTGCCTGCCTCTCTGCCTACTTGTAATCTCTCTCTCTGTGTCAAATGAATAAATAAAATCTTTAAAAAAAAATGCCTATAGGATGAGACGAAGCAAGGTGAAGGACACAGGTGTTGCAAGGTAGAGTTAGGATACTGACCTTCTGCGCACACCTCAGCAGGAACATCTGCTTCCAGAATGCTATTGAGCACCAGCAACCTAAATCACGGGTCAGAGGGAATACTATCTGTGGATATTGTACAAAAATTAGAAAGTACAAGTGCGAAACTATACACAGGATAAAAAATCATCTCGAATCTCATGAGTCAGGGATAACCACTCCGTGAGTTCTATCATCCTGCTTTCTCTATGGTTTTAAATATCCACACGAGTCTTTATTTACAAAAATGAGATCTCCCATGCATCTCATTTTTAGGATTTTTTTGCTTTTCCTTCAGCCATTTGTGCTGGACCCGTTTCCAGTTCAATACATATGCACTGACATCATCCTTTTTAATGGCCAAGGAGTCTATCTGTTCATAGAATGCTTCCTCGTCTTGATGGCCACGCTTTAGGTTTTCAGTTTTCAAGGTGGTAAATGGAACACACCTACCAGCGAGTATTTGTTAGATCACCGAGCTAGAAATTAAAGGCAATAGATGCTCTGAAATGCTCAGAAGAACACATGATTTGCGAAATTCCCAGTGGACGATGCATAAAACATCAGATGAAAGAAGAAATCAAAGCTGAAGGCGTTATCTGAATTTGGCTGCATGAGGTGAGAACAGTGCTACGTTTCTCTAAAGAACTGAACTTCTAGAAGTTTCAAATAAATAAATAAAAGCTGTAGTGTTTTGCACCAACAAGATTTAATATGATCCTAAAACATCCAACATACAGTTGACCCTCAGACAATGTGGGTTTGAACCACTTATATGTGGATTGTTTCTCAATACGTACAGTACAGTACTATAAATGTATTTTTCTCTTAATTTCTTAATCCTATTTTGTATTCTCTGGCTTACGTCATTGTACGAATATACTTTATAGTACATATAGCATACAAAATATGTGTAAATGCAGTGTTTATTTTATTGCCAAGGTGTCTGGTCAACAGGAGGCTATTAGTAGTTCAGTTTTGGGGGAGTCAAGAGTTATACGGAGATTTTGACCTGCTCTGGGGGTAGGTTGGTCAGCAGCCCTGACCCCCACATTGTTCATGAGTCACCTGAACTTTCATTTTGTGCAAGTGGATGAAATCCAACATCTTGGGAATTGATTTCTAACAGTAATCCCCAGTGAAAACTTATCACTGCATCTAGTTTTTGTACACTGTATTCTAATTTTTGCACAATATCCAAAGGCAGTATTCTCCCCTTACCCAAGATGTAGGTTGCCAGTGCTCAGCACGGATAGTATTAGTATCACTAATACTATTTAGAATGCAGAAATATTTAACATGAATAACATCATTTTATGAAGCAGTTTCCCGATAACTGTATTTTGCATTCCATTGCACCTACCGGTCATAGTTGGGGATGGTAACACATACTTTATTCTCTCTCTCTCTCTCTCTCTCTCTCTTTTTTTTTTTTTGCATGACCTAAATCTAATCTAAATCAGGCGATCTCTTGCAAATAATTAGGACTGGCATGCTGTCTATAAATTTTGTGATAGTAAATAACGGAGCAGAAAACGTGACTCTAATGGCTCATGGAACATGTGATTTTGTGCCAACATGAGTGAAATCGGAGGAGGAGACGCAGTGGTCTGTAAGGGAAGAAAGTGAAGTCCTTTCTCCGCGTGCATTTCGGAACGAGACTAAACCGCCCTGTGAGGGAGCACCTGCAGGAAACCTTGCCGGCAGCCTCGGCCTGTCCTCCCGGCCCTCTGGCCTCCTGCCCACCCTGGGCTGCAGAGTCGGCGGCCCCAGGGCTAAGACAGCTGCGAGACAAAGAACGCTCATCTTCATGAAAATAGGCTTTGAAGCCCTTTTGCAGATAAACACTCTTCATTTGTTAACGACTTAATCCTTTAGTTAAAGCTCACTTTGTTAGGTGGCTTGGCTTTCAAAAACAGCCCCGGCAGATATTTGCATGAGTACTTTAAAGACCATCAGACCAGGGGAGACGGTTAAAAATATGTTGTCCCGGGCTTCTGGTAAACCGATGCAATCTATCCCTACCCCCGATGGGAAGAGGTTACAGAAGCCTTTGTGTTGAATTAGGTTTCCTGAAATATGACACTTCCTTTTGCATGCATCTGAAATTGATACACTGTTATTCACTCTTTAATAACGCACCAGCGTTCAAGTCCCTTCCTTTTCAGTTGAAATTGTGGATGAGTGAAAATGGATACAAGGAATTAGTAAACCTAGACAGTCTAAAACCTAAATGGAATGTGGTCGCTGAAATACCGTTTCACTGGAAATGGGGGCTCTGGTGTATCCTGGATTTAGAAAGGCAGTTAACCAAAAGCACACTGTGGATAGTGTGTGGCTACGTCATCCGAGCTGTGTTTCCATTGGCTGTGGGTCTTTCAAGCTTAAAGGGTAGAGCTAATAATATCGGTATTTTAGCGTGCTATAGGTGTTGCACCAAACGGGAGCGGCGCTGTTTACCACATATCTGGAGAGAGAAAAGTTAGAAAATGCCAAAGTGATTTTCAAGTTGGAAGAGAACTCATATTTGATGACCTCTGGGAGCAAACCCCAGAGCTGAGTAATCACATAGAAGCTAAAATGTAATGAGACATGAATCCAAACAGAAAAATAAAAACTACGAGGGTTAATAAAGCCATTCAAGAAAGTGGGCAAATAAAATGTGAAAATATCAGCATCTCTAAGTGTGATGTGGCCGCCGTGAGGAGATGGAAAGCGATCACATTCCCCGCACGTAAAATGAGTATTTTTAAATCCTCTATAAAAGTATCTGTGGAGAAATGGGACTAGCGTAGCAAAGTACCACATTTTAAATTTAATATCAAGGCGTTAAAGACGAGTTGCTGGCCGCAATGGACATGCTTTAGTATCCTTCACGGAACCATGAGACTTGGAAGAAATGGAAGGAAAGCAGCTTGCAAGAGAAGCCCTCAGGAAACACAGAGCGGAGTCTCAGGAGAGCAGAGCAGGTAGGGCTCCTAGGACAGAGGACCAGAAACGAGATTTCTTCAGACAGACGGAAGAATGCAGGTCTGCAACACAGTGCTCCCTGCACTTTGAGTTGAGTAAATATCAGGGCATTTAGGTGAGGACCCAATTAGGGCATAGGGTGGTGAGGAGACCACCGTGCAGAGTGCTCGAAGCCAGGGAAGGAACCACCTAAAAATATCGTAGGATCCACACAAAACAACCTGAGCCCAGTGAGGCGGGACACAAAGGGAGAAGAAAAATTATTAAATTTGCTTAACTACTTATAGCCCATTGACAAGTCCTTGAAACAGGCAGAAGGACCTTCCTCTAGGAAATCAGCTGCCTCCATGTTGACACATCGCTAAGGACTAACGGCAATCTGAGCCCAACCCCAGGGTCCTGTGAGTCTACTTTAGGATATAAAAATGCTTTTGGAAACTTTCTCTCTTAAAGCTCCCAAGATATATGTTGGCAATCATCCCCCAAGCATATGACCCACTGATATGCAACTGAAGTGTCTCACGACTAAGGTTTTATTACCTGGTAATAAAAGTCCTTATGTCGACAACAGCTACCTCCCTCGGACCTTGCTTCCAAAATTCCTTAGAGACTGATGCTTTTCCTAACCCCTTCCTAACTTGAAAGGATGTAATTAGCGGACCCATGGGTCTCCTCATGGCGCCGGTGCACCTCTTTCTGCCCACAGGCCTTATCCCCGTGCTTCGGTAAAACCACCTTTTTGTACCAAAGATGTCTCAAGGATTCTTTCTGCCGGTTGGCTGTAAACCCTAACATCTTTCCCACATCGGCCAGGAAACAAACCAGCAGACGTGAGAGGAAATGTTTCCTAGAGATTGTCCAGGAGCAGGAACAGCTGAGGTTCCAACCAGCCATCCCGGAAAACTTCATGAAGCTTGGCGTAGTGGATGAGCTGCCCAGAAGGATTTTGTCTCAGGAGGGGATGGTTTGGTGGGTCTCACCACCACTGTGGTCCAGACTAACCAATCCTAACAGCAGGATGTAAAAGAACCAAACTCTGTGTGTATGTGGGCTGTGTGTGTGTGTGCGCGTGTACACATGTGCGTCTATGTGTCTGTGATGTACATGTGTCCCAGAAGCATGACCAAGGATATCTATAAGAATACAAAAATACCCAGCGCCCAATAAGGTCAAATTCACAGTGTTTGACGTCCCATCACAAAGATTGTCCAAGGCATAACCAGTGTGCCGAAATCAACTCTGTTTCTCTATACCAGCTATTAGAATGGAATCTGAAATACCATTTATAAAGAAACACTTGTCACTCTACCATCCAAATATGGAATATACAGGCGCAAACCTGACAGAAGATGGTAGGGACCAAAATCATTCCTGAGAAACATAGAGTGTTAAGAGTCAGAAGACTGAATACTGTTAAGATGTCAATTATCTTCAAATTGATCTATACATTCAAAGACATCCCACCTCAGTTTCCCACAGGTTGTTGGGTAGAAAACGCCAAGCTGAATTTGACAAGTTGAATGGAAATGTAAAACACTTCGACTGGTCAAAACACATTTCAAACACAAGAATGAAATCAGAGAACATGTATTACCTGGCTTCGAGGCTTATTTCAAAACTACCACGATCAAGAGATAGGCTATCATCAATGCCTTAGGAAAGACATTAGGGTTTGAAGCTGACAGTCAAGAAAGAATCTTAAGACATCTTTGGTGCAAAAGGTGATTTTATTGAAGCACAGGGGACAGGACCCGTGCGCAGAAAGAGCTGTACTGGGGTCATGAGGAGTGGGCCATTATGTACTTTCTAGTTGGGAGATGGTTAGGGAGAGCCTAGATCTCTGAGGAATTTTGGAACGAAGGTTTCGAAGACATTGGGGGTTTAGCTATTGTTGGGAAAATGTTGTTTACTAGCATCTACTAAAACCCCAGTCATCAGACACTTCAGGTGTCTATCGGTGGGCCATATGCCTGAGGGATGACTGCCAACATGTATCTTGTGGGGTTTAGAAATAAAGGAAGTTTCCAAAGGAATTTTTCTATGTTAAAGTAAACTTACAGGATCCTGGAGGGTGCAGGGAGGGCTAGGATTGCCTTTTGCCCTCAGCAAAGTGTCAACATCAATGCAGCTGAATTCCTGGAGGAATATCTCTGTTTCAAAGACTTGTCAATGGGCTGTAGGTAGCAAGAAGATATAATAGTTTTTCTTCTGCCTTTGTTTCCCACATCAATCAACACCATAGACAAACTGATGGAACACCATTTAGGGTGTGGAAATAGACACATACAGGTGTGAACAACTGATTTTGGAAAAATGGTTCAGCGGCAGCTTAGTGCAGGAAGGACAGTATTTTTAAGAAAATGATCACAGAACAGATATCCATATATAAAAACCAAAGCCAAGAAAGCCCACAAAAAAACAAAAAACGACCTCAATACATACATTGCATCTTATTAAAGAGTTCAGTCAAAATGGATCATAAGCTTGAATTTAAATGGAGATTGAAAATCTAAATGCATGAAATTTCTAAGAGACATGAAGGCAATGTTGGGTCACCCAGTGATTTCTTAGATAAGACACCAAAATCACAATCATCAATGCAAAGAACTTCAAAATTTGAAAGTACCTGTTCTTCAAAAGATGCTGTTAAGAAAATGAAGAGACAAGGAGCAGAGAGAAAGCATATATCCAATAAAGAAGTTGTAATTAGAATACACAGAGAATTCTCAACTAGAAAAAAAACATCTATTTTTTTTTTTTTTATTGACAAAGATTTGAACAGACAGTTCACTTAAGGAAGATACCCGGAAGGCAAATAAGCACATGAAAACAGGTTCATTGTATCAGTCACTTGGGGAACACGATTAAAACGAAAAAGTGCTTCTACCAGTAGAATAGCTCAAATAAGAAATCGTCACCAAAACCAGTTGCGGGAAGATAATGCAGCAACCAACAGTGTTATTCATTGCCAATGGGAATACTAAAGTGTGTAACCAATTTGGAAAACAGTCTGGCAGCTTGTCATAAAGTTAAATAAACACCTTCCATATCACAGTGATGTTGACTTCTAGTATTTACTCCCAGAGAAATCAACGCATGGGCATCTACCAACACTTGCTAGCAAATGTTGGTAGACACTTTGTCGCAATTGCTAACTGGAAACCAGGTATCTATCAAGGGAAATAGATAAAGTATAATACGCTATTGATTGCTGCTCAGAAATAGGAAGCACTGCACTACTGATACATGTAAAAATACGGACAAAAATAATTGTGTCAAGTGAACAAGTCAGACCAAAAGCAAAAACCCAGAGTAAATACTTTATGATCCCCTTTACATACATTTACAGGAAATGCAAAAGAATCTCTACGTCAGGAAGATAATGACTGTTTGCCTGGGGACAGGGCAGAGGAGCTGGGGATAGGGAGCATGGGAGGTTGGGTTTGAGGGGTGTGAGTAAACTCTGGAAGGTGATGGGAATGTTTGTAATCTTGACTGTAGTGATGAATTTGCAGATGTGTATATATGTACATACATTCCAACATTAACCAATTAGTAGACTTTAAATATGTGCCCTATGTCCATTTTATCTCATTAAACCCTTTAATACATTGATGGATTGATTGGGTTTTGAATGCTAGATGACCTTCACATTATAGGACCAAATCTACTATGTTGTATGCAATATTTTTTCCCACTTCTCCTGTGTATCTTTAACTTCTTTCCTTTCTTTCGATTCATGTATTTTTCAGATAACATCTACCATATCTTTGCTCTTTTCTTTTCAATGGTTCTTAAATCTGTAATCTGCCAATATGAAATTTGTAAATATTACCTATTATTTTTTAAAGGGGAGAGAGGATCTGGAAATAACTAGGGAGTAAAGCATTCACGTGTGCTAAATGTAGGTTACTGGCGTTTGGGCCTTGAACTATCTCATAATTTAAAAATGCAAAAGCAAAATACAAAAAGTGAACAATAGGCTAAGAAAAACACGAGAAATGGGTATGTGGGTATGTGAAAAATCATCATGGAAATAGCATACCGAAATTCTGTTTGGAGAAAGTATTAAGATATCAAAAATTTAACCTGTATACAAAATGGACAATTTTGTTCAACAAATTGAGAATCGTTGAGTCTTAAGAGGGAAAAATAAACGTAGCCTTGGTGATAATAAACATGCTCCATTTTAACATGTTGCTCTATTTCTTGTATTAATTTTAGATTGTATGGTCCCTGCCTGGCTTGGATATTGTGCAACTCTTCCTATCACCTCAGGACTTTGTAAAGGTAGCCTAGATTTGGAGAAAGCAGTTTATTCACCTGAATGAAAGGCCAGGAAATGATTTATACTCTCTGATCTGGCCATTCAATTAGTGAGACAGTAGACTAAATACATCCTCGAAAACACCCAACAATCTGCAGTTCAAATGTGTTTGAGATCATGTCTTATTGAGTCCAACGATTGCAAATAGTCTAATTCCTGCATGTTCGTGTTGTTACAAGAGGTATATTGTAACAATATACAAGGAGATATATTGTAACGGCATGGGGAATGCCTCATTGTACTTTCAGGTTGAGTGGAAACAACGTATAGAAAAGTAGACATGAAAAAGACAAGGAGACGCAGTCAAGTTGCATTAGGTAAGAGCCTGGGATAAGATTATTTTTATAAGCAAAATAACAGACAAGTATAAGCAAATATCTTCGTAACTCTTGGGCATGGAAATAAATGATAAATGAAATTTCTGAATGTGCCTTGCAGAGACAAACTGATGTTCAAAGAGAACTTGGAATTTTGAGGGAGTGGGACCAAGTGAAAGGAATGGGTGTTTTTTAAGAAAGGATGACCGGAATGCATTTCACGATGGCTTCCACACGAGAGCTTAACACATGATAGGGATGATGGAAGGAAGGAGACACCCAGGAAGGAGATGTCCAGGTGTGAGAAATTCCTGCCGTGGCTGATTTTTTGCAAGGCCATGTCCATCAGGTCACTGCGAATTTCGTACGCTTAAAGGAAAAGGCGGTGCGGACACAAATGTGAATTTGGGTTTGCATATTTTGAGGCTCGGGGTTCGCCACGTTTGAAGAGTGTGGGTCACAGGAGCACCATGATCGTGTGCATGGTGTGTGTGGGCGTTTGTACGTGTGCACACGTGTGTGGAAGGGATGGCATATGTGAGCGTGGCAGGCGGTGAGTCAAGAACCGTGCAGATTCTGAATGTGCCTTAAAAATGGTGTCCAGGGTTGCTCGTAGCTATGAAACAAAAGCAAACCCCTTTTCTGTGTCTCTTGCCCGACATTTGTCCTTCCGGTCGTCCTTTGAGCAGGCAGTCCTGAAGACAGAAGGACTCGGATGTTTGAGGGATTTCCTCCTCACTTGCCCAGAGGCAGCAAAGCCCATAGATGAGTCTGGAATAGGGTCCCAGAGGAGCAGAGAAGAGACTCCGTCATTCTGCTAGAATTGTTACTTGTGCTACAGATGTCATGGTTATTACGCAAACAAATCACCAACGTACTGACTCTGTTTTCTGGGCACTCAATGTCTCCTCACCTCCATCTCAGCTGTAGCCTTGTGGCAAGCTCATAAAACGTTCAAAAAGCAGCAGATTCTGGGAGCTGCCTACTTATCGCACAGATTCCTGCGGATGTTCCCTGAGGTTAGAAACCATTCCACTGGCCCTATGGATTCCAGAACGGCCTCTGAGGCAAGGTCCCCCATGCTTTGCTATCCGCTTCCTCCACGCCTGCTCTGGTCATCTTCCCTTGTGCTCCCAGGATGAAATTCACCCACATCAGGAATGAGGGATGCACCTCACCTCAACCCTCCCCAATCATTGTATCTACCCAAGTATTTTTAATTGGTTGGTTTTCACGTAGGGGTGGGCAGGAAGGGGCATTTTGAGCTTCCTCTTGGACCCTAGGACTCGGGATAGCCATTATTTAAGCGTGTGGTGTTCCAGGTAGGGGCAAGAGCATTGGGGGCCATGGGACTGAGGACTTCCTTCTTTCCAAGTCTCCCCTGAGGCATCTGAAGTCTGGTGACATTTTTCTTAAATAGCAGGTAATAAAGGATTGAGGACGGGGGCTGTCATGTAGGGATTTCTATCATCCTCAGGGTTCCTTATATTGGTCATATCTCAACAGGGCTGAAACACCTCTGTAGTAGCAAAGCTCAGTATTCCAGGAAAAGCTAAATTTTTCCTTCCTGCGATTCAGAATGGTTCCACTGGTTTTAAATCTAGTAGAGGAGACATAGCGAAAGCCTAGGCATATACAGCCTTCCCTACCCAGGTCTCAGTGTGAAATAGTCTCTTCCATTGTGGAGCCAATGGGATTTGAATATTTGAAATCCATTCCCCCTCCCCACCCTTTTTCTCCCCCATCATAATGTTTAAATTGAGGGAGTGATGTCTTTCTCAAATCCAGGTACCATTTGTTTTAACATGGCTCCATAAGTCCTTTGAGTATCATGGATCATGGACCCTTTTATCTTGTTTAAAAAGCCCGTGTAGTTGATACAATGTCCTGAGCAAATAGTCATATGGACAAAAATGTGTTCTATATGTAGATGGCATCAGGTCAGAAGAAAGAGTTTACTGTAATAAATGCATGCTGATATATATAAATAGTTTCTAATTATATACGTCAAAAGATTGCTCTGTATACTAAGACTTAAAATAAAATGAATGCAGTGAAAGATAACTGTGTTCAAGTTATACTGTCCACAAGATTAAACCCAAGAAAAGAATGAAAATCCACACTGTAGACTAAAAGTCTACCAAACGTCACCCTTCTTCACGCAGCATTAGCAAACTTCACAAGGACCTAATCATTTCCATGCACTTCCAATTAGAACACTTATAATCAGTATCTGCATTGCTTATTCACATTAAAATGGCATCCTTTCTCATGAGCAAAGCAAAGAAATTGATGAAATATCATTTTTATAACTAGAAGCTACCTGATGTGTAATTAATTTACAGATGTAAGCAGAGTGACCTAATTATAATACTGAGCTAAATTACTATTTGTGTGATGCAAATAATAATAGCTATCGCTAAAAACTAAGATTCCGAAAATGCTAATCTTTACACACACAGAGTAATAAGCCAGCCATTGGACTAAGAAGACAATGTCAGCTGTGAATTTGGATAGCAGGCATTCGATCTTGCTTATTTTTTCAAGATTTTATTTGTGTATTTGCGAAAGAGAGAGGGCAAGGGGCGGGGCAGAGGGAGAGGGAAAGGGAGAATCCAAACAGACTCCCCACTGAGCGTGGAGTCCGAAGAGGGGCTGGGGGTGGGGCTCCATCTCACGACCCTGAGATCATGACGTAAGCTGAAGTCGAGTGTTGGACATTTAACCAGCTGAGCCACCCAGGTGCCCTAGTAGGCATTAGATCTTGAGAGTACAGATGTACAAAAGACACACTACCGATGTATATTTTTACAAAATCAACTAACCGCGCAATTGCCCTCAGAGGTAAGGGTTTGGGGATAACCAGCATGGATCAGAGCAAGATGAAGAGGACAGAAGGGAAGGGACCTGATGGCTCCTTGATTCACATTCAGTCATTAGCTCCCGCCAAGCTCTGTGCTTCACGTTTGACCCTGAGATAATAAATATCAAATTTCAGTGTCACCGAATCCCCGTGGTCAGTTTCCATGCAATGTTGTTTCCACTGGATTAAGAACACCATGTTTAACAATCATCCTCAAGAACACTGGCAAGTCACAGGGATGATGGACAATATTTGGGGAGACTGTTTATGGGGGGGAGACAGGAAGAAGGAGGTGGAGGAAGGGGACGAAGAAGAAAAGGAAGAGGAAGAAGAAGAAAGAAGGAGAAGAAAGAGAGGAGGAAGAAGAGAAAAGAGGAAGGGGGAGGACGAGGAGGAACAGAAAGAGGAAGAGGAAAATAAATTGATAGGCAATGATATTGTAACACTTCGTCAACAGNCGTGGTCAGTTTCCATGCAATGTTGTTTCCACTGGATTAAGAACACCATGTTTAACAATCATCCTCAAGAACACTGGCAAGTCACAGGGATGATGGACAATATTTGGGGAGACTGTTTATGGGGGGGAGACAGGAAGAAGGAGGTGGAGGAAGGGGACGAAGAAGAAAAGGAAGAGGAAGAAGAAGAAAGAAGGAGAAGAAAGAGAGGAGGAAGAAGAGAAAAGAGGAAGGGGGAGGACGAGGAGGAACAGAAAGAGGAAGAAGAAAATAAAGTGATAGGCAATGATATTGTAACACTTCGTCAACAAAGTATAATTAAATGTGGGACCCGCTGCCTCTTAAAAATAATATTTAACACTATGGCAGGTAAAAATGCTGAATGGTTGCTAATGATTAGCTTTCTAACAATAAGTAAGATGAATCACATATATTCTAGTACGAAACAGACTGTATGACCTGCCCTTCCAAATCCCAATTAACCAAGCGGAATATTAAATGGAGACAAGGGGAGAATTTCTAAAAAGTGGTTTGCTAAAATTGCGATGCCATAAATGTTTCAATAAGCTATAGACTTCAAAATAAATGCTTTGGAAGCATTTCTTGAAGGTAGTCTTCATTTTGTTTGAATAATGGCGTAATAATTGATAGCATTGTGGGGAAAGTGGTTCTTCATCTATGCAATGATTTAACAGAAAGGTGCTCCTTAGGGAAACGTACACTCTGGTAAGTGTTAATAATTGTTTTTTCCACAACTCTTTTGTCTCCTTTCTTATTCCCAAGTAGATAAATCTTGCATAATGGAAAGGCAGTGAAAATTTGTTGAAAAGACCCTTCCAGGGCACCTGGGTGGCTCAGCAGGTTAAAGCCTCTGCCTTCGGCTCAGGTCATGATCTCAGGGTCCTGGGATCGAGGCCCGCATCGGGCTCTCTGCTCAGTAGGGAGCCTGCTTCCTCCTCTCTCTCTGTCTGCCTCTCTGCCTAATTGTGATCTGATCTCTCTGTGTCAAATAAATAAATAAAATCTTAAAAAAAAAAAAAAACCTTTCCAGGTGAGTATCCAAGCAGCACGCTTCTAGGAAATGGAAGAAAGTGGGAGGTGAGGAAATAAAGGGCATTTTCATTTTACTTCATCCTAAAGTGAGGCTGACAACCCTTCGGGAATCTGCCCAGGAGTCACTCACTATTGAGTCTATTGTGTTCGATCCTGAAGTTTGTTGATTCTTAGATGACTAACACTTACTCGAAGTGCATGAAAAACAGCCACTTATCTCTGAAAGATGTGTCCACTTTTTTTGTGTGAAATGTGATACTTTCCCTTGGAAATCAAGTCCACGGAACACACGAATTAAGTTAGTTCTGAAATATGAAGTTAGACCCTAGAAACCAATAACCAGGCTATTGACTGCCCCAGTACCTTAGCTTATAAGAGGTTTAATAAATGCCTTCCGGGGCCTACTTAATAACCCTTTATTGAGTTTTAGGGGAAAAAAGATAGGCATCGTTTTTCACTCTGCATTAAACTGACGAACACAGAAATAACAAAACATACAATATGATAATGCCACCCCATTTAACTGATGTTGCATGAAAAGGTCATCTTTTGAGCATTTTTGCCAGATTCAAATGAAGTCTCCAGATATACAAGATGAATATTGAAAACCTGACTCTGAAAAAAAAAAAAAAAACCAAAGGGTACCAGTTCTCAGATAAAGAAAATCTTGTTCTGAGTTCAACTGTGCTGCCATATGCCATTTGTAAACTGTATTATTATTTAAATGTCACTACACAATGGAATTTGAAAAATGCATTTTGAAATAATTATTTTTAATTTACAAAAGAGGTGATGATATTGAAAATTATCAATGAATGCCTTGTAGAAAACAAGGATCTTTCTTCCTTTCTCTGGATCCTTTACAGTAGTACTTTCTAACAGAACATCCTACAAGGGGAGAAATGGTTTTATATGAACTGTACAATATGGTAACCACCGACGACATGTGGTTATAAATCGTCCATGTCTACATTGAACTTAGAAAAGAACTAGTCAAAGATGAATTCCATACATAAAATCCCACCCATTTCCTATAATTTCATGTAAATATAATACTTGAAACATCTTTTAAAAATATCTCCACCGATTTAAATTTTTTTTTTAAGATTTTATTTATTTGACAGAGAGAGAGAGAGAGATCACAAGTAGGCAGAGAGGCAGGCAGAGAGAGAGGAGGAAGCAGGCTCCCCGCTGAGCAGGGAGCCCTATGCGGGCCTCGATCCCAGGACTCTGGGATCATGACCTGAGCCGAAGGCAAAGGCTTTAACCCACTGAGCCACCCAGGTGCCCTCTCCACCGATTTTAAAGTGCCTTGCAAGAATTACATGTATATATTGAATTATTGCCAGAATTACATGAACATATGGGACTCTTTCTTTTGGTCTCTTTGGTCATGACTTTGAAGGGCACTTGGATCTCATCTTGACCACACCATTTTGGAACAGGATGTGCCCTTTTATAAGAAAACATCTGGGGATGACTGGGTGGTTCAGGTGGGTTGATAGGAACCCACCTAAATAAAAAATAAAATATCTGGGGGTGTCTGGGTGGCTCAGTGGGTTAAAGCCTCTGCCTTCGGCTCAGGTCATGGTCTCAGGGTCCTGGGATCGAGCCCCACATCAGGCTCCCTGCTCAGCGGGGAGCCTGCTTCTCCCTCTGACTCTGCCTGCCTCTCTGCCTAATTGTGATCTCTCTCTGTCAAATAAATAAATAAAATCTTTAAAAAAAATAAAATATCTGAAGAATTTAAGAGTGCAATGAAACAATGTAACTTCTCTTTGATGGGAGACTCTAAATTATAATGTTGTCAGAGATTTAAAATATATTTCTACAAATACTGATTATTATGATAGTGATTATTATGTTTTTTTTCTCTTTTTACCGATAAGTCCACATTAAATCTCAACGGATGCTACAGAAAGCAAACCTAAGTTTCGTCGAGGAAGCGCCTGGCTCAGGCAGACAGATTTGGGAGTGCATTCATACAGAAGACGGAGACGTGCGGATGCGAAAGACTCAATTGCCCATCCACAGCTGCCTCAGCTCAAGCAGCCTCTTCTACAGAAAAAAGGAAAATGCATACAACAGGATGAATATGTACAACCTCTCTGTGTCCAGCTTCAGTGTGTACAACAGCTACTATATGTTCACTCCTACCTAGTTTTCAATATCACGCTCTCTGCTTAGATCTAGAATAAGGAAGGAAAGCTTGGTCTGTAAAAGGTCAACATAATAAGCCTTTTAGCTTTTGAGGACCATAAGGTGTCTGTTACAACTACTCACTTGTACTATGTTGATGCCTACACAGTCATAGGCAATAAAGAGTTGATCACGGTTACTTCTCAATCAATGCTGGTTACAAGACCAGAGGTCAGGCTGGACCGGGTCCATGGCCACAGTCTTCCGACCCCTGACGTCCATCTCTGCTCGACTCAGCACTCACTCGTAATGTTCTCATGGCCAATTTGTAATGCTGACCTCTTATTTTAGGAGTATGTATATACACACTTCCTTTTGCTTTAACAGAAACCATTTCCCCCAAACCCAAGCGTGGAGACCTCAGTGGGTTTGCTGGTCATGATAGACAGGGCCACCTTGTTTACAACTAAGCCTTTAGACTTTGGCTGACTCCTAGAAGAACTCAGAGTGGTCTTTCAAGTCTCCAAGGACAAGGGGATATTCAGCAACATCACAGGTGGTCTTGTTATAATTATCCGAGAAGTGGTTGGATGATGAATAGAAATAGGGGCCCTGACATCGTGCCTCCCTGTTTGGAAGAGAAGAATGGCTTTATGCGTTTAAGCCTAAGGGAAATGAGTACCCTTTGTGCTGGAGCACTTTGAATATAATAATACCGAACCCTGTGAGGGCCCTCTGTCTGTTGGCTCTGGGACAGCAAGGATCCTGGATAGTTAGAGCTTAGTATCATGCTGTGCCAGGGGATGGGAGAGAGACAGAGAAAGAGAGGAGGAAGATGATGATGTAGATGAAGACGAAGAAGGAGGAGGTGGAGGTATAAGGCGAACAGGCGAAGGAAGAAGAGGAAGAAGAGGTGGAGAAGCGGGGAGAGGAAGAAGAAGGAGCACGGGGGACCCAGTTGGTTCCTTGGCCAAGTCTTGATTTTGGCTCAGGTCCTGATCTCAGGGTCCTGGGGTCCAGCTCCGTGTCCGCTCCACGCTAAGTGGGGGGTCTGCTGTGCGTCTCTGTCTCTCCCGTCGCCCCTCCCTGGGCTCGCTCTCTCTCAGTTACATAGGTCTTTACCAAAAAGGCGGCAGGAGCAGCAGGGGGGGCCGAGGCTGGAGAGGAGGATGAGGCGGGGAGGCTGACGGGCAGACGAGAGGGAAGGGAGCGGGGAAATGAAACACAGCTCGTCCCTGCAGTTCCCAAAGACGGTGAGCCACTGGCGCCCCCACCCACAGGCCTCAGACACAAGCCAGCCAAAGGGAGAGCCTCCCCTCTGGGGCTCTCACGCTCGAGGCCACTGCCCCCAACCTTGCCTCCGCTCCAGGGCCAGGTGCCACATGACCAGATCGTCAGAGACGGCCCTTGTGCCCCAGAGCCCCCGGAACTATCCGAGCCAGCCAGGCCGAAGCCTGCTCACCTGTTCCTTCCTGGGAAGATGCCGAAGCCTGCTCACCTGTTCCTTCCTGGGAAGATCACAGGAAAGGTCCCGGTCCTCGTTTTCTCCTTCCTCCTCTGCCTCCCCAGCCGCGGCGGGGCTGCCCTGCGGGGCTCTCTGGGTGCGCCGCGCCCCCTCCTCCCGGGGACGGTGCGTCACCACCTGTGCTTTCCACGGCGCTCATCGGCTCACCTGTTGGCCTTCCTGCACCTCAACGGTCCGTTCTTACGTCATGAAACTACGTATATAACATGTCCATGATGTTGTACCTTATATTATAGCTCGGTGTTTAGGTATGTTTATGTCATTCATGCCATAAAGTCCATACACGTATTATAAATACATCGTACTAAAAAAATCAAAAAAATAAATACATCATACTATGTGTGTTTATGCATTTTACATATAAATACATGCATTCACACAATATTTACATATAAACATGTGTATATATATATATATACAATTCATACTATTGGGATACTAGAACACCTAAACCAAATTTTATATATTTACAAGCATATATATACACACATATTTACACATAACGTGTACAATATACATTTACATATAATGTAATGTACAAAATATACATTACACATAATGTAATGTACGTAATATACATTTATATAGAATGTAATATACACAATAAACATTTACATAGAATGTAATGTATGCAATATACATTTACATAGAATGTAATGTACGTAATATACATTACATAGAATGTAGTGTACGCAATATACATTTACACAGAATGTAGTGTACGTAATATTCATTACATAGAATGTAGTATACGTAATATACATTACATAGAATGTAGTGTACGCAATATACACTTACATACAATGTAATGTACGCACTAAACATTGACATAGAATGTAATGTACACAATATACATTCACATAGAATGTCATGTACGCAATATACACTTACATAGAATGTAATGTACACAATAAACATTGACATAGAATGTAATGTACGTAACAGACATTTACATATATGTGTGCTTTGTGTATATACACATATGTTTTTTAAGATTTTATTTAAACTAATTTAGTTAACCTAGACTATATTATTAGTTTCGGAGGTAGAATTTTACTTTTATTTTTTATATTTTTTTATATTTTTAATTTAAACTCAGTTTAGTTAACATATAGTGCATTATCAGTTTCAGATGTAGCATCCAGTGATTCATCCATTGCATGTAACACCGACTGCTCATTCCATCACGTGCCCTCCTTCACGCCCATCACCCAGTTACCCCGTCCAGCAACCCAGTTTCTTTCCTGTCTCCTTCTCTGATTTTGTCTTATTTTGTTTTCCCTTCCCTTCCCCAATGTTCATCTGTCTTGTCTCTTAAATTCCACATAGGAGTGAAATCATATGGTATTTGTCTTTCTCTGACTTGTTTCGCTCAGCATAATACCCTCTAGTTCCAGCCACGTCATTGCAAACAGCAAGATTTCGTTTCTTTTGATGGCTGCATAGTATTCCATTGTATATATATACTACATCTTCTTTCTCCATCATCTGTTGATGGACATCTTGGTTCTTTCCATAGCTTGGCTATTGTAGATGTTGCTGCTTATACATATTACAAGTTAATGAAAGCCAGACCTTTTTTTAATAAATATTTAGGGACCACCCACACATACTTATCCTTATGCATTTACTACAAAGTCCTTTGTTCTTATATCTTAAAATTAGTAAGACATCCCCTTGTACACAAAGACAACTGCTCCATAATGATCCTATTCATGGTGGCTCAATCCATCATTTCAAAGTGAAATGAAAACAAAGATAATCATGGGGAGCAGTCAAAGGAACTAACGAGAGGCATGGTTTACCTCGATGACTTAGCTAGAGTGGTATGTGTCTTGAGCTGTTTGGAAAACCCGAGTTTTCCATCCAGATGGTGATGTTAGTGGTCCACAGGGATTTGCAAGAACAGTGTGTGGTTACAGAAGAATGTACCACCAGGGGCAACAGAGGGACAAAGCAGTGGCTCCAATGACACACCCAGGAAAGAGGTATGATTAGTGAGTTGCACTACCACAAGTAATTCCTTGTTTTAAGCCTCTTACTGTCCCTTTGTGCATGAATGTTGCACATATGTTCTCTTCCTGTAATAAAATCAGACAGTTCTCTTCTGAGGTTGAAAACGATAGCTCCTAAACTAGCAAACCAGCAGAGGTGCTCACCAAAATCTGCCCTGAAATATAGAGCACGTAGAATAGGGAAAAGTTAAGCAACACACCACATTACCAGCAAGAAGATGCTTTTCCAGTCTACCAATGAGTGGGCAGTGAACCACAGTGAAAAGACATTAAATATGCCTTAATATACAAAATTAAGCTTTTATACTGGTTTACGAAGAGATATATTAAAATCAGAATGTGTATTTCAATTATTTGTGAATTCCACATGGCAAATGTAAATGTGTGTGCCCATTCTGACAGTTCAGGGTCCCTTATGCTTTATCAACGGGGATGTGTTTTCTCAGAGACTAACCATCCGCGGCATCCCCACAACAATCGAGCAAGAAAGTAAGGCCAGGTCCGAGTGTCCATCCATGGAAGAATGGATAAAGAAGATGTGGTCTGTATACACAGTGGAATATTACTCAGCCATCAAAAAGAATGCAATGTCGCCATTTGCAATGATGTAGCTGGAACTAGAGGGAATTAGGCTAAGTGAAATAAGTCAGTCAGAGAAAAATGAATACTATATGATTCTACTCGTGTGGAATTTAAGAGACACACACACAAAACAAAGAAAAAAGAGGCAAAAAGAACAAAGCCGAGACTTTTAAATACGGAGAACAAAGTGAGAGTTGTCAGAGGAGTGTTGGGTGGAGGGATGGGTGAGAAAGGAAGGGATGAAGGGATGAAGGAATGCATTTGTGATGAGCACTGAGTCATGTGTCGATGGCTGAATCACTCAGGTGCACACCTGAAATGAGTACAACGCTGTCTGTTAATTACACCCAGAACAAAAAAACAGAAAATAAGTAAAACAGAAAGTAGGGGTAGGGATGAATGCCATTCCTCACATAGGAGCCAAGTATGGAGAGAAAAACACAGGGTTCTGTAGTGTGACCCAAACCCTCTGCACCATCCCACGCAGACTCTGTGTCTGGACAAGTATGGGGTCAACAGAGAATAGGAAGCAAAGGTTGGGAAAGAAAAGCAGCCAGATAGGCAGAAAGTCAGAGAGTGGAAATGCAAGACAAAGATTCAGGCACAAGGCATAGAGATACAGGGACAGATATTCACTGAAAGAGGAAGACTCAAGATACAGGTAAAAATAGACTGAATTCATTTCCGAGGGCTGCTGTAACGATTCTCACAAATGGGGTAGCTTGCAACAAAGAAATGTAGTATTCTGTCCTCGTTATGGGGTCTATGTGTGGACTGCAGGGGACAGGACCAGGCTTCCTCTGAGCATAGGCAAAGAACCCTTTCTTCCCTCCCTCCTGCCCTACTTTGACTCATAGGCACATTGCTCCGATCTCTGCGTCTGTCACGACAAGACTTTTTCCCTGTGTGTCTCCTCTACCACATGGGAATCTCCTCTCCATGTCTTTCTCTGAGTTTCTCTCCTCTTCTTGTAAAGACACCACTCATCTTGGGTTCAAAGCCCACCCTACTCCACGAGGACCTCACCTTATCTGGCATCCTCGTTACCCTTGCAAAGACGCGATATCCAAGTAATCAAAGTCTTAGGTATTGGTGTTGAGGACACTGACTTTAGGGTTCAAGCCACAATATAGACAATAATTTAGAAAATGGTTTTAGAGATATAGCAAGAGAGACAGATGTTAAGGCATGAGATTTTTGCACACAGGAAGGAGGTAGAATACCATACCTATGTTACAGGGAAACACGGAAATCAGGTATAAATACTATTGAACAAAAGAGAAATACCAATCTTTCTACTTTGATGGTCAAATGTCCCCATGTGATGATCTTTTTAGTTACTCCACGCAAACACATACGATGGCTAGTTCACTACACAAGACAAGGGCACCTACTCTGACAAAAACCGCTTCCTTAGGAGCTGCAAACAGCGATTTGCACACTCCATCCTGAGTGATTATTCAAGCTCCTGCTGGCCCTTCACAGCTCCTCACTAACGTGCCAGGAAAAACTTGTCAGAAAGTCAAGATAACTATGTTGGAGAAGGTAGAGATGTCCACTTTACCCTCGAGCACTCCGGAGAACGGCGTGTTTACCACGTAGTCCCGTAGAAGATCCACTAGGGATTGGGGCATTCATGGGTAGACCAGTTCACAGATTTGTTCATTATAGGGTATAAAAAAATAAAGCAAGCAAGAGGTTCTAGACACATATTTTCCCTTGAAGATCTGCGAAAACATGCGAAAGATATAAAACCAACGCATCTTGCTCAGAAAAAGGCTGAGGAGTGCAAATATAAAAAGTCTTCACCAAAAAAAGCTCACACGTGTGGGAGAGTTCTCTCTGCTCCTCAAAGCATCAAGTCAGAGAAGCCAGATCGTTCTCTCTACACGTCTGAGGGATTTTTTAAAATTTATTTATTTGACACACAGAGAGAGATTACAAGTAGGCAGAAAGGCAGGCAGAGAGAGAGGGGGAAGCAGGCTCCCCGCTGAACAGAGAGCCCGATGCGGGCCTCGATCCCAGGACCCTGAGATCATGACCTGAGCCGAAGGCAGAGGCTTTAACCCACTGAGCCACCCAGGCGCCCAATATTTATTCTAGTTATGCCATTCTATGTTCTGGATTTCTTCTGGCAAGAGAGGAGAGGGAGTTGCCAGTCATGAAGCTGAGGAAGGGATGAAGGGTGAATAATTTTAGAGAAGGAAAATGATCGTGGTTTTACCGAAATCAGTAGCCTGATAGGGAAAACGGGTGTAGCCTCTGAAATTAGATTTTATTTATTTCTGTTACACCACCCAATTCAGAATTTGGAAATCTACAATAACAGTGGACTATACTAGTCTGCGTAGAGCTTTCCAAAGAACTGCAATTTTTTTTTTTAGGAAATTCTTGTTTATTTTCAAACAATCACTATGGGGAAAAATGTCAAACTAAAATTTATATTCTTTGAGATTTATTTTGTGTAATAGTGCTCATCTTACAGAAAGAGTCACATATTCTACAATAGTTGGCCTATTTTTTTTTTAAGATTTTATTTGTTTATTTGACAGAGAGAAAGATCACAAGCAGGCAGAGAGGCAGGGAGAGGGAGAGCGGAAAGCAGGCTCCCCGCTGAGCAGAGAGCCTGATGCAGGACTCCATCCCAGGACCCTGAAATCATGACCTGAGCCGAAGCAGACGCTTAACCCACTGAGCCACTCAGGCGCCCAGGATGGCCTATTTTAACAATGCCAATCAACTGTTAAATATTTGGTGGTGTGTATACATCACTGTCCAGTATCAGCGAAAAGGAAAGTAGGCATCCAAATATTCGAATCCAAAAGCACTGAAAAAATTGTTTTTAAAAGCTTACATTTTTGAAAATCAATGTCTTCCATAATTACAGCTTGTGGAGTGTAAAATAAAAATGGAAGCCCCAAAGAATAACCACATGCAAATTCCAAAGGTGATATTTTGTCCCCGTAAAGGAAATTTAAAAAGTGTTGTTCATGCAAAAGAAACTTTAAAAAATTAAATAAAATGAAAAGGTCAGCTCTCCATAAATACGTTGTGAGTAGTTTTATAGTTTTGGAAGTTTAATTTTACACAGTAAAAGTGTATTATGACCTGTAATTCTATATATGAAGAGTCTTAAATATAGTACAATCCTATATACTATAGTGTAAGATTAGTTATGTGCACTTGGGGTTATACCAGCTGATTTCAGGTTGATTCATCCTCAAGAGAAGATCAAGTTCCAATTTATTCTCCTGTACTTTGAACCTTCATATGCAGATGTGGCCACCTGCCCCAGGGTATGGGAGAATTCTCCAAGAATGCAGTATCAGCCCTAGGGTCATGAGCCTTGGATACTCGTCAAAATCCTATTGAATTTCAGGTCATTTTACAGAAGGTAAAAGTCCATATTGCACATTTTGATTCAAACCAGAAGCCGAAAGTACTACAGGCAACTCGTTCATTTCTCATTAAGGAGGAAAAAAAAACCCTGATATTTTTCAGGGGCAGAACGTATGCCACGCAGAAGCAAACTGCCCTTTCTAGGAAGGACTGCTTTATTTGAGCTTTTAAGTGAAGCATAAAAATATCTGCTGTAATACCACCTTTCATCTTTATAATGCTGTGGAATTTACATAGTGCAAGTCATGCATTTTCTCTTTTCTTGCAGTGCAAAAAAATTGAGAGGAGGATAAGCATTATTAGCTCATTTTATAGAGAAGGAAATGTAGCCCCAAATCATGATGCGACTTACACAAGATCGACCAGCTGGAAAGCAGGACAGAAAACTAGAACCCAGGTGTTCTGAGGCAGTTACTCTCCCGAACAATTTTTGGTCCCACTAACAAAGTAAATGCCCAGGTGTATCCCTGGGGCCGAAGGCAGAGGCTTTAACCCACTAAGCCACCCAGGCACCCAAGTTGGAATGATTTTGACCCAAGACTTCAACCCACTGGCTAGTATTTCCACAAGCCTTTTCTAGGAGATGAATCTCTCCTACAGAATAAAGGATGGGTGTCAAAATCAACTGAGAAACCTTCTCAAGCCATGCACACAGCTGTGTGGTTCCCATTCCCGTCTTTGGGTGTGTCAGGAGGGGAGCACAGTAGAAATCACACCAGGGAGGAGAAATTCGTGTTCTTAAAAAAAATACTGAAAATATCCAGTTTTCCTTCCTTTTCCTCGGAGTGCTTAAGAATGACACCTTGTACTGATGGATCCCACTCAATGGATATTCTTTCAGAAGAGGGGTCCCAAAAGTTTCAGGTAAGAGTAGGGTTAGTCAGGAAAAGATGTCCTGGAAACAATTTAAACTATTGTAGAGGACGTAGGAATGAAATTGAAAGTGTGCAGACTGTTCCTTGAGGTGGTAGTTATTGTCTTGAATCCTGAGGTTTCCACTAACGGAGACTGGGTGGTAAGGGGCATAACGGGGAGGAGGAGGAGGTGGGAAGTAACCCAGAAGACCACTAGAGGAAAGCAGGATTGGCCCATGGAGTCCAATCCAATCCCGGCCACGACAGCTCTGGGAAGAAGAGAGCTACCATCCACGGTCAAAGAGAAGACACAGAGGAGAAAGATGACAAGACTTGGCCAAAGGAAATCATTGCTGGACTGCATGAATGCATTTTGCAGAGGAGTTGGAAAGATACTCCAGGGTCCAATGTTCAAAGCGAAGGAAGTGGTCATGAAGTCTTGAAGTCCTGCTGGATGGAGAAGGACTGGAGAAGACTGGTTTGGGATGAAACGCAGAACCTTCCCACAGGGCAACCTGGTCACAGCAGAACCCCAAGGGAAGGACAGTGAGGAGAACATGGTGATGGATTCCCCCCTGGTGTCCCTATCAGGTTGGATAAGATGAAAGGCATAAGTATTGTTGACTTAGAAGGAAGAGGATTTCCTTTCTCCTTTTTCTTTCTTCTCTACAGGTTATCGTGAACTTCTGTTGAGCCAGGGGCACCTGCTCTTTGGATGACATCTGTGATTTACCTATTTATTGGCATTAAATGAAACATCTGGACCATAAAACACAAGTTGGCTCGATTAGAACTCTGAATAATGAGACTAAATGTAGGGGCCCACTTATTCTTTCTCTTCCCATCCCTACTGTGTGTGTGTGTGTGTGTGTGGTGTGTGTGTGTGTGTGTGTGATTTAACCCGCAAGATCTATGCAAGGTGATTCAGGCTTTGTTTTGAAGGATAATATAGGAATCCTTTTCTTGAAAACAAAGCTGAAAAGAACAAAGTGAATGCAGGGTTTCCTTCCCTAACTGCTTAAAAATGCAGTCACGTCCCAATGAGCCATTCTTTTTCTAGTATTCTTCTTCTCCTTCTTCTTTCTTCTTCTCCTTCTCCTTCTCCTTCTCCTTCTCCTCCTCCTCCTCCTCCTCCTCCTCCTTCTTCTCCTTCTCCTTCTCCTCCTTCTCCTTCTCCTTCTCCTTCTCCTCCTCCTCCT
>LNAC01000046.1:2897362-3092415 GCA_002007465.1 Ailurus styani | reverse complement strand
CTTCTTCTTTTTTGCTTTGACAGTCTCTTGGCCATTTTTCTTCTTATTAGCACTTCCATCAGAAGGAAGGAAAAGGAGATGAAACTATAATATGTCAACTTCAGACAGAGAGGCTCATACGAGGCCCATCACCACTGTGAAGTGTCTAGACAATCCTTGCTCCCCTGAGAGGCTTCAAAGCCGCCAGCCGTACACAACCGGTGTCCCTACAAAACAGTGGAGAATTCCAGCACACGCATCCCATCCTTCTTATTCTCCTGTGTGACGATCACATTTCACACTTCACCCAAACAAACGCGAGGAGACCATTACACGAGGTGTCACTGCTAATATGAAAATCGCCTTAAAAACATTCAGAATAGAAAGATTTACTTCTCGCGACGCTGAGTTTGAACGGAAATACCCTGGGGTCATTTTTCTTCCTTTGGCTAATACTGACTGAGAATTCCGAAAGAAACAATTAATAGAATCCAGGATGAATTGATTCTTGCTTTGGATGACTCGTATTGGTTTTATAGCCATTCCACTTCCCCCACTGAATTAACGTATTACAGAATCCCACATAGGTCGGTATTTATAGTCGATCTAGAATTGTCACAACTTAAAACTGGCATCTACTGAACAGTTAAGTCATAGTCACCAAGGGAGCCAAGAATACTCACTGGGGAAAAGATAGTCTTTTTCATACCTGCTATTGGGGAAACTGGATATTCACGTGCAAAACAATGAAAACCTGAAACCATACAACTCTTAAAAGAAAGAAGAGGAGAAAAGCTCCTTGACATAGGTCTTGGAAATGATTTTCTGGATATGTCACCAAAGGGGAATCCACAAAAGTAAAAATAAACAAATGGGTCCACACACCATGGAAAAGGGTTAGCCCGGCAAAAGATGTACTAAATGAGAAAACATCCCGGGGGATGAAAGAAAATATCTGCAAGTCATACATCTGAGAAAGGATTACTATCTAAAATTTATAAGGAGCTCATACAACTCATGCAACAATAGCAAAAAAAAAACACACACACACAAAAACAAATAAACCACNAACCAATTAGAAATGGGCAAAAGATCTTAATAGACACTTTTGCAAAGAAGACATGGAAATGGCCAAAAGGTCCTGGAAAGGTGCTCCACATCACTAATCATCAGGGAAAAGCAAAATTAAAAGAACCATAGTCATCATCTGACACCTGTTGGAGGGATTATTATCAAAACCACAAGAGATAACAGGTGTTGGTGAGGATGTGGCAAAAGGGGAACCCTCTTGCACTGTTGGTGGGAATGCAAACTGGAGCAGCCGCTCTGGAAAACAGTGTGGAGGTTCCTCGAATAGCTAAAAATAGAACGACCGTGCGATGCAGGAATCCCACTTCTGGGTGTCTATCCCAAGTAGACGAAATTATTATGTTGAAGATATATCTGCAACCCTGCATTCACTGAAGCATTATTGATAGTAATGAAGACGTGGAAACAACCTACGTGGTCACTGAAGGAGGAATGGATAAGGAAACAGCTGTGTGTGTGCGCACGCGCTTGTGTGTGTGTGCATGTGTGCGTGTGCATGTGTGTGTGTCCGTGCGTTTGTAGTTCAGCCAGAAAAAGGAAATGTGACATTNTGCATTCACTGAAGCATTATTGATAGTAATGAAGACGTGGAAACAACCTACGTGGTCACTGAAGGAGGAATGGATAAGGAAACAGCTGTGTGTGTGCGCACGCGCTTGTGTGTGTGCATGTGTGTGTGTGCATGTGTGTGTGTGCATGTGTGTGTGTGCGTGCGTTTGTAGTTCAGCCAGAAAAAGGAAATGTGACATCTGAGGCAATGTGGATGAAACTCGAGGGCATTATGCTAAGTGAAATAAGTCAGATAAAGACGAATATTGTCTGATCTGACTTACAAGCGGAATCTTAAAACAAAGAAACAGGAAAGCACAGAAACAGAGCATCCATTGGTATAATGGACGAAGGTGGTCAAAAAGTACCAGCTGTCAGCCCTAAGATGGTAAGTTCTGGGGACCTAATGTGTAGGACGATAATTAGAGTTTATCAGCAATGAGCTGGATACTTGCAAGTTGCAAAGACAGTAGATCTTAAGAGTTCTCACTACACACAAAAATGGTTCAGTGCCAGGTGACAGATGTGGTAACTAACCTTCTTGTGGCAACAATGTATACATATATTAGATCATCATGTTGTACAGTTTAAATGTACACATGTTAATTACATCAAATTATAGGTTACACTCTATCAATTATATCTCAAGAATGCTGGNGTTGCAAAGACAGTAGATCTTAAGAGTTCTCACTACACACAAAAATGGTTCAGTGCCAGGTGACAGATGTGGTAACTAACCTTCTTGTGGCAACAATGTATACATATATTAGATCACCATGTTGTACAGTTTAAACGTACACATGTCAATTACATCAAATTATAGCTTACACTCTATCAATTATATCTCAAGAATGCTGGAAAAAAATTTAGAAATGAAAAAGTGACATCTAGTATGACTGTGTATTTTTGGTGACTCAAGTTTTAATGTCACCTCTCAGAGTAATTAATATGGGGATGACACTATAAGAAGTCTTGCTGTTTTTTTTTTTTTAAAGATTTTATTTATTTATTTGACAGAGAGAGAGAGAGATTACAAGTAGGCAGAGAGGCAGGCAGAGAGAGAGGAGAGAGGAGGAAGCAGGCTCCCCGCTGAGCAGAGAGCCCGATGTGGGCCTCGATCCCAGAACTCTGGGATCATGACCTGAGCCGAAGGCAGAGGCTTCAACCCACTGAGCCACCCAGGCGCCCAAGTCTTGCTGTTAATAAGAGTGAAAATAGGGATTTTGCNTATTTTTGGTGACTCAAGTTTTAATGTCACCTCTCAGAGTAATTAATATGGGGATGACACTAAACTTTAAGAAGTCTTGCTGTTAATAA
Organism: Ailurus styani; assembly: GCA_002007465.1. Taxonomy (NCBI): domain Eukaryota; kingdom Metazoa; phylum Chordata; class Mammalia; order Carnivora; family Ailuridae; genus Ailurus; species Ailurus styani. The sequence continues at coordinate 3,089,481 of LNAC01000046.1, read as the reverse complement.
GAGTGAAAATAGGGATTTTGGTTTTGAACAGGTTATTTTACAAGTTGTTTTTTTTTAAATAACAAAGTAAAATTGTGCTACAGTTCCAAAAAGCACATAATTTCCTCAGGGCACCCCCTTCATCTCCACTGATACTTCTATTCAAAGGGTCCTAATGCACATTTATTGAAAATGATTTGGCTTCAAGACATTTTCCATTAGCACTAATATGGGTCATCACGCTTCTCCAGTACAAAGTATTTTATACAGACATTGTGAAAGAGCGGAAGGTCACTATCCTACCAGAAATCTGTCTCGTAAGTGGTAAAATTTAACAGTGGGCTTGTCAGCAAAGAAAGCTGGGTTAACATTCTTCAGAGTAGCACCAGAAAGATGGGCTCAAGTCGGTGGTTTGGGTTCATGGAACGAACCATTCCTACTTCAGATTCAGTGAAAAAGCCATTTCTGAAACACCCTGGGATTCTTACAAGTGTACGTATGATGGGAAATCCCTGAGTTAAACGCAGAGTAATGGAAACCTAGGAGAAAAAAGACGACAATGGAAATTTTGATACTGAATGTTATAAATCTGGGGCAAGAGTCAATAGAAGTGACTGATTAGAAGTTTTTGTTGCATAGGGTTGCAGTGGCCAGACTCCCTGAAATTCTAAATAGTGCTTTCAACAGCACCTCCCTGCCTTCCGCACCCTTCTGGAAAACAACGCCGTGCTTAAATTCCTAAAGTATACACAATTCCAGACTGGTTTTTGTTTTGTTGTTGTTTAAGTAATCTCCATCTCCAACGTGGGGTTGGAACTCATGACTCCAAGACCAAGAGTTGCACGGTTTATAAACAGAGCCAACTAGATGCCTTCAACTTTACTACTGTTTGATGGGGGACCTCAAGGCTTTTTCCTCGCGCTCATTTTGGAGGTTCTTTGCCATGTGGCGTATGCTTAAGGAGGCTTGAAATTTTGCTTTATCTTATCTTGTATTTTTTTATCTTAAAAGATTTTATTTTTAAGTAATCTCTACACCCACTGTGGAGCTAGAACTCACAACCCCGAGGTCAAGAGTTGCACATTCCAGGGAGTAAGCCAGCCAGGCGCCCGAGGGCTTAAAATGTTAACTAGTTACCTTTCAGAGAGCCATAGCCAAGAGCGTTGATCTGCACAGGGTCCGACTGAGTAATTCATTTAGCCTTTTTATGCCAGAAACTGCACTATAAGTCGTTCATCGAGCTGAATGGCGGAAGTGCCGTAAGGAAGCCTTCTAACCTGAGTTGGATTTTCTAAGCAAAATCCAAAATACAATAACACGTCGGCACTGCAGCAATTAAAGATGAATTAATGAAGATTAACAATTTTTAAAAAGGACCTAAGTGAGGATAAAACTTAATGGAAATGCCTAGTAGTGGTTCTTTGGTAAAAATACAATGGAGCAGATAAAGCGTTTCCTACGATAATCGTTAAAAGGCGAGAGTGAACCCAAATATACAGTGAGAACTGATAACAAGGAATCGCAGCCATGAAGGAGATTAAGGAACCAAAACCAACTTGTTTGATCCATTCCGTGCAAATGCACTGGAGGACTCTGATGACATGGGTGATTTTCTGTACGTACATATTTGTTTTCGCCCAGAAGAAGTAGGAACTGGAGACAGACTAATGACATCATCGCAGAGAGACTAGACCTCAGTCCCCGCCTCACCCAGCCTCCCCGTCAAAGTCAGCGGCTCCAGACGGCTTCACAGGTTTTTTTCCCTTGAAAACAAGATTTACTTGTTACTATTTACCATCGCTGAGAACATAGAAAAGCCGAAAGATCTCCAAATTTTCGTTGTGAAGCAAGCAAAGCACTGACATGAACTTCAAGAAACACAGCACAAGCAACAACCATGGATAGAAACAGTTCCAACAACTACCAAATAGAATCCAGTTGCTGTTTCAAGAAAAATTCGCTGTGATACCCTGAGATGAATTTCAAGGATATATGTGGATTTCCATTATTAGTGAATTTATTAAATGTATTAGTATAATCACAATCTACACAGATCATTTCCATAAGAAATACAAGGCACTGAATTAAAGTTAATGTTTGTCTTTCATTAAAGAAAGAAGCCATAAAACAGAAGTAGATGTGCATATATAATGGTTCAATATGATGTCTATATATGGTTATGTATGATAAGATATGCATCATGCTAGTATATATGATGTCAGGACATAGAACGTCAATGCATATAACATTAAAGGTACTAGTGAACACAATAGGTCAGAACACAAAGGGCTCTCATGTTGAAAGGAGGGAGGGGATTTTTATGATCACTGCAGATTTTTGATTGCATGAGAAGAAAACCCAAGGATGTCAAGAGATGGCCACGAATAACAAGGTTAGTAAGTTAGAATAAGGCATCGAATACATATTCTATAAATTTTGAGAAAAGGATTAGAAACTATAAAAGGACACAGAATTTATAGCAGTACAGAAACAATATATATTTGACACAACTCGCAAGGCTCATGAATCTATTCTGAAATGTTCTTGAGGTCAGCATAACCCTGATACTAAACCCTCATAAATACAAACAAAAGGAAGAAAATCGGGGTCCTATCTTCCAACAAACTTTCTTATTGATGGAAAATTTATGAAATTGTGTATAATTATTATATGTAGTAAGATGTATTCTGTGATATAATATATAAATATACATATATATACATATATTCCAGTGATAAGTCAAAGGAAAATAGATCAGACAACACAGCATTTTCAAGTAGGATTAATTTCACGAACACAAGCAAATAAAGGTGATTAAAGTTTGAATCATTTAAAGTAAACAACCACCTTAAAAGAAATAGGAAAATATATACATGACTTCTCCAAAAATGTAGAGAAGTATATTTTATTTTATTTTATTTTATTTTATTTTATTTTATTTTTTTTTTTTTAAAGATTTTATTTATTTATTTGACAGAGAGAGAGAGAGGCATCAGAAGTAGGCTGAGAGGCAGGCAGAGAGAGAGGAGGAAGCAGGCTCCCCGCTGGGCAGGGAGCCCGATGCGGGCCTCGATCCCAGGACCCTGAGATCATGACCTGAGCCGAAAGCAGAGGCTTTAACCCACTGAGCCACCCAGGCGCCCGAGAAGTATATTTTAAAAGGAGATCAATTCCTAACTATAATTCATAATATATATTAGCAGCATTGAATAGGCAGGAGCTTCCCTAAACATATAACGGATTTCTACTTTAAAAAAAGAACCCTCGATAACACGTCAAAGAGCATATTTTGAGGCAACACAGTGGGAGAGTATGATTGGAAAAGGAGAATCCAGCCTTTATGGGATTAAAATCAGAAAAAATTCTACAACTCAGCTATTAGAATGAGTGAATGTACTGGTTAATAAAGGAAGACACCAATGACATTTACTGTCTCTATGGACTAGCTCAGTAAAAAATAAGCTTTCCTTGAAGGATGTGATCATGTCTACGTTGGCACGTTCACAACAAGGTCTTCCCAAAGTCGTGCAAGCCACGTAGAGAGAAGTGGGGCACGTGCTCATCAGTAGAGGGTCTATCTCTTGGGTCTGTAGATGGAAATAGTGTCATCATAAAGGTGCTATAGCGGTCCCCAAAGTGATCTTTTGTGGAGATCAGTGGAGTATCACTGTGGATCCGTGGAGTCAACGCCATGTGTGTATGTGCGTGTGAAAAAGAGACAGAAGAAGGAGAAGAGGAGACGAGGAGGGGGGAGGGGGGCAGAAGAGGGGTCAGAGAAGGAGGAGGAGGAAGAGATCAGTAGACATGGAGATCCCAACAGGCGCCATCAGACACATTGCTCACGTGGACTCCCTGACAACACACGCTCCCCCAGGAGGTCAGAGCCCTCACCCCCAGCAGGCTCACACCAACTGTGTCCAAGGACCAGGGAACACTGTAAGATAGAGTCTTCCGAAAGGACTCCATCTTCTTCCTCTCGCCCTCTTTCCACCAAGGGGTAGGCAACACAAGCATTAAAAGTGGAAAATATCGACACGATCCAACGATCCCCAGAATCTGTAAATTATCTTCCCGTCCCTGAAGCATTAAAAATATTGGAAGGAGAATGATCATGACCGTAAGAGGGGCATCTGGGTGGCTCAAGTCACGGCCCTGGAGTCCCAGGATCGAGTCCTGCATCGGGCTCCCTGCTCACCAAGAAGTCTGCTTCTCCCTCGGACCCTTCCCCCCTCTCGTGCTCTCTCTCTCTCAAATAAATAAATAAAATCTTAAAAAAATCATAATAAAAAATGAGGCTGAGATGGACATTGGCTAATTGCACGCGCCCCTTCAAATTACCTTAGAATGTCTACACTACGGTTTAGCATACAGAGTGAATGGACACTAAAGTGAACCAAACTTTGTCAAAGTTGTGTTTCTGAAAGCCTCACACTTTACTTATGGAATATAAAGTAACGATAAAGACAATAACGAATTTACTGAAGATTGCCATGGACTGTTCCACGATCATATGGAAGAACAGTGTATCATCCGTATCCCTTTGAATATATTTATGGAAATCTTGGATGCCACATTATTGCAAACATATGTGTCCCCATTTCCTCTAGATTTTCTTGGTATATAGAACTGAGGCTGATGGAGAAGTAGCTTTTCTTCCCTTCCTCTGGGGTCTGTCATTGCTTGTCCTTGAGAGACAGCGAGGAAGAAATGGATTAATTCATACCGTAGGGAAGTTCCCTCTCCAGTTCAGTAAACCGGACAGGATTTTGGAGAAATGCCTCTTCCATGCAAGAGCATTCCCAGTTTAAATGAAACTTCTGTGACACACACACACACAAAAGTGAAATAGAAATAGAAATGATAAAGCAAATGCAAGTTATTATATTTATGGTATATATGGTTTGATTGCATTCAGGCTGAGCCTCTATGCATTTAATGCCATTGGGGATAAAACTACCAGAATTGGATTTTCAATACAAAGACAAACAAACAAACAAAACAGAAAAAGAAAGATGCAGTTTACTGCGTCTTTTTGTAGGAGCGCAATCCATGACAGAAATATGAATGCAGACATTAATGAGCAAGTGACAGATACAAGTCACTATTGCGTTATGCATCTATTTCATAAATTATGTTATGCTCTCAGTTCACAAATGGCAAATGCACATAAAACAATTCTAAGGACTAAATAATGCAACTGGCTCAAATTGATCTATGTGACTGTTCTAGAATTCCATTACAGAAAGATTAAGGGATTTTTCCATGTAAGGTATAAAATAAGAAATGAAAGTCTGAACGATTTCAGAGGGAAAAAAAAATCAAGCCTTCATACAAAGACATGATCCTGAATGAAATATGAATGAAATGCATCCGTTTGGATCTTTTCAAATAGCATAAATAGCTTGGGAAGGTACGATAAACTCCACCTTTTACTGAGAAATGATAAGATTACAGAAGAGAAAAGCTCCTGTCTCGTTGTCATAGACTTGATCGGACTCATTTCCCATGGTTTCACTGAAATAATTAAAAAGAAAATCAGAAGAAGGAGGAGGTATCCAGAGACTTCCTTTTGTCATATCCATGCCTTTAAAGTGAAGATTTCTAATATAAAAGTAAAAACAGCTAAAGCCTTGTTTGTTCAGATAATTGCTGGTCTTTCTCTACATTTCAGGGGGGAAAAAATGGAGGAAGACCCACAGATCCGTCATGAATACATTTCTTTGGATGCATCCATTTCAGATGAACGGAAGGTGTCTCCAATGGAACTCATTCTGGGAGGAACAGGAAAGAAAAATAAAGTATGCTTTTTCCCCTTCACATTTTTATTTTGGTCTAACACTTATTTTGTCTTCACAGAAATGGTTATAAGATTAAGAAAAAGCAATCGTTGCAGAGATGATTTTTTTTTAAAGAATAAACTGTAAAGTTTATAATATAAAGGGGCACACAGTGCATTATGATCTATTTCGCCTTACCTAGCTCTCTCGTTTTTCAGAGGGTTCTCCTTCTTACCGAGTCACCCCTTGGGATATTGGTGCGCATGGAATATGCTCACGTTATTCAATGTATTTTGGAAGCTCATGGGGGTCATAGGCCCCTGGGAATGTTATTTTCTGAGATCTTTTGCACTTCTGTGAAACTGTGCTGCTGACATCATAGTCTTATAAAGTTCTCCTGATTTTGGAAAAGGGTAGAGAGATATCAAGAAGGTAGGAGATTGACCAGATGGTATAAATTTGGTAAGAGAGCGCCGTGGCCTGATTCTGATAAAGCTTATTCAGATAAGAGATGGACAGAATTGATAATAGCGTGGTGTTAGTCCATGGGTAAACCACATTATGGACAGATGTCATTATCTAGCTTCATGTGGTTGGTTCTCTGCAAGGTAAATTCTAGAAAAAATTGTCAAGTTTCTCACGTATGGACAAGTTCCCAACTGTGAAAAAAAAAGAAAAGAAAAGGAAAGAAAACCATCCTGACTCCCCTTTTTTCCTCTTTCCCACATGCCTTCTCTCACAAAAGCCTGCTACTGGAAAACATCTTCCTACTCCACAGTACTTGATCTCCTGACTGCTGGATTGTCTACACCTTAGATCAGAGTCCATCAAACCTTGTAGGGGACACCTCACAGATGCCATGGTTATAGGCAAACACAGTGACCGCAAAAACGTTCCAGTCTGAAGTCAGAGCAAGGGGAATGCTGCATTATCCAGGCAGGAGAGTGGCCCAGGTGCTGAGCCAAGTGTCAGGTGGGCTTGGGAAAGTAGACTAAGAAAATATGACGAAGGCTTTTGTCTACCAAATTATGACATTTGTCTTCCTTCTTTTTGAGCTGAAGAGCATCCTTGGTTCTACGAAATAACGAGATCGCGCCCGCACACGCGTGTACCCCAAAAGGAGAGGTGGGTGGTCATGACATCATCCTGCGGGCTATGATACATGCCCAGGCAAACGGCAGCAGGGATGTGTAGTGGAGTGCAGGCATCTGATTGAGTTGGGAAGGGTTTATTCACAGCTTTCATTCCCATCCCTTGAGAGACGCAGACCAACAGTCGAAGGAAAGACGACCGCGTAGTAGCCACAATTCTATGAAATAAATAGAAGGGGAAGTCACCAACAATTGAGAAGCCTCATATGTTTCTAGATGATGGAATGCAGGTGGGAACACACTGAACCGTTAAACAACTGAGAGAAAGGTACAGCCCGGAGGGTTCTAGGAAGAAATGCCAGAAGGGTCACCGATATCATAGGTCATGGGAGGCTGGCAGAGAAGTCATACTTGGATGGGTCAAATATGGTGATTTATGTAAAAATATCGTATGTTTTGTAGAATGACCACCACTGTCAAGCAAGAGAAACATCATCAATTCTATTTAAAAATTGTCCCCTGGGGACACCTGGGTGGTTCCATCGGTTAAGCATCTGCCTTTGGCTAAAGTCAAGATCCTGGGATCCTGGGATCAAGCCCCACGTTGGGGGTCTCTGCTCAGTGGGAAGTCTATTTCTCCCTCTCCCTCTATCCCTCCCCTTGGTGGTGTGCTCTCTCTCCCTCTCTCAAATAAATAGATAAAATTAAAAAATAATAATAATGCAAAGACAAAAGTATACCGTTCAGTGATTTAATAATTTTGCCTTGTGCCTACCATGGTCATCACCATGATTTCCCCAGATGGTCAAAGGAAGACGACACTCATATGTTTTCCTCTGAGTTGTTCTGATAATTTTTTTTGGATAATAATTTTTTCCAAATATTTTGCCTTCATACTGCACAAAAATTTGTCCTGACTGAAGTTCTAGAATTTATATTAATATAAATATGTTAATGTAAATTAGTTATATAGAGTTCATTTATTCATATGAATAAAGTTTCAATATGTAGAATTTTATTTTTCTGCCTTGTTTTCACAAATGTTCTATTTTTGGTGGTAGTTGACCATTTGGGTTTTCCTTTGTAGTAGTTTCTTACACATTAACTTTTTACACAAATAAAAGGAGATAGTTTGAGTTTTGACTAATGTATACACTCGCGTAATTGACATCTCTATCAAAATAAAGGATATTTCCATCACCTCAGATGCTACAAGACAAAAGCTGCTACATTTTCCATATGATTCAATCCAAAGTAGCTTTAAATTTCCCTTGTGATTCCTTATTTAATCCTTGGGTAATTTTCCAATGGTCAACAAAATGATATGACGTGTCATTCATATTTTAACATTATTACATCCTAAAACAGTAAGATTTTGTGCATATTGGATCATATAAAATATTCTCTTATTAAAACTTCTTAAAGTAATTTCTACATCTAACATGGGGCTCAGACGCACGACCCTGAGGTCGAGTTGCATGCTTTCCTGACAGCCAGCCAGGTGTCCCTAAAATATTCTTAAAGTTGATTTCACCTGTTTCAATGTACTTTTTGAAGGGTAGCTGGTAGAAAATTTAAAAGAAAATTTAAAAATACATATGTGGTTCAGACTTTGAGTTCACTTTATATTTCTCTTGAAATAGGACTGAATGAGGCCATTTAGCTTTGATGCAGTTATAACTATTATAAGAAAGGTATAAATCTGCCAACTTATTATTTGTTCTCCATCATACCTTTTTTCCCTTGGAGTAGGTCTATTTTAGTATTCCATTTTGGCTCTGCTATGGGCTTCTTTTGGTGACTCTTTGCTTATCAATTTAGTGCTTGTTTGATGGTTTACAGTATTGTAACTTATCACCAGCTACTTTCAATTAGCAATAATTGCACCTCGGATAAACCTCATTGGCTATGATACTGCCACTGTGCAAAACTCACCAGCTACTTTCAAATAACTTATACTATTTTGCACATCATGTAAGAACCTCATATTGGACACACCCCCATTCTCCTTTATTTGTGCTATTTTGTCACATATTTTTTGTATGCATGTATTACATAATGCAGAATATATATATATTTTTTTAAATTTTATTTTTATTCTTTGCCCAAGGGGTACAGGTCTGTGAATCATCAGGCTTACATCTTTCACAGCATTCACCAAAGCACAAACTCTCCCCAATGTCCATAACCCATCCACCCTATCCCTACCCTCCCACCCCCCAGTAACCCTCAGTTTGTTTTATGAGATTAGAAGTCTCTTATGGTTTGTCTCCTTCCCCATCCCATCTTGTTTCATTATTTTTCCCTCCCTACCCCCCACAACCCCCCCAGAATATATTTTTATACTGTTTTGTTTTATACAATGAATTATGATTTAATGAAATAAAAGACAGTTCTTTCCAATTGACATGTATAATTACCATTTCTAACCTTCTTCATTCCTGTGTAGGTATGTTTCTATGCGGTCTTACTTCCCTTCAAGATGATGGACATCTATTAGAATTTCTGGTGGTGTATGTCTGCTGGGCTGTGAATTTACTCAGCTTTGGGTCATCTCAAAATACTTTCATTCCCCCTCGTTTTTGAAGTATAATTTTTACAGGTATCATCATATTTCCTTTCCTTTCTTCAGCTTTCGTGGTTTGTGTGTGTCCAAGATCTTGATCATGTCATGTACTTTATGGGATGTTTGGCACATAATTGTTCATAGCATTCTCTTGATATCCATTTCATTTTGATAAGATTGATAGCAATGTCCACAGTTTCAGGTCTGATTTTAGTAATTGATTCTTCTCTCTTTTTTTTCAGTCTGTCTAGGTAAAGATGTCTCAATTTTGGTCATCTTTTCAAAGAACCAACTTTTGGGTCTTTTGATTCTCTCTATTGGTTTTCAATTTTCTATCCCATTTTTTCTCCACTCTGTTCCCCTTTTTTTAAAAGATTTTATTTATTTACTTGAGAGAGAGAGAAACTGCATGAAAGAGAACACAAGCAGGGTGGAGGGGTAGACGGAGAGGTAGAAGCAGACAGCGTGCTGAGCAGGGAGCCCAATGCAGGACTGGATCCCAGAACAGGAGCCTGAGATCATGACCTGGCCTGAAGGCAGACACTCAGCCAGCTGAGCCACCCAGGCGCCCCTCTCCACTCTGTTCTACATGATTTCCTTGTGAGGGCTATTTCTACTAAATATATAGTCCTAGGTAGACAGGTATGTATTTTTCCTCCTTGGAAGACACTATGTCATTCCTAAAATAGTAAATGAGAAGTGGTCAAGATTTTATCCATGTTGGAGAATGCAAAGCTCTGAGGGAATGGTCCTCAGGAAGACATAGCTAAGATGTACTTAAACTCAATAATTAGATACACAGAAAGATGGAACTGTCTGGAATTTATCATAAGCACCAATTCTATGGACTGACCTCCCAGAGCACATACACCACCATGAGACATGGAAAGCAAGGGATGCCTGGAAGAGCCTCAGCAGCCTCCGACAACAAGGAGAGATTCAGTATTGATAAGGCAAAAATGCCACCTACTTTTTTAGCTACAAAAGAGTTAGAGGATTTTGCCAACCCCTTCGTTGTTGTAAATAGGTATTTTTTAAATTACAAACTTAGTTTCTAGTCTACTTTACATATTATTTTATAAAGATCTACTCCAATTGGCTGTATAATAAATCCATGTGCTCTTCAAACATCTCTATTGAATTATAATTTACAACAGTTTATGATCAGCCATTTTAAGTGTCTACTTCAAAGACAGTAACTTTACAGAACTGGAATCATTTAATTATTTCCAACTAATCCTTTTTAGGCATCATAAAGTTCTTCGCACTTCCCCCTTTCCCTCAGATTCTTTTATCACTAGATCTTTAGGTAGGGCAGAGGTCCTAAAATATGGGACAAGTGTGGTTGATGTTCAACCTGAATGGACAAATCAAGCAGTCTCAGTATATCAATATTAATATAATAATCTTATTTTTTCGAGGAGCAGAACATAAAATGGATACAGGATAAAAGAAACCATGATAACAGACATTTATGGGAACTTTGTGCTCCTGACCCCCATTTGGTCCAGGTTCATATAATCACACATTTGTGTAGTAGAGACCAAAAAAAAAATAAAGGGGGGGGCTACTTCTCCCTACCATCTTTATATCTTATGATTGCAAATCAAAGAATATGTCATGTCGGTTTGCACCTGAAACTGATGCCCTCTTGCTATTTTCTCCAAACACGTTTTTAGAAAATTTTATCCTATATCTGATTCAGAATTGCTATGCTTTCATAGAAGAATGACAAAGTATTAGTATTTTATGGTCCCCTGGACATAAGGTGTGTGTCAGTATTTCAGAATAATGGGCACCTTCTGGGGCACCTGGTTGGCTCAGTCGGTGGGGCATGCACCTCTTGATCTTGGGGCCATGGGTTCAAGCCGCACGTGGGGTGTTGAGATTACTTAAATAAACTTAAAAAAAAAGGAATATTGGGCACGTTCTTCAGTATCATGTTCAGGTAACATACCACATTGGGATCACAGCATACAACAAGATTAAGAATCAAACAATATGTCTCATGCATATGACCTTTGCTTTTGAAATGTGTAACGTGTAATATTTGAACTTTTGTGAAAAAAATAGAATGACCGCTGTCTATCGAGTTAAAGTCCACTGTGCTACGGCAGGCACACGAGATGCCTCGAAAATATCCAGAGAACACATCAGTTTGCAGGAAAGGAAGAAAGTGATAAAGAGAATATTAATTAGTGCTCTCCTTTGAAGAAATTAGGAAAAATTTAGTGGCGCACCAAGTCCCGCATTTCACAGAGGCTGAATGTGTTCACTCCCAAAGGTGCAAAAATAAAGACATCGTTCTACTGTATTCTCTTCATAGAGGCCATGATGGCAGAGTCGCTAAGCACGTCGGTGAGGTAGGGGGCCACATGGGCTCTGCAGGTTAGCCAAAGATGCAGCCAAATACCCTCAAAGTATTTCCACCCCCTTTCCCTGCACAGGGAAGCTACTGATGGCTCCCTTGGGATTGGGTAGGCATGACTCTTGTCAAGGAAATGGTCATAAAGACCTTGGTTTCCTTGGTAACTAAGAGTGGAAAAAGAGAGGGGACAGGGGACAGAGTAGATAGATTAGAAGCCCACCTTTGCAAGCTTAAGGTCAGTATTTGCATTGTTGTAGGGAACAAGGAGCTACCCATTCCAAACAGGACTCTGGTCAAACAGAAATACCACAGTTAGTGACGTTCTGGGAAACCGGTGGATCATTTACTGGGGAGACTTGGAACATCTCAGGTAGGAAGCCTTGCCATCCCATGCCAAGAGCCCAAAGCAAAGGAAACGTACAATGGTGGAGGGAGGGTATTGTTTCGGGGACTCAGCTTATGGTGGAAACCTTTTCCCGGCCCTGGTTTGGGGAAACATTGGGATATAAAGCTGTATCTTTGTTTGACCTCATATTTCCCATCCCCTTCATCAGGAGGATTGGGTGATTTATGAATTAAAGGCCATGCCTCATGAGTGAAATGTTTTCTTCTTAGTGGGTTTCTGGTCAAAAATGACCTAAATTCAGATATCCTGTTACAGCCCTGATTGACAGCTTTGCGTGGGTCAAACCTGAGATCTCAGATGCTGAAAACAAGTAGGGATCTCGTAGCTACAAGCTTCATGCGTATTTTTTCTTCTTACCATTGCAAGGAAGACATGCACTTGGAACATTGCAAACAGTCATTATTTGTGCGTGCCCTTCAAAAGAATTATCAATGCACCATTTCAGAATTCACATTCATGGTTATCCTTAATTCTTATTAACACATTAGATTATGATTTTTAGTTTTGAGGATTTATTAGTATTGAAAACCCAATTATAAAATAAAATTAAAACTCAGTGATAGGACTTTGAAATCATCTTCTCTAAAACTGCAAGACTAAAACATCTCATTTTAATAAAGACAGGAATGTGATGATCACATTCATAACAGGTGTAAATGTTGCGATCAGAAAGTCAAACACATGAAATTTATCTTGAAGCACACGAAGGCAGATTTTGGTTGATTTTCTTTAAATCACTTTTTTTTTCCACTCGAGGTTTTAAAACACCTAGTCTGAATGACACTTTTACTTTTAACACATTAAAAAGCACACGGTGACCTTCAAAGGAGCTATTTGTGCTAGCATCAGATGTGCAATATGGAGTACAAAATCAGAATGTGAGATGTGAAAATACTGAGTAATTTATCTCCCCTGACCCATCACTGCGAGGCATCAGGCTTCTTAATCACACTTCTAAATTAGGATCTTTATGTAAGCAAGTCTGCCCATGAGGAAGGGGTAAATTAGTAACATATAAGGAATTCATTATTTCTCTCAGATAGCTCAGATCTACTTATTAATTACATCCGTCCAGGGCATTCATTAGCTTCATAGTAGCATGGAAAAGCCAATGCAAGTATGAATAGTGAAAAATCTCTCCCAACATGTCCTCGAGGGAAATGCTTCACACATCCCAGATCCTCGGGCTTCCCTGAGCAGGTCAGACCCAGGTTCAAATACAAAAGCCAGATCTGATTGGAAAGAAACTTTGATCCTAGATGCTTCAGCCTCAGGAGCTCTTTCCACGGAGAGAAGACCTGGAAGAATCTTCTCCCAGGACGGCAAATCTAACATAAATGCAGCTGAGATCAGCCGGCTCTTCCCGGGTATCCGACAGGTACTAAGAAGTATGTCTCAGCTTCCAGGGCAAGTAGCAATCCCTGGGGTACCTGGCTACAAGGCAGATGTTGAATCTGGAGGTCTTGGGTGGGGTGGGGCATAAGAACTACATAAACGTACGTTCGGCGCAGTCACCTAACTAGGAAACAGCATTCCCAAATCTTCTGGGAAAAGAGGGGGGAAAAAAACAACACGGATGTACCAAGTCACCCTGGGTTCCCTGACTCCAGGTCACAAGTTACGACCCTCTGGTTGATACTTCCCTGATTTTTCTGATGTTTTGCTGAAGTGTATCTACGGGGACATTAGCAAAGCGGTGTGGGATGCTTGGACTGCTTACCTTTACGTTTTGTCTAAACTGGAGCAACAATTTTCTACCGAGTTATCTTATGCAATTATGGAGACCAGGTTTATTGTGTGCGGGGCTAAATTTAGACACCGTTCAGAAACACAGCACATTCTGTAGTTTGGCATGTCTCATTAAGATAGTTCTACAAACCTAAATTAGATCCCCATCCAAACAAACCAAGCCTAAAAATTCTGTCTTAGGAATATTGTAACTGTTTTCCCTCTCTCTCTCTTTTCCCCCACTGAAACGGTTAAAGAATCAGGAAGAGATTGAGCAATAAACATGAAATCATTGGAGGTGATAGTGTTTTCAACCTCCAAATTACAGGCTAATAAAGCTCATTCTAAAGCCCTTCTTCCTGAAATAGTGTTAAAATAGTCTTTTGAGTAGAACAGATATGGCTTTGTTATTTCTAAAATTCATACAGCAGTTGGGAAAATATTTATAAATATATCATAGTGCAGGATCCTTATGGCATACAGTAAGTGAGATATCATCCATTTTCCATGCCTGGCTTGCTGAACGATCATTTGTGAAAGCAATCACCCTTTGAATATAGCTTCTAATAATCCTGTCCATCAATCATATTTTTTTCTTAATCCATCCATGCACCATTTTAAATGCAAATAAAGATCACCTTCCCAATATCTATGAAAATTAAATCCTATCACAAATGAAAATTTACAACCCTATCCTATATTAGTTCATAGAGCTGTATTCTCAATCGCTTAATCTCTCCAACACAGTTAAGTGGGTACTCTAATTTGGCATTCTGATTCAGGTTTATACCTCTTTTATACCTCTTATTATACCTCTTTTTTTTTTTCTTTCCTGTGTCATTGTGGAAGCCGTGGCCCCCTCCCCCTGACCCTAGGGCTCTGCAAGCCTCGTGTAAAATGAGAAGCACTGGTTGCCCACCTTGTCGGCTCACGTTCGCTGAGCTCAGAAGTGGGAAGAATCAGGACGGAAAAAACCAGCACCCGCAAGAACAGCCTCCTCCTAATCCCCGGCAGCCTGTGCACGTGTGCGCTCCCTTGGTCAAGGGGACTTTGCCGAGGTGATCACATCAACGATTCTGAGCAGAGGAGAGGATCCTGCCTGATCTAGGTGGGCTGACTGTAGTCACAAGGGTCCTTGTAAGAGGGAGGAGGGACGGTCACAGTCAGAAGAGGAGGTGTGAATGTGCAAGCAAGGGTCCTCCTGACAAGGCACCCCTACGGAGCTGGAGAAAGCAAGAGTAGGGATTCTCCCTTAGAGCCTCCAGAAGGAACAGGGCTTTGGCAGTAGCTGGATATTAGCCTGGCAAGACGCATTTTTGACTTCTGACCTGCAGAACGGCCCCATGATACATCAGTGTTGTTTTCAGCCACTAAACCCACAGGAGGTTGTTACAGCAGCTGCAGGAGACTCATACAGACTAAAAGCAGATCGCCTCCATTTGGACCCTTGTCGTCTGGGGTGTCCATGGTACAGACTTGCTGGCTGACGGGCAGTTGGTTCTGCCTGTCTTCTAACTGATCGGTCACTCCCAACATGACCCACGGACGGGCCTCGCTGTACCTTCAGGCCATAGAGCCTGAGCTCCATCTGTAGGGACTCAACCCACTCCCCAGTCTGCAGGAGGCAGTGAGGACAATGTGGAATGAATGCCTGAGCAAGGAGAAAACCAACATAACACACAAAACACAGCATGAGAGAAAAGGAAGACCTCTGCAAGGATGTGTTGGGGTTGAAGCCTCAGCAAGGCGTCACACCCTCTCCTCTGCTGCCCACGACCATCAGACATGCAGCCTCTCACGACAGGGAGATGGAGGCTCACGTGTGCCTCCTTCCCCGGTGAGTCACTCACAGGGAGCCGCATGAAGATTGATATTCCTTCATTCTCACTCAAGCAACCTCATCACGACCCGACGGGCGGTCGCCTCAACTAATGCTTTGCCCAACGCCTCCGCTCACCCCAAGGCAATTCGGTCCCTGGGCCACCTGCTCTGGCATAATTACAGCCTTGATGAAGATAAAGCATGTTTGGATCTTTGTTACTCAGCAAGACATCATTCTCCAGCCACAAAGGGATCACTCTCCCGGGAGCCAAAGGTCAGTGTACGCGGTGAGTGATGGATCTCTATTCCGCCGACGGCAGGCGCTCTACAAATAGTAAATATCTATGAACCTCCAGGACTCTGACGGATGGTTCAACTGCAGGGGGCTGGACTTTGAGATGCATATGCAGGGTAGAAAAAGTGCCTAGGTAGATTTTCTGCATGCTGAAATAATTTACGGCCGGGGAAGTATTACTCAGAAATTATATGGCTGCACGAAACATAGTGTAAAAAATTACTGATGATAAATTCTTATATTCACAGCCTCATCTACAACTTCTTTCACAAATGTCTGTTCATGGAAAGAAAGCATTGCACTTAAGTTAAATACTTTAATAATCAATCATGATTCTAAATGATATGACCAAAGTTCAGTAAGCAACATCTTTTATTTTTTTTCTTACCCTAAAAGGGTAAACCACATAAAAATAATGGGGCTCTAAAAACATGAAGCATGTGAAATAAAGCACACACATAAAATAATGCATCTTTTTTAGTGGATTTTTTTTTAAAGAAGAGGGTTAAAAAAAATAAAGAAGAGGGTTGAGGGGAAAATTGATCTTTCTTAAAGACTTTGAATAAAGTCAGTGTGTAACCCCAGGCATGTCATCTATTCTGAAAAAATTCTGATTTCTACAATTCCAGTATTCTCTTCTTTGAAACAATGGGCTTGAAATTAAAATGGAAAAGTTCTGTTGTTTATGCAGAACTCAAGATGACCCTCACACTCAGCTGAGAAATACATATATTGTGACTACATTCTATACAGATACACATTAATATAACAATATTTATATATCATATACATGTTTATATATGGATATACATGTACACATTAATATTATAGATCATATATCCATGTAATATATAAAATTTATATGATATGGCATACTATGCAATATGAATTGATATAGCATATAAATATATGCATGTATTCTTTAACTTTGTTCCATCCTTATATCAAAAGAAGCTGTTGTCATTGTTTTTTCCTATTCTGCAGAGGAGAAACTGAGGCCCAGAGTTACGGGACTTTCCAGGGACATGGGCAGGAAGAGAAGAACCAGATGTCTCTAGAGCCACGCCTGATGTCATCACCTGCCTCAGGACCACCTGGGTTCTCATTCCGCTGTACCTGTTTCAGCCCCGTCCAGAGCGACTGAATCAGAATCACCGGGCACCGCCTGGGATGTGCATTTGGAATGCATTGTACAGGTGATTTGTAAGCACTCACAAATCTGAGAATTTCCCCTTTGAAACGGGTTTCAACGTCGCTTTCGGCTTTACATTCTCGGGACTCAGAAATTCAGTGACAATTTTGCGATGATCTCCTCAGGTCTCTCGGCTAATTAGACACTGTACTTTTCACAGTGTGATTTATAAAAAATGTGAAGAGTAATCCTCTTAAAACCACCAGAGGGAAGATAAATGATAAGAAATGCATCGCTGATTTGCACTGATGTATGGCTCAACGGGAAAGACACAATCTACATTCTGTATAAATTTATACATACTGAAGAACTTCTATTTCTTAGTCAGATGCAAAAGTCCTCGTGATTACAGAGGTCCAATATGCTACATATACTGTGCTCATTTCCTAGGGTTGCTGAAACTAAGTACCCTACGTTGGGGGCCCCACATCCTGAAATGGTCTCTCCGTTCTGGAGACCAGAAGGCTGAGATCCAGGCGGGGGAGGACTGCTCTCTTTTGTATGGTCGAGGGAGGGGCCTGTCTGTCCCTTCCAGTTCTGGGGGCTCGCAGAAGTCCTTCATGCTCCTTGGCTGGTGGCCACATGATTCCCATTTCTACCTTTGCCTTTACAAAGCCTTCTTCCCTCTGTGTCCCCATCCAAACTGCCGACTTCTTGTAAGAACATGGAACACTTGATTCGCCCTGATCTACAAGGACGTCCTGTTGATCACATCTGCAAAGACCCTCTTTCCAAATAAGGTCACCTTCACACGTTCTGGGTGGGCCTGACCTTTGAGGAGGTATTTGTCAACCCAGTAGGGGGACCTTCAAGAGGAAAATCAATTCACAGCACATGTGCGTGATTTTAGACAAGCTGGACCACATGGACGATGGTGCTTCCTGCACGGAGCTGACCACTGTGCAAAACACATCGTCTCTGTTCTAGAGACTTCCGGTCCACCGTCGTGCCTACACTGAGCAATCCTGTCCTGGACCGTGAACGTTGGTTAAGAGAACGGATCCCAAGTTAAGCGCTCTTACCACCAAGAAAAGGAGGGTGGGCAGGACGGAAATTTGGGAGGCAATGAATATGTTCATTCCCCTGGTTACCCGCGGTGATGGTGTTAAAGATCCGTGCCTATGTTCGCACGTGTGTGATTGTATCTAATTGTGTCCGTAAACCATGTGCAGTTCTTTGTAAATCAATGATTACTGCAATAAAGCTGCTAAAAAAAAAAAGAAAAAAACCGAAAAAACAAGAAGCAAATACATATCCACATGGGTCAGAGATAAAAGCTATGATGAGATCCCTCCGGACAAAGGGGCAGTATGTCTGTGCTCACTGGATTCGCACGGAGGCAGACGATACATTTTCCACGCTTCCATTTTCTGATTCTATGTACAAAGTTTTGCTGGGTGTTCCACTGACCTTTCCATAAATCTGTTATTCCTCTCACATTCCTCTCCATAGACCCTTTTCTTGGGGGGGGAAAGAAAGACTACAGTATTTGTAGAAGGAAATCTATTACACCCTCCCTCCTTCACCCTTTTCCTTTGCTGACTTCGTTTTTCTCTTCCTTTGTGCAGAGTGATAGCAACCCTTTCTCTATGTACAAACCATGAAAGGACGCCCTGGCCAAGCCATTTACTTGGATGCTTATTACCTAACCAGGTCTCTTGAAGTTTCGTAATTCTGCCCATCAGCAAAAAATCCCTGACGATTTCAGAATATGGTTAAATTTCCCTGCTTATTGCCTATTTTACTTTGCGTGCATCTGATGCTTCTCTCTAAACATATTTGGCTTACTTTGTCTTATCACAGGAGCTAGTCTGTTGTTGCATAAGCTGGAAGCACACTGCCCTTACCACCTCCCTCTCAAATTGATTTTCTAAGTGTGAAATTAAAATGTCACGAGAAGAGCGAACTTTAAACAATGGCTTGCCATGCCTTCTGACGGATGCTAGACTCCCACCACTAAATCCAGCTTCTTCCGTGATATTGGGAACACAATTAAGAATGATTAACTTTGGAATATGGCTTATAGCATCACTGTATATTTTCTACGGGGAAATTCATTCTACACACAGTAAAGTAAGCCTATCTGTCATGCGTTAAGGAGCTTGGATTTTGAGCCAGGATTTTGTGGGGAAATGTAGTCCTTTGGGACCATGTTTTTTCCCCCGTGATGGGACCGACCTATGTAGGTATTTATGGAAGATCTATTAGGTCCATGAAAAGGTAAGGAGAAAGGTCTAGAACACTGGACATCCTAGATCTTTATCTGTTCCTGTGTGCACAGCCCTGAGCTCAGCTCCCCAGGGGTGAATAGCCTGTAGATGAGATTAGGGTCAAAAGTCACACCCCACTAAGTGTCTATTATAATAGCATAGTACTTGCTCTCAAAACTTGATCCTGGCTAGCTGTCTTTGAAATGAATGCTTTTGGTCATGAAGAGGGTTGGGGCAAAAGAGAACAGAGAGACCAGGACCTGAAACCCCATTTTCACCACTAGGAGGTGACTTGGGTCAATGTTTGCTGAGAGCTGGTAGGGATTCCATGTGGAATCCATGTCTAGAGAAGGAGCATGGCAGCATGCAAAGCCTGTGGGCTTCCGAAGGCTTGCGGTACCCAGGGACAGCCAGTTTCTTGGCTGAGAAAAGAAGTTATAGAATCACTGTGACTTGGGGTACCTGGTGGCTCAGTCGGTTAAGCATCTGCCTCCAGCTCAGGACAGGATCCCAGGATCCTAGGATGGAGCCCCACGTCGGGCTCCCTGCCTGATGGGGAGGCTGCTTCTCCCTGCTTCTGCTCTCTCTTACTATCTCTGTTGCTATCTCTGTCTCTCTCAAATAAATAAATAAAATCTTAAAAAACAAGCAATTGTGACTTGTTGCACCTACATGTTATGCAATCATATCAAAGATAATGACCCAACGCACTATCTTATGTAAAAGACCATGTAATGATTTAAGAGCAAGGGACGTGGGATATCGTCAACTGGGTTTCCATCTTGACTCTTCCGTCGACTACCCGTGGGACTGTGGACAACTGTCCGTGGCACTGTGGACGCTTTGCTTCACTTTTCTGTGCCTCCATTTCTTCAGATGTTAAAAGGGGAACGTGACAGATAAATGGTACAATACTGAATGCTTAGAGTCACGTCTGGCTTATTTTAAATACATACATATTTATTATTTTTACAGAGGAAAGCCTAGGAGTGATACCTCCCATCATTTGCAGATTTCTTAGGGACAAAATAAAAGTGGGAGGGAAAGACTATACCGTATCGTGGTGACCCCTTAAAGGTGAATAAAAGACACAATGTTGAACTCAGTCAAATCACACTCATGACCAATGGTTGTAGTGGGAACCCAGAACTAGAATCTCTGTTATTTTCAAATCACAGAACACTTTCTGTCATTAATTTTCTCTATCACGAATACATTTGTCCCAAAGGGACAAAATATCCCTGGAGAACAAAGTTCCTACTATTTCGTTATAAAATAAAAACATAAATGCGTGATTTGGCAATGGGCTTAAAGCAGTTACTAAACCATAAAATTAAAAGGAAAAAAAATCTCTGTGTCCAAATAATGATTCTTTCCAAAGGATAGTTTTTAGTTTGGGATTTTTTTAAAAAATAATTGTCCTTTTGAGAGAGTGATTAAATGGAATCATGTTCAATACTTTGTAGTGTTTCAGTAAGCAAATAGTATTTCCCCAAAGGGCACTTGTGGGACTAAACCGTTTGTTCATAATTTGCTTTCAAAACAATTTTATAAAAGAACGCAGCATCCTGTTTAATTCCCCATTTAAGTAATTATTGAATTTCTTACAGAAATCACATTGTACTGAATTTTTACTCTTGCATTCAGATTTCGACACTCACACCCCAAGCATGCACACACAAACATCGGCTGTGATGTTTATTTTTACATGATATTTGACTTTTAAATATTGTTTCATGACGGGCATTGAAGTATCTGCAAAGTCCCCTTCCCCATGGGCAATCTGACCACTTAAATATCTAGCAAGGGGGAAAAGACAAGGCATGACAGTGTTAAATTGTATAATAGTTATTGTTAGGGTGGTAGGATAATGCTAATTTTTTTCCTTTGTACATTTAGTGCAGGTAAACCTACCTCTTCCTTTAAGTGACGTTACAAAATAAAAGATCCTTTTTTCCCCCTCCAAGCTCTTTGTCTTCATCTGGTAGATATAGGGTTTTTGTCATATTATGATCACTTGGAACTGATGTATTCCTTTCTCCTTGAATTCTTTACAATGTTAACCTGTGCGCGCGCGCACGCACACACACACACACACACACATCAAGGCCAGTTTTTGAGCTAAATATAGGATATCCTATGTCAATTAATATGCCATTATTTACTTGTATTCCTTTCCTCGGTGCATTTTTTTATATAATCTCTTCCTTCTCCTTGGCGCCCTCGCACTTTGCAAAATCCCGTGTCATTTGGTTTTTGTCTGGAATGTCCTGGGAATGTCTACCATAAAGAACCAACAACCGTCCCATGAGTGTCCAACCTATATGCCCTGTATTCAAGACTTCGCTCTCTGGATAAGCACAACAGAGACTTTGTCTTCTCCAACTCTGTGCTGTGAAGCTATGAGAGGGAGAGACGGGGTGATCACATCCACCAACACCACCAAGAATCTGAGGCCAACACATCTGGGATGAAATCGAAGGGGGAAGCCACACAAATTGCTTTGTAGCGGAAAAAAGCAAAAAAAAAACAAACCCCAAACAAACCAGAAAAGGCTCCAGGCCTCCTCTCCTGATGGGCAATGGGGATCAGCACGTTTTTCTACAAGGGGACAGGTATCAGTGTTCTGGGTCGCACCCACCAGGTGGTCCACAGTGCGGAGCGTGAAAGCAGCCGTGGGCAAAATGCGAACGCACGGGAAAGGCGGGCTGGCTGTAAAACGTGCCAGAAATGGGTCCCGGGGCCTGACTGCGCTTCGTCGTTGGTCAACTACTGGCACGGACCGCACCCAAGGGTCGGAATAGGCTTCTCACCGTATACGCAAAGCGGGGGCTTCGGCAAAACACGAGCACGCACGGGGAAAGCAAATACGGGAGCGGCGCGCACCGCGACCCTCTTGCACCCGTTCACACGTGCCTCCGGGCACACGCAGGCAGAGGCGAGCCGGGGAAGGAAGCTCACACACGCCCTGGGCATGAAAGAATGGCGCGGACAGCCAGGGCTGGAAGCAAAGAGCCTAAGTCTAAAATCGCTCACCGCTGCCAGGAGAGCAGGAAGAGATACGCCTCGGCGCCAGGCTTCGCTTGTCTAAGTGAGACCCGGCATGTGGAGACTAGACTGTGACCCTCCGTTGCCTGGTCGGGTAAGTCTTTCCCGGGAAGGAGCCGGGGCAGGTCAGAGAGCACGAGGCTCGGGGCCAGACGGCCAGCCGGCGGGGGGAGCAAGCTGGCAGTGCGTGTGAGGACGGGTGCTCCAGGCTTGCAAGGCGGCAGCCCGGGGATGGAGATTCCGCGGTGCCTGCGGAGACGGGGCGGGTCCTGTCATCCAAGAACACCCCCTGGGCAGCCAGCCTCCCGAGCTCACGGACCCTGAGCGGTTCCACTGAGCAGGAGGGGGCCGCAGCTCCCGGTAGCAGAGCTGCCCCAGAAGGCAAAGGCAGGCTCATCGGTCGTAAAGACGGAAATCTGCCAGCAGCGGGATAGATAAAGTCATTGGCATGCACGTTCGCAGCTCTTGCCCCCGTCCACGAAGAGCCTCCTCTTGACAGTGTTACAGAATAGAAATGATGATTCTTCCTAATCATCCTTGCTGTAGCTCCCCCACTACGGAATCCAGCCAAAGGTGCGTCATTCTAAGATACCACATAACGAAGCAAGCAGAATGGAAGGAATCCTAGACACAGGTCAGGTTTTAAAAATTAAATTTTTTCTATGGTTTAAGGGAAGCTAAACCAGCAGAAAATGAAATCCTAGCAAGAAAGAATTGGAAAATGAAGTTTTGGCCTCAGGGGAAATATCCGAAAATGACTAATGGGGGGTGGGGGGAACCACAGCTCCAATGGAGAGTGTGCAAAAAAAAAAAAATGGAAATCACTCATCAAAAATGCATGACCTAGTCTTCAATAATAAATGATGCGTAAACACTAAACTAATGTGACCTGTGTACGTTGTGGTTTAAAATGAAGAAGAAAGAGAAAATGGGAAGGAGAGTACAAAACAGGTGAAGCTATTTGCCAAAAGGTAGATGATATCCCGCTGTGGAGGGGAGAACGAGGGAAGGGTTCCTTTGCCATTGATGGAAGAACACGTGGCTCCGTGGGCTGGTGTCAAGTGGATCCCATTACAAGGGAAAGATCCATCTCCTGCCACTTAGACCTCCTTCTTTCTCCTGCCTGAGAACTCGCTGTCCAGGTACCCTGGAGCCTAGATATCTGGAAGAGTTTTGGTAAGAGTGACATGAATTCAACCAAGTTATGCGCAGCTTGGGTCAAAGACCGCTAGGACTTCTTTTGTCTTGGTGATGGACCTGGTGAATTGGTTGAGTGTTTCCTAGCTTCAGATAACCAGGTGGGAAGCATCTGGGAAAAGTCTTCCCAGTACTTAGGGCTGATCCTCCCACCAGCCCAGGGTGGGTCTGGAGTCTATTTCAACATGAACAGCAATCAAGTAAGTGACCAGTCTTCAAATCCTCATGCGGAATGGTCAGGCCCTGAGATGGCCTTAAATTAAAATTAGGACGTTGCTTGGTGTTTAAAGAGAGAACTTGCTTTTCATCCTGACATTTTCTACAACTACAGACAAAATAATATACTATCAACAGGGGTGCCTGACTGGCTCAGTCAGTTAAGCGTCTGCCCTCTGCTCAGGTCATGATCCCAGGGTCCTAGGATGGAACCCCACATTGGGCTCCCCGCTCTGCAGGGAGTCTTCTTCTCCCTCTGCCTCTGCCCCTGCTTATGATCTCTCTCTCTGTCGAATAAATAAATAAAATCTTTAAAAAGTTTATCTATAAAAATGTATCTAAAAAATAGTATCTATGGACAGTCAATGAATATACAAGGAATGTTTTTGTTTCTGTTTCATTTCCTTGGAAAAGAATATTTTCTATCTGTGGAAGAACCAGAGCCAAGGAATCAATGATACACATCATTTCCCCTTTGGCCCAAAGTAAAACATTTATAATAAAATCTCATAGTAACAGAGGATTAACTTTATGCATCAACTTCACCGGGCCATGAGGTGTCCAGATATTTGGTCAAACATCATTCTGGGTTTGTCCAAAAGGGTGTTTTGAGGTGATCATGTTAAGATCACATGTGAACATGTGAATTGGTAGACTGAATAAGGCAGACTGCTCTCCCTGACTTGGGTGGGCCTCATCTAATCAGTTGAAGACCTGATTAGACCATAAAGGTTGTCTCTCTTATGAGTAAGAGGGAATTCTCCTGTGTGACTGCACTGGATCTGGGACATTGGTTTTCTCCTGCCTTCAGACTCAAACTGAAACATCCACCCTCCCTGGGTCTCAAGCCAGGTGGCCTTCAAAAAGGAACTATGCCAGAAAAATGTAAATAATAATAGTAGTTGCAGAAATCAAGAAAGAATGTACAGGTATGAAAGCAAAACACTGCATTTCAGACCAATGGTCTGAATCTTTTAAATGCTCCACAAAATGTTTCCTTCCACCAAGGCTGCATATGACGGACAGATTCTGCCTTTCACAGAGGAAAACACTTGTATTTTCTTTAAAGACAGCGTGAATTTTTGAGCCTGAAAATCCTTGAGTCCTGCTGAAGGACGTGCAGGAGCCCAGCACATACAATAGATCACAGAAGGAATTACCTAGCTGACACCCTGAGAAAACACTACCCGGTATCTGGGGTTCTGAAAAACTCCACTTGAGAGCCACTCTGTGTGGCTATTTATCAGTAGCAGTAGGAAGGAAATGATAAGTCATGGATCTGTAACCCATCCTTTCTCTTCCCTGGTAAAGAAAGAAGGAAGGTAAACTGGCCAAATCTCTGGGAAAACATGCTGATAAGAAACACGGTGGCAAGCACTGTATTGTAATTTGTCGGAGGGAAAGTCTCTGTGCATGAATGCTTTGGGGAGGGTGTGCGTAGTCTGGATAGAGTCCCTTACGGAAAACAAAGCTGGGCTCTAGGAATTTACAGGACATCTATCCATAGGGTGTGTAACGGTGTAGGTAGAGACTGGGGATCTTTCATGAGCAAAGTGGCTCCCTTCTGGGTAACGGGACTGCTTTCCCTACATGACGGGACACCTGTAGGTCTGGCCAGAACTTGTTCTGGTGTGGTAAGAAAGAACAACTCTGGTGTTCTCAGACCAGCTCTGTTTCTGCTGTATCTCCTGCAGCCATTTGCAACAATATGGTAGACCTCGATGGCATGACCCTCCACGGGGTAAGCCAGGCAGAGACAAACAAGGCGTGATCTCGCTGACATGTGGAGTCTGAAAAAAGCCAAACTCGTCGCAACAGAGAGGGGAATGGTGGCTGCCATTGTTCAGCAGTTCCTTCCTCTGTTTCTTTTCGCCCCCCGCCGCCACCCAGTGTATGCAATTTACTGACTCTTTCTTACATATTTCTAACCTATGTTGAATTCTGACGATCGACGTATGTATTTTTAAAATAAGATGTGTGGTTTTTTTCATGTTACTAGATCTATTTGATTTACTTCCAGATGTGTCATTTCTTGATTAATTTTGCCTTCTG
This sequence comes from Ailurus styani, assembly GCA_002007465.1. Classification (NCBI taxonomy): domain Eukaryota; kingdom Metazoa; phylum Chordata; class Mammalia; order Carnivora; family Ailuridae; genus Ailurus; species Ailurus styani. The sequence continues at coordinate 3,063,535 of LNAC01000046.1, read as the reverse complement.
CTGCTGTATCTGTTCCTTCTATTGGTTTTTTTTTTTTTTTGGATGAACCTCCTTACATTCCAAAACAAACTATTTTTAGTAACTAATCATTGTAATCTTAGCGACAATCCGCACCTTGCAGTAGGATGAGGATGTTTTATAACACCAATAAACATCTTTCAAGAACCTGACTCAACCCTGATCTTGCTCCCTAGACATAGAGCAGATTAAAAGTTGGGTGCGTAACTTTTTAATTTTAGTGTTTGATGCCTGGGCTGATGTTATTCATCTCACAGTAGGATCTCTGCCCCACTGTCTATTAAAAATCTTCATTCTGGGGCGCCTGGGTGGCTCAGTGGGTTAAAGCCTCTGCTTTCGGCTCAGGTCATGATCTCAGGGTCCTGGGATCGAGGCCCGCATCGGGCTCTCTGCTCCGCAGGGAGCCTGCTTCCTCCTCTGCCTGCCTCTCTGCCTACTTGTAATCTCTCTCTGTGTGTCAAATAAATAAATAAAATCTTTAAAAAAATAAATAAAAATAAAAATCTTCATTCCGAAAATAAAATAAACTAATAAAAAAATAAAAATCTTCATTCCTCTCTAATTTTCAGATAAAATGCCCACGTCTCTAAGAATCTAGACCTCCATCCTCCAAGGTTTTTAATTAATGCCTTCCTTTCCTCCGTTTGTATCTCTGGTATCAATATCTATTTTTACAATTTATTTAAACTCATCATTCTCATACACCATCCTCACTATACATCACATCACAAAGGGCACAATTATATAGGTTTGTTCACCACAACTTTGCACATAACACTTTTCCAAACGTTAGATGAATTGATTTGTGAATGTGAACTGTTTTGAACATGTTAATGTAGAAGTTTAATTAGATATGAGCTCAACATTTTGGGTCAGAACAGGAAACAAAAAGCACGCTACTATTTTTCGGACAAATGATTCCCTCCTGTAAAGTCATATTTAAAACAAATGACTTAATGTATTTTGAAATATTCATGTGGCAGAGATAAAGCTACTAGTCTCCAAACAACTAGCCAGAAAAGGTGAGAAATGGAGACTATATATATAAAATAATTATTTCGTGAAATCGAATGAATTTATTTCGAGACACTAAAAATTATATTGGGGTTTAAGGACACTCTTACTCCCTCCCTGCTTTATCTGATAGGATTACCCGCACTGTGGATTTAAAACAAGGGCAGTTTTATTTAGAAATACAGAGCACATTGTGCCAAGAAAAAGACATATGCAAAATGAGGACAACGGGAAGAGGGTACAGCAAATGAGTATTATTTTACTTTGACGAAATCCCAGTTCCTAAAATATAAGGAGAGGTCACTAAGGGACTCAGTGGGCAGGAACTGAAAGGTCGGGACTCTTCAGGTACCATGACAAGTCCCATTGCACCAACGCATCAGCTACGAGAGGGAACTATCTCTCTCCAATTCTGCACAAATAAGACACGGATGATGCCCACGGGCGTCCGATCACACAGCTAGCAAAGGGCAGAGCTTCTGAGGAAAAATGCAGGTCTTTCCCACGGACGACCTGCCAGTAGTCACACTGAATTCAGATAGAATGTTCTTGCCTCACATGTTGCTCTACTCTGGAAGGACGATCCCACTGGTTCTGTCCATCTGCTCTCTCTCTCCCCCCTTCCTACCTTCCTGCGGCCTTTCCTTTCAACTTTCATGCTAAGGTCTTTTTTTCACAGACTCCCAGTTCCCGACATCAGCTTATCAAGTATGATCATCATACTTATCTAGTATGTTCGAGGTGATTATGGTTCTTTTAGGATTAGTGTACAATGCTTCCTTCCAAAACACACAGCTATTAATTAAAATATCTCTTAAAGAATTGTTTTAATTTTTTCAGGAGAGAAACAAAACAATATTTGTAATATGTATTCCTTCTCATTGTTTAGTCTGATGATGGTTGCCTATATACCTTTTTGAACACATACCAATTAAACAAACTTCTCAACAGAACCTATACAACACCCCTCTTTTCGTAACAATAAACAGGCAGGAAGTCAGTAAGAATGTCATTGACCTAAACGAGACTGTCAGTCAACTTGATCTAATTGATATTTATAGAACACTCTGTCCACCAATAGCAAAATGCACATTGTTTTCAAATTCAAATGGAACATTCACCAAGATAGACCACACCCTGGGCCATAAAATACTCCCTAACAAACTTAAAATAATAGAAGTCACGCAAAGTACGTTTTCAGAAAGCAACAGGAATGAAACGTGAAATCAGCAAAAGAAAGGTAGTTGGAAAATTGCCAAATATTTGGAGAGTAAAGAACACGGGTCTGAAAAACCCATTAGCCCAAAGACAAGGAGCTCAAGAAAAATTTTACAATATTAAAAGTCAGAAGGAAAGGGAACCTGATCAAAATTTGTGAAATGCATAAAAAAGAGTATTTACGGGGAAATTTTTACCACTCAACACATCCCTTAGGAAAGAAGAAAGACTGACCATCTATTATCTAAGTTCCTGCCTCAGGAACCCAGAAAAAGAAGAACGATTTAAGTCTAAAGCTAGCAGTAGAAAAGAAATAAGAAAGATGAAAGCAGAAATCAATGAACTTGGAAAAAGGAAATCAACAGAGAAAAATCAATGCAAGCCAAAGCTGGCTATTCGAAAAGGTCAATAAAATAAAAAGGCCAGGCTAGAGGACACAGACGTTCAGGCCTCTCATGTATTTAATGTATGTCTGTATGCATTGTATATACTTACGCACATACACTGAAATATATTTTATACATAATACATACTGTAGACCTGACAAAATAAAAATAGTTGTATATTTAGATACATAAGTATATGTTTATGTGTAAAACATTTGAATTGAATCAATGCATTGTATATAATATATGCATTATATATAATATGTGCATTTTGTATATACGTTTAGAGTGCATGTGTGCAACGAGGAAGAGCTCTCAGGAGACCATAGGAGACCGTAGCCTTCTGAGTACTAGCAGACAAGTCCCTGCCAACCATAGATACTGAGTATTTCCATCCTGTTGGAGAGGGTCAAACAGAAGGATGGAGAGAACATTTGTGCTAATCCCAAATTCGCTGCAAGCTGGTGAGCAGGAAGAGCTTTTCCCATATTGCGTGGAGGTGCCCAGCGATGGATTCCAAGGTGTGGTTGGGAAGGACGTATGAGCTTGGTGATGGGAGGCAGAGCTGAAGTGCCAAGTTAAACTACACCAATAGTTACTGATGCAGGGCCTGCTCTGAGCCAAGTGTTTACATGTGTCAGCTCCCTCTATACTTTCTGTAACTCTTGGAGATATTATGCTAGTTTTGCTGGCAAAGAAACAGCAGCACAGGGAATTGACCACGTTGGGTCTTGGGGCTTGGTCGGCGGGGGCCCTTATTTAAATGCAGCTGTGTTTGCTCCAAGGCACCATGATCTTCCCACACCAGCGCTCCCCAGCCCACGGTGCCTGGAGCCTTGGGGTCCCATGGAGGAGGGAGACCCTGCAGCCACAAGAAGATGCAGAAGAGTGTAAACGTACACTCAGATGTATCTGTTGCGTGCATTTGGTTCAGCATAAAATTCAACGACTGCTACGTTCCAGTTGGAACGCACCCTGCTGTGCATTATTAAAGTGTGAGACACACAGGAGACATCCACTGGCACCCAGGTTTCTGCACCCTTTGACACCTCCTCAACCCAAGCTCTCTGCAACACCAGACCTTTCACCGCCGGAGAATATTTCTAATCCTCAGTGAGCCCACTCAAGGACTTACTATCAGTGAATCAAAATATATTTGTTTGAATTCATTAGAAAATTTGAGACATTTTCCCAACCTAATGATCCAGAAGACAAGATGTGTAAGAACAATGTATGCGGTACCTGGGTGGCTCAGTCGGTGAGGCATCTGCTTTTGGCTCAGGTCATGATCCTGGGGTCCTGGGATCGAGCCCCGCATGGGGCTCCCTGCTTGGCGGGGAGCCTGCTTCTCCCTCTGCCTCAGCCTTCCACCCGGCTCGTCTCTGTTTCTCTCTGCTCAAATAAATAAAATCTTAAAAAGAACAAGAAAACGAACAATGTAAGTCCAGAATACATCTGTTGGGCAGGTGCGCTCTTGGGAACATCAGAGCACGCTCACCGCTACCCTCCTTGAAGCTGTCGGCCTCCAGATACAGGAAACATGGGAGGGGGCTCAGAAGGAACCCACTGTCACCTGGGAGCAGAGTGTGGTCCGTCTGTCCCCATACTTTCCTTGGAGTGTCTATTTTATAAAGTCTGGGTCTTAGAGCCCCAGACAAACTGAAAGGCGTCACTGGTTTGTTTCCCGCGCTAAAGCAGAGAGTTCTCCTGGAGGGCAGGACAGGGAAGATACCATCTTTCTTTCTTCATGATATATTTGTTCAGCTCGGATGTAAGAGCTGTATTTCAAACGCACTTCCTTGTTTGCCTTAGCTAAGACGTGCCACGTTAACAAAAATACTCAAGGCAGTGGAACGGTGGCTTTTGAGAAATGTCTCTTTGCTCACTAGGTACAAATATAGTTCTTCATAGATTAGTACTGTCCTGTTTCCACCACCCCCGAGTTCCAACCCCGCTCTGGAAAAGCTAATGACTTACGATCCTCTGGAGAAACGGTGTCAATGTGCACCGTGGCGCTGAAAATTGATGCCACAGATGATCGCAGTTGAATTGTTGGCTAATTGCATGACTTGGATGGATTGTCGTTTTACAGAAAAAATTCCCTGGCTGTTCCCCGTCTTCCACGAGGTCGGTTTCGGATGCTGCATCCAACAAGCTGAGCACTACGCTTCCTGTTGCAAGAGTGACCTGTAGGGAACACAGTGTATTTCCCACCGTCACCCCTGCGTGGGAGAAGGTGAACAGGCCCATGAAATCTATTAAATCAGCACAAAGAAACATGGGCTTTCTCCCCTCCAAAGGAAGGCGGCATGTCCTAATTCACTTTGACGTTCTCTTTTCCCTCAAAGATGCAGAGGAACGATGGAAAGAAAGGAAAAGAGACGAGGTGCAGGAGAAGGGACAGAGAAGAGGAGAGAAGAATCTTTGAAAAGAGAAAGGAGGAGAGAAAACCAGCACACGTGTACATTTCTGTCCAGACGCTGTGCGAGTCATTAGCCTCAGCTGTGTAAAGGAGTGCTCACGATGAGTTTCACAAGCGCCCTTGTTTCCTGGGATGGGGCCGCCATTCACACTCCGTACTCCTAAGGCCACCTGCCTACTGAGAAGAGTTTTCGTCTGTGTCTCTCTATGTCTGAAAAATGGCATAAGATATTTTTTTTTAAATACCAAAAATCTTTTGGTTTCATGAAAGGCAAGTTTTAAATCGATCCCAAATTATAATTTCTAGGAATGTTAATTATACGGTTTTTTGATTCTCGACTTATATCCTAAGAGTTAAAATATATAATAGAAATTTAAGTGTATTATGTTATGGAATTATAAATATTTAATGGTGATATCCAATTATATATACATATAATATATCAATCACCTATCATTTCTCCATCTATCCCTCATCCATCTATCCATCCGTCTATCCCTAAATCTATCATCTCTATCCATCCATCATCCATCCATCTATCCCTATAACTATCTGTTATTTATCATCTCTATCCATCCATCCCTCTATCTATTGATCTATCTATCCGTCATCTGTCTCTCTTTCATCTCTGTTCACCCATCCATCATCCATCCATCCATCCCTCTATCTAATCTATCTATCTATCTATCTATCTATGTATCTATCTATCTATCTATCTATCCATCCAACCATACATCTATCCCTATATCCATCCATCCATCCATCCATTGAATGTATCTATCTGTCTATCATCTATCATCTATCTATCTATCTATCTACCTATCTATCCATTTATCCATCTACCCACCCACCCATCCATCCTATCTATCTATCTATCTATCCATCCAACCATCCATCCATCCATCCAACCATCCATCCACTGAATCTGTCTGTCTATCTATCTATCTATCTATCTATCTATCTATCTATCTATCTATCTATCTATTATCTATCTATCCATCCATTCGTCCATACCTATAACTATCTATTATCTATCAGCTCTATCCATCCATCCTTCTGTCTGTCTGTCTGTCTATCTATCTATCTCTCCATCCATCCATCCATCTATCATCTATCTCTTTCATCTCTGTCCATCCATCCATCACCCATCCATTCACTCTTCCCTCTGTCTATCCTATCTCTCATCTATCATCTACCTATCACTATCTATCTATCTACCAGCTATATGTATATCAGGTACATATAGGCAATTCACTCTTGAAATGACTGTCTCTTTCTTCAGCATGCATGTGTTCCAGGAAACATTTCCACCCATTTTGGAGAGTGTGTGAAACATTCTGACCCAAACCACAGGGAATGCGGCTCACCAAGAAGCCAATGGGAGTGACACTAGCTGTCTTTGCAGCCAAAGTAGACACAGTCCCCCTTCTGGTAGGGAGCAGTGTGCCCCGTTTTAAAAGCCTCTGGCAGAGGAAACAAATGTGGGTCTTCACCTAGGATCCCAAGTGGCAGGGTCTCATTGGGGAGTGAGCTGTGATTTGAAGCCGCTCACTGTTGACTGAGCCGGTTCCCTCTCTGCCCCCTCCCTGTGCAGACGCTGCCTTGGGAAAAGGAGCAGCGGGATTTATGTATGAGGCAACGGTAAATGATTCTTTCAGGCAATGCTGGCATGGCTCGCTATTCAGTAAATAAAATGCAATCTTTCCAGACTGCTGGCGTTGCCTTGCAGGACTTACATCTACCTGGAGGCTAATAGAGTTCTATCCAATTTTGACCATGAGAAATTATATTCCAGATTGGATGATTTGAACATAGACTACCATAGTCTTGAAAGAATGGCCTGAGTTACAACAGTTTATGCTATAATTCTATGTCTCATTGTTTAAAAAAATCTGCTTCTCAAAATAAAGATATAGTAGTATCAGATTAAATGTGGCACTGAACAGACAGAAATATGCTGGTGCAGGAACAGTGACAAATGAGCACAGAAGGCTGTTTAGAATTTAGAAATACAAAGAGCTTGCTTACTGCAGAAACCAAGCGAGCCACTTATTCCAGATGTCCACGGGTCTTACAGCAGGAGATGACCCTGCAAATAAAAATATGAAAGAAAAGGACTTCAGCCTTCATTTATTTTTTCTCATTCAAGGGAGAGAACTTCTGCATCGGTGAATTAAATTAGGGTGTTGGAAACCAGAATGTCAAGATTTATTGTGTACCTTGAGACCTCTCGCATACCAGAAAAGCAAACAGATATTTCAGCTCAGCCTAAAAAACGAATTACTGGGAGATCTTTCTGCAAACCACCAGCTTGGAGTTTCTGAATGTGGAAAAATGGGCACCAGGTTGGATTTCAGCTCTGTGAATACTGGTATGTTTTCAGGGGTGACTTCTCAGGCCATCTTAGTCTTCACGCACATACCAACACGTGTGCACACACACAGATGGTCATGCATGCATAATGTGTGAACTTGTACTCCCAGGAAGACATTGACCAGTGGGTAGGGCCCTTTAGAGTTTGCAATGCTGTTTTGCGGTGTTTATGTCCAGAACTATTTTTCAAACATGTGGATCTAATGCACTTCCTATTTGTCATGGATCAGCCATAAGGCTGTGGACGAGTTTCTCCATCCTTCTGATGTTGCCTGTTCTCATATGTAGGGATGCTAGCTGGATAAGAAGTGACACGTGCAAAATATGTGACATACTATCTGGGGCACAGAGCCTATTAAGATGATAGTAGTGATGATGATGATGATGGTGATGATGGTGATGATGGTGATGATGATGGTGATGATGATGGTGATGATGATGGTGATGATGGTGATGATGATGGTGATGATGATGATGATGGTGATGATGATGATGATGATGATGGTGATGATGATGGTGATGATGGTGATGATGATGGTGATGATGGTGAGCCACGTTGCTGGTTCAGCTGGAATCCAGCCTCATCCTGGTCCTGCAGGGAGCTCTGGGTTTCAGGGAGGGCTCAGAGCTCAATAAGAGGGTGTCCTCTTATTGAATCGTCTTTGGTTGGGGGCTCACCCCATGCAGAGGTAGCAGACCTCTGGGATACTTCCAGGCAATGCAGCTCTCAACAGCTGAGGGCAACATTTCTAAACCAGGGATGTGTTTGCCTACGAGGGGACATTTGGCCAAATGTGAAGACACTTTGGGTTGTCAGCACTGAGGATGCTGCTGGCACTAAGTAAGTAGAACCCAGGGATCCTGTTAAATATCTTAGAATGCACAGACCAGCCTCTACAACATGGATGATCCAGGCTGAAGTGTCACTAGCCCCAAGGTTGGACACCCCGAAGGACCTGTTTCTACAGAGGAATGAATCTTTGTGGGATTGGCAGGCAGTACTCAGAGCAGCCGGTTTTGCATGCAATGACCCGCTGAGGGGAATCCAGAGGGGAAAATCAAGCATCTGCCAGCATCGGTATGTCTGCATGGGCGACGATTAGGGAAGAAGAACTTTGTTTCATGTTGGCTTCAAACCAACCTCAAGATGGCCATTCTTTCAAAATCGGGAACTTATTTTGCCCTTCTCCGTGAAAGATTTCGGTTTCGAAAGATAGATAGCAGGCTGATGTCAACCCAGGGCAGCCGGAAAGGACTTGGTACCAACAGCAAAATTAATGTGGGTATTGCTGGGAAACTCTGAAGGAGCCGACAGGCCTTGAGGAGGTGGTGACAGCCCTCTGCCGTGGTGAGGTTTCCTTGCAAAGTCTGCATGTTTGATCCCCTAGTGCTTTCATTAACATAATTGAAGGGAGGATTTATTTTGCGCTGGTTAAGTGAACTTAAAGGGACTAATTATACGCTGCCCTCCTTGGAACATTAATTTCGCCTTGGAATTCTTAACGGCAGTGAGAGGACGTGCTTCAGTGTCATACGCAATACACGTCTTTGGTCGTCTTGAGGACAGGGACGGTGGCTTCAGTGCATTGGAATGACTAATGGATCCACAGTATATTTCTATGTGTTTAAGTAATGAGACTACTTCCTGTTGGTCTTCATGATTAATAAATCAGACATAGGAAGACGTTGAACGGACGGGTATCTCTTGGGGAGATATATTGGCAGCGATTAAAAAGGAAAGGTATCTCTTGCGGAGATACATTGGCAGCGATTTGCCAGAATGATGGATGTCATTGGTTTTATGGGACTTGCAAAATACACATTAGAATGTAGAATACTATGTTGGTTTTTATTATTAAATGGTTTTCAGGTCAATGGCCTCTGGTATTTTGTGATTTCATTCGTTTCTAAGCCAACATGTTAGTTAAAAGATACATATGTAATATAGAAGTACATATGTATATTACATTCTTCTCTGCTTTTTAGAAGGAACTGTTTTTGCAGAAATATATCAATTTTTTTTAAACAACCCAAATTATAACTATTGCTTTTGACTCAAGAGTAAAACAAAGAAATAAGTCAGCAGCAGATAGTATGGCCAACAAGACATGGGCTCTTCTCATAAAAGAATTGGTTGCAAACCCAGGAAATTACTTCCATTTTTTGAAAGTTATTACAAAATTACCATTTTTTAAATTCACAAGATTCAGGTGACTTGTGTCTATCACTGAATGACCTGGCTTTTCTCAGAAATATAGTTCTAAAATGTTGAATTATGGTGTGTCACTTTCTAGGATGGCCTATTCTAGAGAAATGCAGGAGTGGCAGGGAGGCACCAAAGGTGATGTCGTGAGGCTGCAAGAAAAATAATAATTCAGAAGAACTGAGGCCAGGAGGGTCCAACGCAGGTGATGCTGACAAATGTATCCCAGGTGCAGGCAAAATTGTGTGAAAAGTAATTAAAAAAATAAGCACAGGGAATGAACTGCTCAGCTATCAAAGAAATCTTTCTGAAAGCTGTAGCACTTTGATTTCACAGGTGAATTTTAACTACTTCGTAGCTGAAAGTAATCTGCGGTCTTGAGGCAGATCTTCACATAATCAAGTTCCTTGATGGATGTCGTACTTAAGATGTGTTATTGAAGGTGGTTGGCGTCTCTGGGAGCGTAGAAGTGGTCATCCGAGCTTGGTGGGTCTGGGTCATGAGTCCCAGATGGCAGGTCTAGAACACTGACTTCACTCATTCGCCTGGACTTCACCAGGTACCAAAGCAAGAGGGAGGGAGATGTGAGACACAAAAACCACATCCCCAAATGGAATGTCCTTCCCTGAACTTTCCTGGTCTTCAAAAGTCACTGTGGATTTAAAATGGTAGCCACATGTGTGGTTTAAGAGCATAAAATCCAAACAAAGGGGGTCAGATAGGAAGGGATATGGGAAATTCTAGCGGGAAGCACCCCAATCTCTAATCCTGTGTGCTTTGTGGGAACAGGAGGGCACGCTGATGTGGTGCTTGGTTTTATGTGAGATTGCAAGATCAGAAGCCACTTGCTTATGAGCTTCAAGTAAACAAAGTAAAATCTGCTTATGAAGAGCATAAGGTTTGTCCCATAATTCATGTTTCTAAATAAAATTTATAGAAGTTACTGAGATAAAAGTTGAACGCAACCCCATTTTTATGGGCCTTAGAGTTAGACGATTTTTTACGATGATAGGATAGCTTTGTGTTGTCATTTTCAAAGGCCCATAAAATCAGCACCACCTGTCGCAGAAAGCTGAGATTTATTTTCCAGGAATTTATGGTTTTCAATCTGGTTTTGCCAACTGGATTACTGGTTACATACCATTGCAATCCACAGGGAAAGAAGCTTTTTCTTGATAATGACTCAGATCATGTATTTCATGGTTACTCACTAAAGCCATGATCATGGGAATCAAACTTTTCACATATCCCTCAAAAGTCACAGGATTCTGAAAGAAAGGATGATAAAGAGGGAAAACCAGTAGACTCCACTAATTCCTTCCGCATTTCCTGAGCACTGATTGTATGTCACAAGACTAAGCCGTGGAGATGAGAAGGAAAAATCTAGAGTCTAAGCTCAAGTTCTCAGTCCATTAGAAGCACCATTTACTCTCAGAATGCAGACAGGGATCCTAAAAGACATGCTAATTTGCCTCTTAATTTTTATTGAAAATCTGGTGTGGAGGCCAGGCATTTACACTGATATACTAATTTGAATGTGCTGGTTGGTGGGTGGTTTTCTCTTGGGCGGATCTAGGTACATGTTCCCTTGAACCCATGTCCTGGCTCTGAATGGTGAGCTACTGATAATTTATTCACTTATTAATTCGGTGGCTCAGATGCCTAGTGGAGGTACTGGGAGGAGACACATTGCCAACTCAAGGGGGGAAAAAGGGAGCAAAAGGCATTATAAACACATGTGGATTTGTCCCACTTGGAGATGTGTAAGCCCCTAACATGGGAGGTTTTAATTGAGTGGTTTATTTATTTATTTCTAAGTGTTCTAAAGCTGAAATCCCTCAAAGCAAATACTTTCTATAAATTGTATCTATGTTAGGGAAGCTTATATATTTACAGTTTTGAAATATCTATTTATTATTCAAATGCTTCAACATCTTGGTGAGGTGCACAGACATTCAAGCCAAACCTTCTGGATTCAAATGGTGGATTCAGTCCATGCTAGCGGGGAGAGTTGAAGCCACTGACTCCACTTCTTTCTCATGGTTCTCATCTCTACACTGTGAATCAAGTATTCACTCTCTCATAAGGTTCTTATAGAGATTAAATGAGCACATATATGGAAAGTACCTGGAAGAGTATGTTGCTCATATTAAGTGCTATGAAAATGCTATGAAAATCATTACCATCATCATCATTACCTGTAGATTATCCTATTGCTAGCAGTAACCTCCTGCCTCAGTTCCAGGTTTTATGTTCGCTGAGGCAACACAGAAATATTTATTTTGCTGACACCTGAGTCAGGTATCATGCACCTTTTGGGTGATAAAAGTAGAAGGTGTGATAGACCTTGCCTCCTTGGCATGGCACTAGTGATATGCTTCTAATGAACAGAATATGGGGACGGTGATGGTACGTCACGTCTGAGATTAGGTTACCAAAGACTCTCTATAGGTTCCTGAATATCTATTGTAACATCCGTCCTGGGCTGGGTACCCAGTACACTTTCAGCCACTGACGGGCGCCATTTTGAATGCTCACGCCCACTGCAGTTTACCTTCTGGCTCACATATGGCACCGTGAGCTGATTTATTTTTCTGTCTAGCTGGAATGTGCTGTTATAAAATGCATGTATTTGTCCTATATCTCTATGCTTAGCCAGGGGGTGGTGCTTAAAATTTGCTCTATAAATAAATGAATGGTTAAGACCATGTCTGCTGGTGGAAGGCCCATTAAAAAGCTATGCTCAAGGATGCCCCGTCCAATCTCTGCCAGACCCCCGTCTCAGCCACAGAGTGACAGCTACACTTCAGTGAGTAGACACCTTGTGACAAGAATGTCACCTCCATGAGCTCTTCTTCTCTTACCACTCCCCCCTCCGCAAATAAGTAGAGTTCAGTCAAGCAGCCAAGAACTCACAACCAATAAGGTCAGCATCAGACTTTGAACCCTAGACCAGCTGGCTGTTAAACCTGGAAGATCGTCCATCACACATGATTCTTTGGGGAGATATGAAATGAATTGATTTAAAAATATCAACAGATGAATGGATAAGGAAGATGTGGTATATATAGACAATGGAATATTATGCAGCCATCAAAAAACTGAAATCTTGCCATATGCTACGGCGTGGGTGGAACTAGAGGCTATTATGCTAAGCAAAGTAAGTCCATCAGAGAAAGACAATTATCCTATGATCTCACTGATATGAGGAGTTTGAGAAACAAGACAGAGGATCATAGGGGAAGGGAGGGAAAAATGAAACAAGACCAAACCAGAGAGGGAGACAAACCATAAGAGACTCTTAATCTCAGGAAGCAAACTGACGGTTGCTGGAAGGGAGGGGGGTGGGAGGGATGGGGTGGCTGAAATGATGGACATTGGGGAGGGTATGGGCTATGGTGAGTGCTGTGAATTGTGTAAGACTGATGAGTCACAGACCTGTACCCCTGAAACAAATAATACATTATATGGTAATTTAAAAATATACATATGTATATATTTCTATATATGCAAATCACCATCTCTATTTAGGATGAAAGAGTAAGTTAACCACAAGGAATCAAAGGGCCCTTCCTTTTCTTTCAACCCTGGCACCTGCTCCGACTGATATTTTGGGGACCCCATTAAACCAGGTTATGCTTTGTGTGATAAAACTAAGTGGTGAATTCAACACATAGGTGTTTAAAGTTCCAAATCCCTTTTCTCAGCAGCAAACAGTAGTGCCTTACATGACAATAGTGACAAGTAGATTAAATCGCCACTGTTTGTAAAATACTTTGTGCTGTTGCCTATTTCTCCCCCTTTGGTGTGTTTCCAGTGCAGAGCAGAAAAGATGATGAACTCTGGGAACACTGCCTGGAATATTATTAAATTACCTGTGTCCTGCCCAGTGATTTACAACCTGTGAGACGGCAGACCCTCAAGCCTTTGCGTTCCAGGGATATTCCCCAAATTCGACCATCATATCTGCTTTCTTTTGATTTAAAATGTACCTAGCTGATAAAGGAGATTTCTTAAATCGGTGGCACAAGCTGTAATCACCATTATGGGGCATTTTGCTTCTAAGGAAATTAAAGAATGATTCTACTACATAATAAATGAAGCTGGAAGTTAGAATGATGATATCTGAACTTATTCCATTTGTATTTTAAGGGAGTTATTATAATTTATTTCATATTTATCTAATTTTGTCATAATTCATTTGATTCTTTCATCTCACCTATTTTGTTGGACTTAATTTATCTCATTTATTATTAGAGGCATTGGAATCATTAGGAAATAATTCGCACCACAGGTAATGATGAGGTGTTAATATGCTCCAATAAAGTATCTTTATTTCTTCTGAAGTTAGACTCAAAGATAGATACTATGTGCCAGCAGTTAACAAAGTAAGAAAAATACTTTCTTCTAGGCACACAAAATACAGCCTTGACTAGCTCCTGGGGTTTCTTGATAAGAAGTAATCCAGTGGATTCTGTGCCATTGATCGAATGCAGTATGATGACTTCGTTTTTTTTGTTTTTTGTTTTCTGGCTTTTGGAGTTTTTGTGCATTTTTTGGTCTTTCTGTATTGTACCATGAGCATAATACATTAACATGGATTATAGATCTCATTAACAGATTTTCATAGAAAACTGAAGATCTCTGTTTACATAATATGTATTTGCAGGGATTCAATGAAAAATTGTTTTAAATTCAATTTTTAAAAATAAAAATTCCATTGATTAACCTGAACTAGAGGTGTTTGATTTTTTTTTTTTTTGGCTTTTTGTTTTTGTTTAGAGTTTTTGATAGGAAAAATGGGATACATGTTTCCTTCCCTTTACTTACTAGCTTGCAAAGTAATGAGCTAATGCCCAAGTATTTCTAAAGGTAATTCATGTGCATATTTTTAGCATCAACATGAACTCATGCATTTAATAAAATATGGTATATTTTCATACACTTAAATATTTCCTTTATTAATGGTCAGGACATGTCATGACATGTCCCTTTAGCCAGAGGGAATGCATTTAAGTTGGCTCTTGAGTCCTTTTGACACCATCGTAGAAATCTTAGAGTCTTGCTTTCTAGTAACTACACAGTTGATAAAGAGAATTCTTGAATAGTTGAATTCCAGGTGGACCATTCAGAAAATTAGGTATAAGGAAACTATCACCATTTTCAGTCCCTCAGGAATTAATGCACTTAGGCAATGATCATCAAGGTCTTCCAATATCCCAAAGAGGACCATGCTTTTACAGATCCTGGTGGAAGAACTGAATACCACTTATGAAAGAGTCTTGCTAAATTCAAGCTAGTCTTGAATCTGGTTAAAATTCTAGACCCTGAAATACAAGTGCAACAGAAGGTTCACACGAAGTGTTCGGGAGCTCTAGTGCTGGAACCCATTGGATTTCTCCCAAAATGAAGTAAGTGGCCAACTGCTTGGATCTCCACACCAACCCCTGGTCAAGGTCCACCACGTGGGGGACGTATACCCTTGAGGGTAGGCAGTACCCTGCAGTCATAGGGCAATTCTCACGAAGGGATGAAGCTAGGAGCAGTGAGCAGTGAGCCGTCAGCCTCTCCAGCAGGTCAGGATGAGCATGCCACTCTGAAGATGGGTCAGTTAGGATCACTGTAGTCTACCACCAGTCTTGATAACTCCTACATGTCAAGCTGTCCCACGTCTTTGAGATTTTCCTTAATAAACATCATTGCCTACCACTCACTTGCAAGTGCCCCATGCCGGTTTAAGGCTACTCGGACAGCCACATGTACAGAGCATAAGAAGTCCAAAGGAATATTAATGAAAGCAGGCCAGCGTGAGCTTGGGGAGTGATTTTTCATGTTAATAGGTTTTACGGTATGGTCTAAGTTACTAATCACCTCTCTGATGTGTATGCCAGGACTCTGCTTTTCCTTTCTTAGCTTCAGTCAGGAAGGATTTCAACTCTGTGCCATGGTTTCCTCTCCCTTAGCCTCCATGTATTAATGACCAGGAAGGCAAAATTGATTCCAAAAGCACCAGAGAAAGAGAGGATACTGTTGTCATTGTATATTACTTTTTTTTTTTAAAGTAGGCTCCATGCTGGCCTTGAACTGGTGACCCTGAGATCAAGACCTCCGCTGAGATCAAGATTCAGACACTTAACCTAATGAGAGACCCAGGCACCCCGTATATTACATTCTGATACACAACCTTAAGTTTCTAGACTCATGATCCTATAGCTATGATGTAAATTAATCTTTTCGAAAGAGTGGCAACGTGCATTTCTAAGTATGCATTTTTAATGTGATTTCACCATTTTGTCTCATTGTATAAACAAACACACACGTTGTCAAAAAATCTGCATGGCTCCAAAAATCCCGAAGAAAAAAATGACCTTTCTCTGTTATGTAGAGATTACTCTTAATATTTTGTTTTATATTCCTCCACTCATTGTCTATGGGTAGAAATACATATTATAGGATGCTTTATTACCATAATAGTCACATGGTCTACACCTTCTTTGAAATATGCATTTTTTCAATTGGTAAATAATAAACAATACCTTCTGCTATGAAATATTTTTTCTATACTAGGACAGTAAAAGATGGAATATATGGATATATTTTAAATAATTCATTCAACCCTTTACTGCTAGATATTTAGAAAGTTGAAGTATTCTTTTAATAAGCTATCTGGTAGTAAAAAACCTCATTGAAAACCTTAAACACAATCCACCCCCTCATCATTTCCTGAAGAAAGTGCCTAAAATGGAATATATTTTTTATCTTTTTTTGTTTTTTTATTCTTGTATTTTTATTTTTGTTATTTTTTTTAAAGATTTATTCACTGTGAGAGACAGAGTGAGCAGGAAGAGAGGCAGAGGGACAGACAGAGAGAATCTCAAGCAAACTCCCTGCTGAGCACAGAGCCCAACACAGAGTTTGGAGAAAATGTGTGTGTTTAATGTGTTCACACCTTCATTTTGCTGTGAACATTTAAAAGGTTAAAGACCACTTACTATGCATGAGTTTGTCCGTAATAGGAAATTAGCTACTCATGCAAGTAAGGCCCCTGCTTGGAGCTCTCAGTCTGACTTTGAAGCGCTAATAAGACAAAATTACTCAAATCCAGGAAAGAAATTAAGAAATGTAAAATGTTAATTAAATTCAGAAACAGAACTAATATGAACACCAATGTGAAATGGAAATTAAATACGGGGAACATAAATACATATCTATATGTTTAGATAGGAGGTAGAAACTATCCAAATGAAGTAGAGAATTACAAATGGAGCTTTCAAATTGCATCAGGGGATTTTGCCCACTTTCCGTAAGTTTGGTGATGGTTTCTGAGGAGGTAAATCAGCGTCCAATTACAATAAATGGGTTGGATGTTTCCTTCCCAAAAATACAGTCTCATAATTACATCAAATTAAAATAGAAAATCAACTTATTGTCAGATGTCATTTAAGGGCCTTTTCAAGATGGAATTTGGTGGCTAAGATCATTGAATTATCCTTTTAGCTCCCTTCCAAAAAATGAGCGTCATAATCCCAATTCAACAGAAGCTGTGCAGGGAAGGTCTGTTATGTTATCCCTTTAAGGAGACAGGATCCAAAGCAAAAGTTCCATAAATTTCCTAGTCAATCTGGATTGGGACAAGCATACAGTGGACTAGGGACCCTTCCAAGCTGGCCCTGTGCACTGCATTGAAATGGAACTTATGAAGACTTTCCTGACGATCACGTTGCTTGTTTCCACTTTTCCTCCCTTAACGCAAATCTGGTTTTAACCCTCAGGGTTGCCCTTTTCTTATTCGTACTTTAGCACGTGGTGAGCGGGGAGAAAATGCCACTCAGACCCATGCATCTATGCCTTTCAAACCTCCGACCATGTATTTCTGATAAAAAATACAACTCAAGGCGATGCCGCTGAATCATTTTTCTTAGATTTAACATTTAATTAGTTTAAAGATGCATCCCGGAGGTGATGCACCTATATCAATATTTCTTGACAAATGTTGCACCTTTTCAATATGTATTTAATTTTTACTTTGATGTAGTTGACTATTAAGTTTGTGTTTATATCAGGAAATTCTACTTGAACTAAAAGTATGAAATTTTGCTGTTTTGCTTGTTTTTTTTTTCCTTTGGGGATCTCAAATATATGTGTGTGATAACCTAGATGTTTCTGTTCAAGAGTTTGTGTTCTCAATTTTTTTCAATGAGGTATAATTTTTTCTTCGTTGTGATATAATTAACATATAATATTTTGTTTGTTTCAGTCATAGAACATAGTGATTTGATGTTTGTATACATTGTGAAGGAGTATGCACTCTAATTCTAGTTACCCCCCAAAATATAATATCATCTGCTACATTCCACATCCTCTACATTACATCTCCGTGACTTGTATTTATTTGATAACTAGAAGCCTGGACTTCCTAATCCCCTCTGCCACTTTGTCCCCTAAATCTAGCTCTTTCCTTTTGGCAACCATGCCTCTGTTCTGTCTCTCTCTGAGTCTGGATTTGGTTTTGTTGGCTGGTTTATTTTACTTTTTAGATCCACATATCAGTGAAATCACATGCTACTCGTCTTTCTCTGACTTATTTTACTTAGCATAATATCCTCCATCCATGGTTCCACAAATGGCAAGATGGTACTTTTTTTATTTTTATTTTTATTATTTTAATTTTTTTTAAGATTATATATTTTTTAATGGGTGACATGGACACTTAGGTTGTTCCCATAATTTGGCTATTATAAATAACACTGTAATGAACACAAGCTACAGATATCTATTCAAATTAGTGTTTTTGTTTTTTTAATAGGTGGCTGATACTGGAATGGCTGGACCATATGGTACTTGTATTTTTAACTTTTTGAGGACCCTCTATGCTGTTTTCCAAAGTGGCTGCACCAGTTTGCATTCCCACCAACAGTGTAGGAGGGTTTCCCTTTCTCCACATCCTCACTCACACCGATTGTTTCTTGTCTTGTCTTGTCTTGTCTTGTCCATGCTACCCTTTCTGACAGGTGTGAGGTGAAATCTCATTCTGGTTTTCTTCTTAAGATTTTATTTATTTATTTATTGAAGAGAGAGAGAGACAACATGAGTTGGGGAATGCAGAAGAAGAGGGAGGAGCAGGCTCCTTGCTGAGTAGGGAGCCCACTCTGGGGCTGGATCCCAGGACCCCAGGATCATGACCCAAGCCAAAGGCAGATGCCTAACCTACTGAGCCAACCAGGCACGCCCTCATCGTGGTTTAGATGCCCATTTCCCTGATGAGTGATGACGAGTATCGATTCATGTGTCTGTTGGCCATCTGGATGTCTTCTTTGGCAAAATGTCTGCTCAAATCCCCTGCCCCCTTTTTCACTGGATTGTTTGTTTTTTCGTCACTGTTCTCAATTTTTTTACATCCTATTTTTTTCTCCCATTTCCCTATGGGACTATGACTACAGGTATGTTACAGAAAAGCTGGTCTTGTTCCACACATAATGGTACTATAAAGGCACTTAGTGATTGGAATGGAAAAGGACAGGGTCATGAGATGTCTGTAAGTATATAGCAATGATATATTTATATATAGCAAAGATATATATTTAGCAAATATATATATTTGATGTATACATATTTATATATGATTATATATTTATATGTGCATATAAATATGTTGATATATACATTAGATGCATATATATATT
This sequence comes from Ailurus styani, assembly GCA_002007465.1. NCBI lineage: Eukaryota > Metazoa > Chordata > Mammalia > Carnivora > Ailuridae > Ailurus > Ailurus styani. Next base: position 3,044,218 of record LNAC01000046.1, on the reverse strand, counting down.
GATGATACATATAGCAAAGATATGTATTTACAACAAAAATATGTGTGTGTGTATAATATAGCACTCACGACATTATGATGTGTTTCTTAGGAAAATATAAATATACAAGTATAATCCATTTTTTATTCAAAAGTGGTACACATTCTTTTTCCTGCTGAATCCACTCCATGTTTTCTTGATATTAATTTTATAAAAACAGCCGTGTTTTAATCATTACGAGTTAAGCATACCTACACAAATTATATTCTAAAACTGGTGTCTGAATTCACAGTGAAATTTCTGAAGCCCCTCAATGACTTTAGGGATCCCCATTTTCTTAAGAGCAATGTGTAGGTCCACCAGTCTGAGACAGAAAGGGGGTGCAGACAGCAAGTATTTCATGTTGATTCCTCAGCATGGACCATCCTAGGACATCCTCTGGGGGTGTGGAAATAACAGAGGAAGCTGCCACTCTCCCAGGCAGGCTGTGACAGAGCCGGGGGGGGGGGCATAGCCATCCTTTCTACAGGGCATTATTACCCCAAACACTCACTTAAGGAGAGTCTCTGAGAGACAATGGTGGAGATAGGTCTTGGGGTCAAATAAGATGCACAGACTTCCAATATAGATTAGAACATTAAAATCTATGAAATACCCTGCAGGGAGAATCCTACTTTCCTTTGTTTTCTCCTGCATTTACTTACACACTTTTTAAAATGTCCAGTTTTCTCCTCCCTACCACATATGGACATATCTCTTTGAGAGATATAGATAAAAGATGAAAAAAAATACTGAATCAGGAGTAAAAATAAAATACGATCGTTGTCTTCACCTTTTTTGTGTTTATATTAAGTGGGTGGAATAAAATAGTCTGTTTCCTTTTATATCTGTAGATTGATTTATATCTCGTGGTAATAATTAACCAATATGACTGGGTTTTTTTCTAAATCACAGCATAGACCTTTTCCCTACTTTATTTCCTGCTGGGCAAATACACGTTTGATAACAGAATATATTATCTGAAAGTATAAGAATATTTTCTTTCTTTCACATGACCATAACTGCCTCCAGCTTAGTAAGGAAACAATGAAATATGTCGTCTGAAATCTTTTCAGTTGAATTTGGAATCTATGCTTGGCTTATTTCCCAAATTAATGCTAATTTTACCAGTTGCGATTTATGCATCATGAGCACACTTGTATATATGGATCTGGAAAACATGCAAGACTGAAACATAGCCTCCTGGAGGTTGCCAAAAGAACATTGCGTTCAGTGTCAAATTGGCTTTTTTTTTTTTTTTTTTTTTCCTGGAAAGAGAAATCTACTGAGGGATGGAACAGTCTAATTAACTCTCAGGTTTGTAGGAGACACGTGAAAAAATAAAAAAAGAGGTGAAAGGTGGCACTTTTCTGTCTTCATTTATAACATGTCTTGTCACCCACAGGCGAGGTTAGTTATTTCTAAATATCTCACCTCGAAAATGTAAGTGGGCTGTCACAAAAGTCTGTGATGATACTTAATTTCGAAATCATTTTTAAGTGAAGAAGTGGTTCAAGTTGGAGACATTTGTTACGAAAACGAATAAAACCACTGGTTTTACCAAGCTCTTTATTCCATTGTCCGAGACACTGATTTAGCCTCGAGACAGTAATAACTGAGTAATATCTAACCAGGCTCCAAAGCAACCAACAATTCCAGTGTTTCTTGAAGGTTTGGGCAAACCCTTAAGGTCACATATTGGGGATAACCATCCATTGTCGGAAAGCATTACTATCACAGATCTGTAACCAAGTGTTGTATCATGATAGATAGTAGATAGATAGATAGATAGATAGATAGATAGATAGATAGATAGATAGACAGATAGATAATAGACNAGTGTTGTATCATGATAGATAGTAGATAGATAGATAGATAGATAGATAGATAGATAGATAGACAGACAGACAGATAGATAAGACACACAATGGAATATTATTGGCTTTTTAACAAGAAAGAAATTCTGTCATTTGTGACAACATGGATGGACCTTGTAGACTTACGCTAAGTGAGATAAGCCAGATACAGAAAGGTAAATACTGCATGATCTCCCTTATATGTGGAATCTAAAAAAGTTGAACTCATGGGGTGCCTGGGTGGTGAACTTGATTAAGCACCTGACTCTTGGTTTTGGCTCAGGTCATGATCTCAGGGTCCTGAGACTGAGCCTGGCGACAGGCTCCTCGCTCAGTGTGGAGTCTGCTTAAGATTCTTCCTCTCAGGGTACCTGGGTGGCTCAGTCATTCAGCATCTGCCTTCGGCTTAGGTTGTGATGCCAGGGTCCTGGGATCGAGCCCTGAGTTGGGCTGCCTGTTTGGTGGGAAGCCTGCTTCTCCCTCTCCCACTCCCCCTGCTTTTATTCCCTCTCTCTCTCTCTCTCTCTCTCTCTCTGTCAAATAAATAAAATCTTAAAAAAAAAAAAAGACTCTTCCTCTCCTTTCTCCATCTCCTTGCTGGTACTCTCTCACTCTCTCAAATAAATAAAATCTTAAAAAATTTTAAAAATTTTAAAAATAAAAAAGTTGAACTCATAGAAGCAGCAAATAGAATGGTAGTAGCCAGGAGCTGGGAGAAATGGTGAGATGGTGATCAAGGGATACAGTTGCATTTATGCAAGGTAAATATGTCTGGTGATTTAACATACAGTGTGGAGACCACAGTTAACAATACTGCAGTGTATATTGTAAGTTGCTAAGAGAGTAGATATGAAATGTTCTCACCACACACACCCACTCACACAAATGGTAACTGTGTGAGGTGATGGACAGCTAATTAGCTAGACTGTGATGATCATTTCAAAATATGTACATATATCAAAACACCATGTTGCACACTTTAAATATGTATAATTGTTGTCAATTATACCTCATAAAGCTGAAAAAAAGGGTTAGTGTACTGTACCAGGGTATAGTAGGAGGATCTCTGTGTCACTTATTTACACCCTGAGGTCATGGGATTTATGACCTGAATTTCATTGACTGAAAAGTCATTGAAGAAAAATTCCAGCACGCAGAACAAATGGAACTGTATGGACTTATCAGGAGTTTCCGATATGATCATTTTGCCACTTGAAAGACATTAGTTCCACATTTGTAGATCTTTTATTGACTTGCTAAGTGACTTCCATAAACCCATTAAGCTCTAAGGGTCTCAGGATCATTATTAGAATTTGCGAGCTTCTCCACCAAATCGTGAATTCTTCTTTAAGGTGGGTGAATCCCAGAGACTCAAGTCATCCAGATTTACATCTTCATGGACATTTAATGTGAAGACTACAGAGTCCCAAGGTCTCACGTGATGAAGGTAAACTCAACATCACAATGCTTGATTTCCAAATGAGACCTGTGTGCTTTTCAAAACTTCCGCCTACTTCTGACCTTCCATATTTGGTACAAATGCATGCTCTTCTCTGACATATATCCCCTTTTTCTTTTCTTTTTTTAATTATTACCCTTTCCATTATGTTATGTTAGTTGCCATACAGTACATCATTAGTTTTTGATGTAGTGATCCAAGATTCATTGTTTATGTATAACACCCAGTGCTCCGTGCAATATATGCCCTCATTAATACCCATCATCAGGCTCACCCATCCCCCCGTCAAAACCCTCAATTTGTTTCTCAGAGTCCATAATCTCTCATGCTTCATCTCCCCCTCCGATTTACCCCAATTCACTTTTCCTTTCCTTCTTCTAATGTCCTCCACTATTCCTTATGTTCCACACGTAAGTGAGAATATATGATAATTGAGTTTCTCTGCTTGACTTATTTCACTCAGCATCATCTCCTCCAGACCCGTCCATGTTGATGCAAAAGTTGGGTATTCATCCTTTCTGATGGCTGCATAATATTCCATTGTATATACGGACCATATCTTCTTTATCCATTCATCTGTTAAAAAACATCTTGGCTCCTTTCACAGTTTGGTAATTGTGGACATTGCTGCTATGAACAAATTTATTTCCTGTTTTTATGTTTGTGTCCACAGAAGTTTTAGGCCAGTGCCTCAATCTTGGACATTTCTGTATCCCGTACTTGACTCAGCATATTTTACTCAGTGAGTTAATCCTAATCATATGTGACAGTCCCTAAAAACATCAATCTTTCAGAGCTTCAGCGTATGATTAACCCTTGTTTATCAATAAATAGTCTCTTGTCCAAATTATACCAGAAAGTGCTTGTGGAGGATTCAATAATCAGCCCCACATTTTGACTTCCCTGCTATGAAGTATATACCACAACCTTGCCATGTATTTGGGAGTTTGGGTTTGACAATATGACTTTTTTTGGTCAATAGAAATGAGTTAACACAATGTGAAGAAAAGGCAAAAAAAAAAAAAAATGCCTGCCCTGGTACAGTTATCCTTGAGCTCCAATGATGTGTCTCTGTCCCTCCTGTTTGGGTTCTTGAAGAAATATCCACGGAACAGGCCTGAAGTGAACTGTACCCTTGACCCCAGCCCCAGGCAGGAGCCGAGAGGCTCAGACTAGTCCATGTTGACCATCCTTTTCAGAATTCAGAAGTGAGGTCACATTGGAGAACTATTATGGCCCAAGTGCCATAAAAGAGTCTTTCTCTTAAGAGAGAGAGATTTCTTTCTGAGGTAACTTCTGAGGTAACTGACATTTCTTTCTGAGGTAGTAATTTCTTTCTGAGGTAACTGACACACATTTTCAAGGAGTGGCTTTATCTCTTGGTGTCTTGTATAGAACATCAACCTGCACCTCTGCCCTAATAAGTAGGTACTTCAAATCAGGAAAACACATCAGTGACCAGGGTCTACAATTGCGTTTCCAGGAAAGCTTAAGAGCTGAATTAATGTATGTGTAACCTATCTGTAGTCATCTTAGGTCTTCAGCACGGGTAAACCACTTTAGCTCTGGCCTTTATAAATATCAGGTCTTAGGAAGGAGAAGAGGTTATGTATTCTTTGTAAGGTACAGGCAGTAAATTGATATAATGAGCTCACCTAAGTCAAATATTATCATGATTTCAGAACTATGGCCAGTGCTACATGTCATACCAATGTCCCCTTTCCCTCTGAAACTTGGCTGCTGTTGCTTTTAGGCTCCTAAAGAAATCATCAGTATAAAATTTAATCTTAACATTATCTGAGAAAGCAAGTGGTAGATTATAGGACCCATGCCCCACTTTTTCTTGGACCTAATCCTCTTTTCCAAGCAAGTGTTGATTAAGACAACGGCCAGCTTCTCCCTAAGTCCTCCCCTTCATTCAAGCCCATCCTCAATTTGCCAGAAGCTTCTTGTCAATGACTCAATCCTCTGACCTACTTTGGGTGGGAAGATCTGTCAATATTAGAAATTAAAATTGAATTCTTCCAACCAAATAAAAAGAGTAGCTGATTCAACTCATGGTACATTTAAATAGACTAAATCATGTATTTTTGAATGGCATGCACTTTTTTTTTTTTTTACTTTTCCAAGAGGACAAGATGAAGGGGCATTCATTGAAAAATCTATAACAGAATGATTTACCTAATTGCATTCCATGGAAGTTTGAGTAACTATATCTCAACTTCGAGAAATATTCTCCTCAGAGAGAAAGAAGGCAACCATTCCAGGAAACACAAGAAATTGGTGGTGTCTAATCTTGACTCCACCATCAGCTTGAGTACACAATGCTTCATCCATCAGCTTTTAAATAAGACCCAAATTGGCACGGAAATCCAACTGATTTCTCCTGTCCCCAGGCACTACCTAGGGTCCTTTGAAAACTGGATTTCACTGTCAAGTTGAACCTCACTAACAACTGAACAAGCAGCTGGGGCATATGGTAGACCATGTCTGAAAGCCAAGGGTCATTTAGAGAGACTACCTTCAGCCCTTCAGTAAATTTTCGGTAAGCCATGTCAAGAAAGCTGGTGAGGCTACAGCATCGTACTTCTGTTTTGTATGCAATAGTTCCATTTTTATGCAACAATTATGCCCTAAGTAAACAGTCCTCAACCCATATGGTCAACAAGAAAGGGAATGCTTTCAATAACACAAAGTATAACTAACTCGTCACTTCCTGGATTAAATTTAAAATGGAGACTCATGCTTTTTAATAGCAAGCCATGTAATGATCAACAGTTTGGGTTGACCACCTGAGGCAATACTGTGGTTTTTCGTTGTTTATAAAGACAGAGAGTATCAGAATTGAGTGACAAGGCCTATTTTCTCTGTTGCCACTTTCCAATGACAGGGGGCAGCTATAATCTCTTCCACTCAGAGCTTCAAGATAGCTGTCTTAATCATGATTTTGTATTCAGTGAACAGGCTTCTCTTCTGGAAATTGTACTCAGTGGGAACATCTTATTTGTACACTGATATCTTAGAGGAATTTCAACATAGGGCAGGTTGAGAAACAGGGACATCTTGGCAATTTGAGTCCTAGGTCGAGAAATAATCCTCTGATCAATAATCAGAATGTATTCACATGTATTGGCTTTTTTGTTGATTTATTTATTTGAGAGAGAGAGTATGAGCAGGTATGGGGAGAGGCAGAGACAGAAGCAGATTCCCCGGTGAGCAGGGAGCCTGATGCGGGGCTCCATCCCAGAACCCTGGGATCATGACCGGAGCTGAAGGCAGATGCTTAACCAATTGAGCCACCCAGGAACCCCAAATTTAGTGGCTTTCAAAGAACCAAGGCAGAGATGCTACACCTCCATGGATGACTCTGTTCCTGAACATTTCTAATAGTACAGAGATATCAAGGGTGCATCCATCTTTATTTTCCCCTTCCTCCAAATCAGAGGACTGAAATTAGAGTCAGCAGTGATTAATAGCATCAAGTATCAAGTATGAAGTTCTATGATCCTGTGATTTACACATCCCTTAAAATTTACATCAGCAATGTCCAATAGATGGAAAATTACAGAAAATACTATTGGACATTGCTGGTATTAATAGTTAAGTGACATGTAAGTTATGTCGTAACCCATGAACTGTGCTAAGTACCTATGGAGACCTTGAGTTTTAATTTATATTTAATTTAAGCATATTTCACTTTCAAAGTAAATAGCCACGCACTGAATGTATTGGACAATACAGATTTATGCTTTTTAGTTTTTTTTAACTGTAGACTTCATTTTTGTTCTAAGTAGAAATTTGATGCTAGAATTGTTTTTTGGTATATTTGGAAGCATACCTATAATTTTACATAAAGGTAAGGAATAAGGTCATATGCTGCATACTGCTCATTTTAGAAATTTCTTTTCCCCAGAAAAATCTTTACTATTAAGTTTATGGGTTCCACATCAAACCAGTATTATCCACCTGAGTGATTCCATTTTACATCATATGTTAACTACAAGGACATAATCACTGATTACAGGAGTGTCCTTCAGATGGAAACTTGCACACCATACAATCGTATTTAGGGACTAGAGGGGACATACATTTCATGCTGCGGAGAGGTTAGAATAAACAGGGCAATCTGGGATGAACCAGAGCATGAAAATGAATCAGGAAGGTATGAGTTAGTCAAGAATATCGGCTAGTCCAAAGAGGTTGGTAGATTGATTACAATATTGGCCATGGATTTTCAGCCTTCTGTACAACTAAGTTCTAATATAAATTCTTCCTCTTGCAACTGCACTGTCTCCTGTCACCTCAGACAAGTTGTCCCATCTGAAACCATCCTAGACCAGGGATCCCTCCGTCAACTGCCAGGCAGCCTCCAGGAAGAGAGCCAATAGGCTGACAAGCGCTGGTCAGAACCCTTTGGCCACTCAGCCCAGACCAACAGAAGCAGGCAGCTACCTTCACTCTAACTCAAAGAATGGCAAGTTCCGTGATCCTGGTTGTGGTCGTCCCAGCAGCAGGGGTGGGAGAAGAAACAGCACAGATGGGTATTTGGTGAGGCAAGTCTGGTCAAAATGGGATGGTAGTAGGCAACGTTTGTGGTTTGTTTTTTTTGTTTTTGTTGTTTTTGTTGTTGTTTTATTTTACAGAGAGAGAGAGATCACAAGGAGGCAGAGAGGCAGGCAGAGAGAGAGGAGGAAGCAGGCTCCCCGCTGAGCAGGGAGCCCGATGTGGGCGTTGATCCTAGGACGCTGATATCATGACCTGAGCCGAAGGCAGAGGCTCTAACCCACTGAGCCACTCAGGCGCCCGCAACGTTTGAGTTAAAACAGAAGTATAAAGAAGATCTAGAATTCAGTTAGAGATGCCAGGAAAGGGACAACTGCTTGGTAAGGAAGTCAGTTCACCCTCTGGTCCTGAAGAAGAGGTCTTTCGCAGCGTTTTAGCATCTGAGTCAGGAGGGTCTGCTTTCTACCTGCTCCTAAATACAAAGGGACATAGAAACTCTAATTCCCAAAAGACTCTTCCTGAACAGAATATCCCTAATACGTTTTATCTTCATTCTACATATGCATTCTCCAATTTAGGAAGAGTAAAATGCCACATGCCACCTTTGTAGAAATATAATTATTTGAACTTTTTATTATTTGAGGTTATAAAGAACTGAATGCTTTCCTAAGATAGGCATTTTGAATAAAACCCATTAGAATAACTTTAGGGAGACTTGGATAAGTGGGGATTACAAAATGGTCTGTGAAATTGAAGAGTCTATTGTGGGAAACTAAGTAGCCATTTTCATCCCTGCTGCTAGGTCATATAATACTGAGGGCAAATAAAAGTGTTCCCATTCTTGTTCTCAATGGCTGGACCTTGTATAATGTCATAAACACAAAAGACTTTACCAGATTCACAGGTATGAATTTATATATAAGTATATGAGCATGTGTGTATGTGTGTACAAATATACACTATATACAACTATATGTATCATATATAAAAGTACATACAGACTTATATACTCATATATACCTATATATGATAAATATTATATATATACTGTATCCTGTATATATATACTTATATATATTTACTTATACCAGAAATATGTCAAAAATAAATATAAACCATAAGGTAAATATAAATGTATATTTATATATAAGTAAATCTATAAATATAAATTTATATAAAAATAAATATATATTTGTGTACAAATATATATTTATTTATATACATATATACATACCTATAAATAGATATATAAATACATATATACATACCTATAAATATACTTATAATAGATAGGCATATAAATATGTATATACTTATACACATACAAAGTACATAAGTATATAAGTATATATACAAAGCATATAAAAAGTACAAAGTATATAAGTATATATACTTATATACAAAGTATATAACTTATACACAAAGTATATACACTTATATGCAAAGTATATAACTTATATACAAAGTATATTCAAAGTATATAAGTACTTACACAAAGTATATATGTTCTCATGGATACAAATTTGTATATACTTACATATCTATACATATAATTATATAACTATATAAACACATACACACACACACACACACACACACACACACATATATGTGCCATGATTGGTTATATGAATAGCTCCCAGCATTTGTTTTTTGGTAGGTGTTCAATTTAAACTTTATATTAGGTCTTCTGCTTCCAGTTAGGATATGGAAAGTAACAAGAAGAAATCACTGTTATGCTACCAACCAAACTGGATATGGTACACGTCGTATTTATTATAAACACATCAGAGATTTGAGGAAGCCAAGCAACCGATAAAGTGTACAGCAGATGTCGGGGTGAGAAAATGGCCCGCGGCTGTTCTCTTCCCCGAGGAGTTGGTGGAAGGAGTAAGAGAAGGGAGAAGGCCAGAAGAGAAGAAAAAGATTTTGTCCCATCCAAAATCGCAACTAATTTTTCGTAACTGCATAGGCCGATGAGACAGATGAGAATTCCGAGGAGGGTCAGCCACGAAGGGGCTCTGCCTTTCCCGCTGACTTCACACAAGAGCTTTGCTAAATGGACAAAGAGCTCGCACGCCACGGAAGGCAGGACGAGAGGGTTCATGCACATTCCCTACACGAACGGGTTGTCAAGCCTCATCCGAGCGCCGGGTAGCTACACTCTGAAGGCAGGCGCATGGGATGAGAGGTGAGAGCAATCCTCCAAAGCATTCCTGGCCTCCCTAGATGGTAAAGCACCAGGATTCTAAAATTCTTAAACCACCCATGGGATGAAATCATGCTAATGCTCAACATGGAATTATGTTAAAAAAATAATCCTTAAAGCATACTCTACAAACATTTGAAGGCGTTAGTGAGTTAAATCAAACCAAAGCAGTAAAAGACAGATTTAGCTGAAGTAGAGGTCACATTGACACAGCCCCAAACTCGAGAGGTTAAATAGGAAAAAGGATATGTCTTTCCCCTGGGGTTAAAGAGTATTTGGTTCACAGTCTACCATTCTTTTATGTAAAACATCTGGTGTGCAAATCAAGCATCATGAGCTATCCAAAGAATTAAACATTTTTTATGTGTAACACATGCTTAATAGAGAAAGGAGTCAATGAAAGCAGACCCAGATGTGGTCCAGACAGTGGAATTACCAGACAAGGTATTTAAAATAACTATGATAGATGATAGATAGAAAGAAAGAAAGAAAGAAAGAAAGAAAGAAAGAAAGAAAGAAAGAAAGAAAGAAAGGAAGGAAGAAAGAAAGAAGTAATAGGAGTTAATGTAGAAGATGAACGAAAGAACAAAAAGGGGCTATTTTGGTAAACAGATGCAAACTCTAAAAAGTCACCAAAAGTACGGCTGGAAAGTAAAAACTGCAGTATGAGAAATGGTATATTCACCAGATTCACGCAACAGGAGATTGGAACAGCAAAAGAAAAAGTCTACGATCCTTTGACGTAGGTCCATAGAAAAGTATCCAAACGGATAAAAAAAATTTCAAATATAAGAGTAGAAAAGTAACCACTGATCTAGGTCAATAAAAAAAGTATCCAAACTGATAAGCAAAACTTTTAAGGAAAATACTGGAAAACAAACAGAATAGAGCACCTAACATCTGATGGAAATTATTGAAAGCGAAACACATGTACAAGGGGAGTTTCAAAAGAGATACAGATAGAAAAGGGCATATTAGGGCGCCTGGGTGGCTCAGTGGGTTAAAGCCACTGCCTTCGGCTCAGGTCATGATCCCAGGGTCCTGGGATCGAGGCCCACATCAGGCTCTCTGCTCAGCAGGGAGCCTGCTTCCTCCTCTCTCCTCTCTCTCTGCCTGCCTCTCTGCCTACTTGTAATCTCTCCTCTCTCTGTGTCAAATGAATAAATAAAAAAAAAGATCTTAAAAAAAAAAAAGAAAAGGGCATATTAAATACTTGAAAACAAAATAGCCTTCCAAATTCTAGAGTTGATAAAATACGTTGCCCAGGTAAGGAGAGAAGTCTAACAACCCCCAAGCAGGATGACTACAAAGCAAAATACCTGGCCACATCATACTCCAACTGTTGAAAAATGAAGTTCTCCGGAAACTTGAGAGCAGTCAGACATAAAAGACACATTATATTGAAAACTTTAAAGCAGTCAGAGATGAAAGACCCCTTTTATTCAGGAAAACAACAAGAGGGAGACAATCCAACAGTTTCCATAGGGAGGGGAGCCCAGAAGACAATGAATTGAAAACTAAATTGCTAAAAGAATTGTTCTCTAGGGCATCTGGGTGGCTCCGTGGGTTAAAGCCTCTGCTTTCGGCTCAGGTCATGATCTCAGGGTCCTGGGATCGAGGCCCATATCGGGCTCTCTGCTCGGCAGGGAGCCTGCNCGGGCGCTCTGCTCGGCAGGGAGCCTGCTTCCTCCTCTCTCTCTGCCTCTCTGCCTACTTGTGATCTCTCTCTGTGAGTGTCAAATAAAGAAATAATAAAAAAAGAATTATTCTCTAGAAAACTTGCAATATAAGAAATGTGAAGGATGGAGCTTTAAAATGTAGGGAATAATGTAGTTCTAAAGGGAGACATTAAAAAAAAACCAAACCACCCACATTTATTTATGGGAGAAAGATTGAGTGAAGGCAGGGAAGGTTTGAACCAATTTACCCAACTGAAATTTATTTAATGGTATATCCAGCAACTGGAGAATATACATTGATTTGCAAGTGTTCATGGAATATTCAATTAGATCATGTGCTGCCCTAAAAATAAAGCTCAAAAATCACTAAAGAACTGGAATCATACTCAGTGTATTCACTAACTAAAAGGATATTAAGTTATCCATTAATAGCAATTAAATAGGTAGAAAATTTCCAAGGCACTTTAGCAAAGCAAGAGTGTGTGTGTGTGTGTGTGTGTGTGTGTGCATTCACGAACACATGTGTGTCACTGTGTGTGTGTCTTGTAAGAGAGAGACAGAAACAGAGAAACAGGGAAAGCCTGTATGTTTGAACATCAAGAAAATATTTGTAAAAACCCAGTGGTCAAGNCTGCCCTAAAAATAAAGCTCAAAAATCACTAAAGAACTGGAATCATACTCAGTGTATTCACTGACTAAAAGGATATTAAGTTATCCATTAATAGCGATTAAATAGGTAGAAAATTTCCAAGGCACTTTAACAAAGCAAGAGTGCGTGTGTGTGTGTGTGTGTATGTGCATTCATGAACACATGTGTGTCACTGTGCGTGTGTCTTGTAAGAGAGAGACAGAAACAGAGAAACAGGGAAAGCCTATATATTTGAACATCAAGAAAATATTTGTAAAAACCCAGTGGTCAAATTAAAAATAAAAACACAAGAGAAAACAGAAAATATTGACCTGCCTGCTGATGAAAAGACCAACATATCAAAATACCAAATATGTGTGAGGCAGTTAAACAGTGTTTACATTGAAGGAAGAATATAAAATCAATAATCTGAGATCCCACATGAACAAGCTAGAAAAAGAAAAGCAAAGTGAAGCCAAAGTCAACTGAAGAAATTAATAAAATTAATGCAGAAATTAATAATTTAGAAAACATGTGAAATACAGATACCAAGATAGGCGGGTTTGGGGTGGGTATTGTAATAAAATTCCAAACATTTACAAAGGATGATAAGGGAAAAGACAGAAATTACTAATATCAAGAGTGTTAAGGAGACAGCAGATGTTAAAATGATGATAAGGTCACACTATGAGTAACTTTATGATAATAAATGCAAAAACTTACATAAAAGAAACATTTCCTCAAAAAACACAATTTTTCAATTGGATATGTATCAGTGGATCCGTAACTATCACTATTCATTTGCTATAGGATAATTAAAAACGCCATTTTAAAAAAACCTTCAGGTCCAGATCGATTTAACGGTAAATTCTCTAAAGCATGTAAGGAAGATTTGATCCCGATACTGCAGAAGCAGTTTTAAAAAAACCAAGAATACTTTCCCCCTTGTTCAAAAAAGCTAGCATTAACTTGAAAGCAAAACCTGATAAACACATCACTAGATAAGAATATTATAGAACAACTTGATGAATATTGATGCAAGAATGCTTAAACAGAATATTAAGGAATTGAACTCAGAAACATATCTAGAAAAGTGGTTACATCATGACTTTGAAAAAAAAAGAAGCAAATGAGAATTTATACTGTGTGATATCAGGATGTACCATAATATGACCCACAGTCTAGTAGGATTGTGTCATTAGGGTAGAGAAGTAAAACACAGGAAGAAACAGAATGCCCAGAAATATACCAATGCATACATAAAAATATTTTCAATAAATGGTGTTGGAATAGCTGGTGAACTGAAAAACACAAGGACCTATAATTCTGAATGAGGACATCAAACAATTCTATGTGGAATATGTACGTGAATTTGAAATAGTGAGGAAGAAAATATAAGACAATTTCATTTTGACCCTGGGGTAGCAGGATTTCATTGAAAGGGTACAACAGCAAACGAATATGAAAGAACAAATGGAAAAATTATACTCAATCAAAAATGATAATTTCTGCCCACTGAAGATACCAGACATAAAATATTCAGGCTAACAGTAGACTGAGAAAAACTCCATACACATATATTTTGTTGTGTATAAATCTCTTTATAGAGAGGCACATATATATGTGAAGACTCACGTCCAGGATATATAAACAATGCTGACAAATGAACAGTGAAAGATGAACAATGCAATGAAATGGGCTAAAAGTGGGTAATTCACAACTGAATGCATAAAAATGGCCAAGAAGCATGTGAAAATTTACCCAACATTAAACTGAAACCATATCTACCAGAATGATCTAAATAATGAAGACTGACAATTCCAATTATTTGTGAAGACGGGACACGTGGAATTTTCACACACTGCTCACAGAACACAACTGGACAACCTCTTGGGAAAACTTTGCGAATCCTTATGTACAAATATAAAATATTTAATATTTATATTGTATATTGACTATAAACTGGTAGTTTCTTATGACACTTAAAGCATATCAATCTTACAACTTAGCAAGTTCTAATGATGCAAAAAAAAAAAGTCAATGCAAAGAATGTGCACAGATGTTTATAGAACCTACATGTGTAACAGTCCAAATCTGGAAAACAGCCCAATATCCAATGTCTGGAGCCTAGGTAAACAACTGTACATATTTGGCCAATGGAGTAGTAATAGGCAATTAAAATGCATGATCTATTGGATCTATCTATTCATCTATTCATGAATCTCATCCATGTTATATGGAGTTTAAAAAATGAGATAGCGTTACCTAATTAATAAAAATACAAGAACTGGGAAAATTTTCTGTGGCAATAGGAGCTAACAGATGCTCTCCTCTGGTGTGGAGTTCACTGATGGGAATGGGTTTATGGGGAAGGGGGTGTCGTCTAGGAAAATGGAAATGTTCTCTGCATCTGGTGAATGGTCCTGCATGCAGTCAATGGAAAGCATCAAACTGAGAACTTAAAAATCAGTACATTTTCCGTGGGTGAACCCTATTTCTATAAAAACGTATAATTTATTCCAACATTCGATGCCTCTTCATAAAAACTGAAAGAAAATGACCTCTGTCAGGCAAAAGCCATGAAAGAGAAATAGGCAAAAACCTGAAGCAAATGATTTAATATTTAGCACAAATTCTATTTATGAACTAGGGGTACCTGGGTGGCTCAGGCAGTTAAGCATCGTACTCTTGGTTTCAGCTCAGGTCATGATCTCAGGGTCAAGCCCGCAATGAGCTTCCTGATCAGTGTGGAGGCCACTTGTCCCTCTCCCTCTCTCTCTCTCTCTCTCTCTCTCAAAATAAATAAATAAAATCTTAAAAAAAAAAAGAACCAAATGTACATTGAGTATCAAGTGTGATGCATCTGAGATTTTAGAATGAGAATTAGCCCACGACTATGAAAAAATAATATAAAAATTCCAGTCCGAACCCTACCAATATTTTTGGGGATGTTTCCGTTCTTTGTTGGGTTATAATTTTCTCCAAATGATTCATAAAACATATTGTTTTATCTATTGGCATGCTCTGCTGTGTTCAAGGAGTAGGGGACAAAAAAAAGAGAGAATGACCAGGGTTGGCGGTTCAGCCAGTGGCCAAAAGATGGATTGAATTTGTAGCTGTTGGTGGGAGCAAGTTTAGTTTCAGATGCAAATCCTAGGAAATGATATTGCATTGTTATTCAAGCAATGTCAGCTTCGTATGCTTTATTGTACTCTAATTTGATGCTAAAACAAACCACAGACTTTAAATCTTTCTTGCTCAGTTTGTGAGGACAAATAGGGTGTCACTCCTCGTTTCTGAGTAAGCTGGTGTGGAGACTCTGGGGGAGAATGTATCCCTGACCTCCTTTTGAGTGTAGGCTGCAGCTGATAAAGATAACAGCTCTCTTTACCAGTGGCGGACAAAAATGGCACTGCAGTCCTTGTTCCAAATGTCAGAGAAAATTCTACTGAGACAGGAGACAGGCAGCAATGCAAACATCGTTGACTTAAAAGGCTCTGTCAAAATCCTCACCGCACATTCCTTTGCTCAGGATGTGTAGCAAAAAAGCATTTCGGTCTCATTTGGAAGCATCGACGTTTTCAGATTCAGCATGCACGGAGAATTTTGGGGGGGAAATACACCTTCATGAATTTTCGTGAACTGAGTAGGCTTAACAGTGAACCCCTCTTGATTCAACCCACAATATCACAGAATCCCCCAATTTAACGTGCAGTCAGGAGATCCACAAGAGTACACCGTTTCTAAAGCGTTGGAAGCTTCCCATTTCCCTCCCCAAATAATTTAAATTATGTAAGATGTCTATGAAATAAAAAATATTATCTCTAGATTATTGTGATCTTGCAGGTAAGGTAATCAACTGTGATAAGCAATTTTCTATAAGGCCCATTTTGGTTTTTACTTAGATTTTGTCATAGATTTCTAGGTGTATACTTACTTGTGTCCGTTGGAAGAATTAGTTATTAGTTATTAGTTATTACCACCAGAATGTGTGATGCTTGCAATGAATTTTAAGAGAAAAATTAAAAAAAAAATTTTGGGGGGGGGGCGCCTGGGTGGCTCAGTGGGTTAAAGCCTCTGCTTTCGGCTCAGGTCATGATCTCAGGCTCCTGGGATCGAGGTCCGCATCGGGCTCCCTGCTCAGCGGGGAGCCTGCTTCCCCCACTCTCTCTCTGCCTGCCTCTCTGCCTCCTTGTGATCTCTCTCCCTCTGTGAAATAAATAAATAAAATCTTAAAAAAAAATTTTTTTGTAGTATCATGAAGGAAAAAAGCAACCAAATATTAAAAATTACCAGTCTGTCATTTATGTTTGCTTAAATGAACAGATGAAGGAAATAAAGAAATTTTGTTACATGTTTTGATTATTTCCATTCACTGAAATTCACTCTTTTAGAATGAGTTTTTGGGGCAAATAGTGAAATTCAAAATCTTTACTTCATCTCTCTGAAGTAATGTGCCACTTATATCAGGAATCATTCACAAATGAGCTCTTCCACTCAAGTAGGTTTGCCAAAATATAACCATTTTGAAGGAATGCACTTCTAAAAAAAAAAAGCAGGTTAAAATTCAATGTCTTCTTCAAGTATTCAGTGCCATTTAAGTGAGAGTTTCCCAAATTGTGAGGTCAAGCACACTAGTCCCAAGGGGTATTATTTGATATATGAAATTGTTGGTGTTGATACCTATTAAAGCCCTGAGAATTGCTGATTCCATAGATATATTTTAGCAGATGTTAACTTAATATATTATCTTCAAAATAATGGTATTTCAATATGGCATAATATAAGCACAATGAGTGAATACTCAGTTGCGAATGCAGCTTCACGGGTTTGGAAAATAGATGTCTCCACATGCTCATCACCCAGAAAAGACAGAAAACCTTTCCATCACCCATCAGGAAGGAAGGTTCTTCATGCCCATTTCCAAAGACTCCCTTACGTCCAGATCATGATGGATTAGTCTTGCCTGACCTTAGACTTTCCATCACTGGCATCACATGGTATGTACGTACTCTTCTGAGTTGGTGTTTTTTCACTGAATGAAATATTTCTGAGATTCATCTGTGCTCTTGTCAAATCAGCAATATTTTGTTTGGGTGTTTAACGGCATTCCCTTCTATGAGCATTTTTTAATTTTTTCTTTTATTGATGGGCATGTAGATCTTTTTCCCAGTTTAATTTCACTTCTTGATGACTCCGGGTTACAATCATGGAGATCAGTGATTGTAGGATGTGCTATCCAACTTAAGAGGCATAAAGTTGTTAGTTTTGAAATGCCATGCTAATCCATCTAATAGAAACTGAATTCTCTAACTGCATTTGGTTTTTAATATTGTAAGAAATTATAATGTGGAACAACTCAAGGAAGCAGACATGAAATTAAAATGGTCCAAAGTGGAATCCTCTTAGTAGTATCTAAAATATACACTTTATCTATTGGTTGAGTATTTTTTTTATTTTTTTAAATTTTTTACTTATTTATTTGACAGAGAGAGAGAGAGAGATCACACGTAGGCAGAGAGGCAGGCAGGGAGAGAGGAGAGAGGAGGAAGCAGGCTTCCCGCTGAGCAGAGAGCCCGATGCAGGGCTCGATCCCAGGACCCCGAGATCATGACCTGAGCCGAAGGCAGAGGCTTTAACCCACGGAGCCACCCAGGCGACCCCTGGATGAGTATCGCTTTAAAGATTTTATCTATTTGAGAGAGAGGGAGAGAGAGTGCACAAATGGGGTGGGGGAGGGAGAGGAAAAGAACAGGGAGCTTGACTGTGGGGCTCAATCCCAGGACCCTGAGATTAGGACCTGAGCCAACGTCAGATGCTTGACCAACGGAGCCACCCAGGTGCCCCTACTGGTTGAATATTCGTAAACAGAATTTGGTAGAGAATCTAAAATCTAACCCCAGCAACAACAAAAGATAACTTCTCACTCTGGTACCTACCAGGAACTGACTGAAAAATCCATTAGCATTAAATCAAACCTCAGATTTCTACCTAAGAAACATCCACCTTTAGGAAGCCGTGTTTGAACACTTAACAGTTGCATATTATTCTTAGAACATCTCCAGGAACAGTAGGCCATGAAGAATTCTCAGTCCTGAAAATCACTCTCTTTTATGCATGCACATTTCAGGAAATTCTGGTAACATATCATTTTTATTGTGAATCTTTGCTCGTAGTTATCGCTTTAAGTTCTACTTTGTCCCAAATTAAGAGAGGTGGCTTGTTCTTCCAAAGATAATTTACTTTCTGTAGGAGGCATTCTTAACCAGTGCTGAAAATCTCTGGAACGGTGTTATATGGAAAGACACATATAAGCATTTGTCTGGTCAAGGTCAGTAGTTTTGATCAGATACTCACAGGTGTTTATGACTCCATATATGTTAATAATTGCTATTTAAATAATGATACCTCGTTAAGCCTTGCCGATAATCTTGAGAAATGTCAGGAGAATTTCTTATAATTTAGTGAATCAATCTATGAGTTCTTAAAAGCCAGTGACTGCTGTTTTTAGATAGCAGCATAGATTTCTGTAAAAGCAGAGATTTTACCTGCTGATAAATTCTTCCAAGTTTCAGACTGTTCATAAAGTAAGAAAATTTAGGGTAAAAGAAAGAGAGGGAGACAAACCATAAGAGACTCTTAGCTACAGAGAACACACAGAGAGATACAGAGATACAGATGACAGAGAGTTGACGGAGGAAAGTGGGTAGGGGATGGGCTAGATAGGTCATGGGCCTTAAGGAGGCCACTTATGATGAGCACTGGGTGTTGTACGTAAGTGACAAACTGCTAAATTCTATTCTTGAAACTAATATTACACGAGATGTTAACTAACTAGAATTTAAATAAAAATTGGAGGGGGAAACTAAGAACATTTAAAGAAAATGGAAACTTTTCCCACTATATCGAGTCCATGCAATTGCAGAGCGTGGTTCAGACTTTCTAACCACAAAGAGGATACGGGGGTAAAGTGATCCATAATGGGATTTTAGGGTAGAAAAGTTGTAGTCACAAATGTCTTTTTAGGAAGTCATAGAATCATTTCATTCATCTTATAATTCTATACTTAGAAAGGGGTATTTAAATACTTTTCAATTTAATTTTGTGTCTGAGAGCTGGTTTACTCTGTCAGTCCCCTGATTTAGAATGAAGGTAGTGAAATTTCAGTCTGGTCTTTGCAGAAATAACAGGTGAGAACACTTGGGATTATCGATCTTATTTTAGGAACCGCAGCAATTGAAGCTGATATTAAATATGCAAATGCTAATCATTTATTCTACAAAATCGAACTCACATAAATAATGTCGTTTAAACATATGTGTAAACAATTTGCTCTTATCGACCCTGATAAATTTATCGACTCTTGTAAATGTTTAATCACTTATTGAAATCTTGAAGATTTTGATGTTAAAATCACATGTTTTTATTTCACGGCAAGACAAAAAAGTCTGAAAATCTGTATAACCTTGGATTTTTTTGTTGTCACACAAGTGCCCTGGGAAGAAGACGGGGTGGATTTCGCTAGAACAAAAGGTACTTATTTAGATGCTCCTGAAGCCTTTCGAATGCGTGGAAACTACCTGCAACATTCACTTGTCAAAAGCCAAATCTCCTTTGTCACCCAAAGCAAGGAAGCAAGTATAAGGCATCTCGTTTTGGAATAACAGACGCAAGATGTGGTCACGCTTATGCCTCTAACCTTACCTAGTTCCCTTCTTGAACAACCAGCTTATGTCTCAGCCATAATGGGTTGGGTTGGGGCAGCCAACTTCCTTCTTGGAAAGAATGTCATACTCATGGCTTCCTTCTCCTCAGTTCACTGACATTCCTTAAAATTCACCTTAGTTTCACTTTCTCCAGGAACCATGCCCTGATCCTCTCTACCAATCCCACTCCAAGGCTGATTAGATGTCACTTCTTTGTTAGTCCTGTGACACCCACATATATTGAAACTATAGGACTTTTTATCTTGCTTCAGCTGTTTGCTGCCTCTTAACTTTTACAACTGCAAATTTTAATCTACAATGATTGAAGATGGCTGGAAGGCAGGTCCTGTGTTTTGCACCCCTCTCACACTTAATTCCAACACAATGTCTGCCCATTGACTAAATATCGTCAACCGTGAGTTTCAAAAAAAAAAAAAAAAAAGAACAATGATTTCACTGATATCTTCCCTTTATAGTTTAAGGATCTTGAAACTATTATTCAATATCTTTGGAATTTATTCTGTTTTTAGAAAAAATGTTCCTCTAAATGAAATCTAGATCTATTTCCTGAGTTGGGACTTTAATTGCATTAATAATTCTTTTTTTTTTTTTTAAAGATTTTATTTATTCATTTGACACAGAAATTACAAGGAGGCACAGAGGCAGGCAGAGAGAGAGGAGAGAGGAGGAAGCAGGCTCCCTGCCGAGCAGAGAACCCGATGCGGGCCTCGATCCCAGGACCCTGAGATCATGACCTGAGCCGAAGGCAGCGGCTTTAACCCACTGAGCCACCCAGGCGCCCTGCATTAATAATTCTTAAAATAAAATGATCCTTGGCTAAATGTGTTATGCTGATAATTTGAGTCACAACAAAATCTGAATTAGAGATCAGATAATTCCTTTAAAAACATATTAAGTCGTTGAATTGTATTAAAGAAAGACATATTTAAATCCAAAAGTTTTTTAATGCTTTTTCTTCCTTTCTTTGCTCCTGCCCTAGTCCATCTGTTTCATGATTTCTTATTTTCTAGTGAATTTCTCCTATTGTCTTACTTTCCGTTTCACAGATTTGCCTTCTTGACATTTGCATTTTCAAATATTGTGTAAGAGCTTTCACTTATCTCTCTGCATTGTATCTCACTCTGATTCAGTCCATCTCACAGAATGTACTCCTTCTAAGAGACACTCCCATGCCTAAGACCTTCCATTAGTTCTCTTACGAAATTCCTTCCTTTCAAGACTTCCTCTAACCTGAGCTCCACAAACTCCACAAACTTGTCTCAACTCCCATGTTGAGAGCTCCAGTGATGCAACAAAACGAGCAAAGGCTCACCCACCTTCCATCTTTCCACCCTGCCATCTTGCTCTTCAAGCTAGCTTCTTCCCTTCCCCAAGAGGGCAGCTCCAGTCCTACACATAACACCACACCTCCCAGTGTGAAACACAGTACATACAGTAAGGTCCAGTAGGAGAAGAGAATCTGTCTCCTCATCTCCTTCCCGAAACCCTCCCCCAGCCAATAACATTATCTAAACTTTCCATTGGTTTGAATTGGGGACTTTCTCCCTCCTAATCAAATCTCAAGAAACAGACTTGCGAAAATGGCTCACATGAAGAAAAATTATCCTGGGATCAAGGTATGAGGTCAAGATTTTCTGAGACATCTTAAGGTTGCATTCATATCTGAGAAATACCAGAATTAGAAAAAATATCTTATATTTGACTTTGGTTCCATAGTCTATTCTGTTTGCTGTCCCTTGTGGCTTAACTGGATGTATTACACCTGTGGGATCCTCTGAGAGCTGGAAGCCAGGTTGGTAATTCCAATGGGAATCTCTGACAACATGGGTTTTCAGAAGGTGAGAACAAAGCTCCCTCTTTCAGGCACTGATAACCTCTGCCTTCGTCTTTATTTCTCTGGACCTAGGATGCTGACTTCCCCACTACCATGAGCCCTAGGGTCCCACACTAATACGTGGGGATTTGCTACAGAAATCTCTCTGGCCGCTCCTTGCTACAAGGTCTTCCACAAAGAGAAAGGGGCATTTGCTACTTGGTAGGGCACTAATGCTATAGTACATTTTCTATCTTTATTTATAGATCCTTAATCTTAACTTTGGTGTCTTCCCTACTGGACTGTAAATTGGAAATTCTCCATCTGAAGTCCATGAGTGTGCAGAGTTTTCTGTGTGTGTACATTTGGTCATTTATCTAAAAGTTCACCTGATTTTAGTTCAGGGGTAATCATAGAGATATATGTATGTTGATTAAGGTCTTAGCCATAATTCAGAGTTTGTATATTGTTCCTTAAAATTTAATATCATTGGGCACCTGGGTGGCTCAGTGGGTTAAAGCCTCTGCCTTCGGCTCAGGTCATGATCTCAGAGTCCTGGGATCGAGGCCCGCATTGGGCTCTCTGCTCCGCGGGGAGCCTGCTTCCTCCTCTGTCTGCCTGCCTCTCTGCCTACTTGTAATCTCTCTCTGTGTCAAATAAATAAATAAAATCTTAAAAAAAAATTTAATATCATTATGGTAAGTATTTTAAAGTCATTTACATGTGTTGGGTGGATTTGTTGGTAACTGGATTGGAGTCAGCTTTACTTAGAAATATTTATTTAGAAATAGTCTTCACTGTTACCTTTACCCATAAATAAATTCCCTTTTCCACTCTTTAAACATAAATAAATTCCCTGTTTCTCTATTCCTGAATATAATTCAAAGTAATTACTCAATTACTGACTATTTAAAAGAGCTTTCTAAGCTGCTTATGCTACGACCCATAATTTAGATCTGGCATTTGTAAGGCATTAAGAGAAGAAACATTGCTATACATTTGTATGAAAAATGTTTAAATGAATTAAGAAATTCCCATCAATAGAATTAGCATTCCATATAGAATACTCATTAGAACACAAAGTTTAGAGGAAATGTTACTCCAAATAAATAAAGGGTAGTAATGAAGCTACGATACATTTCCAGTCAAATAAATCAAGCTGTGATGCTAGACAATTCGAAATGCAATCTTATTTTGTGAGTAAATTAAGATTAACTGCAGTGATGACCATAATATAGATACAATGTATATGCTGCAGAACTAAAAGCCAGACGAAAAATGCAGTCGAAACAGCTGACTTAAGGGCATGGGGTAATGTAACACTGATGTGTTCCTATAACCAAGACATCAGCTTTGGGAGGAGAAAGATTGGAGAATATTTCCAGAATGTAAACGCCGGCTAAGGAAGGGAGTGATAAATGATTTGGGAGGCTTTGGGAGGAAATCACTTTTTAATGGCAAAAGCATCTGAAAAATAATCGCAAGGTTATTTCCTGCTCTTTTCTTGATGATTCCAACAGTTTAGATACTAGCTTAATGGTTACACTTGACTTGGTTGGACCCAGCTGTGTTTTTAGATATCAACCAAGTTAGAGGAAAAACAGCTGGAATTTACGTCAATGTGACAGATCGGCATTAGCTACAGGGCCATTACGGTGGGTCCTTGCACGACTCATGGGTTAAGGGTGCCAAACTCGAAAATCCACGTATAATGTTGGATTCCCCCAAACCCTAACTACTAATGCTATACAATCAGCCAGAAGACTTACAGATCAGGTAAACGGATGACTAACACACATTTTGTATGTTCTATGCATTATTGACTATATTCTCATCATAAAGGATGTTAGAGAAAAGGAAAAGGTTATTGAAAAATCACAAGGAGGAGATAATACATTTACAGTATGGAATGCATAGTCATTGAAGAAAAAATCCCCTTCTAATTGGACCCAGTGTTGTCCAAGGGTCAGCTGTAACTTCAATACTGCGTGATCAGACCAATGTGGGATGGGTCTTTGAGATCCTGTTAGGTTTGGCTCTTCCCCTTCTCGGGGTTCCTTCTGAAATCTTGAGTTCAAAACAAATCACTCTGTGTGATCCATTAATGTATTAATTCCACGGGCTTGTGCAGATATTATTCAAGCCTTTGTCCTTCAAACCAGAATTCTGTTGTACTGGAAATTACCACCACAAGTTTGGACTTTACCCTGGAAACACGGAAAATGCCTTTGATCTAAAGAGCCATTGACAATCTTTTTTCCTTTTCAGTGGTCGGATAATAAATATTGCTGCGTTACGTGAAAATGACTGGTCTTTGTCATCATGGTGAGAAGGTAGATAGATAATGTGCAAATGAATGCACAGAGTTGTTTTCCAAGAAAACTTTCTTTTTAAAAACCGGTGGTGGGTTGCATTTGGCCCAGGAGCCTTAGATGGCAGAAGATAAAGAAGATGAAAATAAAAGGCTATAATGCAGAGAGCATTTTTTATAGGACTAGTTTTTATAAGGACTAGAGGGAGGATGGAGATTGCTTTGTTGATTAAAGGCAGTTGGGGCTGGACCCTGCGGACCAGCAAAAGGAGTAGCATGCATTTCCAAAGGGCGCTTTCATACCCTGGGCAATGGGCAAGCCATCTGTGCTGAGCGTCTTTAATTCCTGAAAAAGTCTTTTCAATCCCCACAAAATTGCATTCTGAAATCATCAGGTGTAAAGACTTGATTGGAAGTCCATTTGAAAAAGTGCCAGTGATGAGTGACTTGCGTTAAATTTTCACAATATATTGTCAAGACTGGACTGCATTCTCAGTGTATTCGCAGTTGCTGAAGGCAGAGAGGAAGTATAAAGCCACGCACTGTCAAAGACCGGGTCTCCCCCTGTGGTCATGCTACTGGATGCTGAGTTTGCCAAAAAGCCATGACCGAGTTCCTGTAACACAACAGGAGGAAACACTACATATCTTTTTAAGGAAGGATCATCTGTCTTTGGTAAAATTTTATTTCTTGAAAGGTGGTAGTTTGTGAGCTTAAACGTGGAAGAAAATTTTTTTAAAAAAGGCATTTATCTGTATCAACACTATCTTTAATATACCCCATTTGGGAACATATTTTTATGTTTTGTTCAAATATCTATCACTGGAAAATGGACTCTTTTTAATACAAAGATATGATCAATATTTTGTGGTGGCAGATACCAGGACTGAGATACAAAGGCCATCTGGATTACTTTTACATTTAAACGGTGACTGGGTGCCGTGACCCGTCCTGTGTGTGTGTGTGTGTGTGTGAAGCTCAATACCTCGCTTTCCACAACTCTTGAAATAACTGATGAAGGCTGCTGGGTTTCCAGGCCCAGGTGCAGACACCTAGACTGAGCTAGGAGTGCCGGGAGTCCACTGCGTATGGCTAAATCCATGTCCATGCTCTCAACCTAATGAATAAACGCAAGTAGAAACCAAAGGAGGAGTCCCCGCACAGGGTGACATTTGAGGTTTTCGAGCATCAGATACCTTCATTCAGTTCATTTTCTACCTTTGGTTCATTTTCTACCTTCAGTTCATTTTCTTAGGTTAAAAATATGAAGAACCACAACGCCCAACATTACCAGAGCACCTGTTTTTTTCTAGGTCTATCTCTGGAAGTTGAGGGGTGACATGATCAAGCACTGTCTGTGTGATTGCCATTTCACGGTGCTTTGAAAGGGAAAAAATAGACTCGGCTCTCTTATGCAAGGGACTACTGGGCTTGGGCCTGGCTGGTTTGAGGAAGCTTTGTGAAAAATGCTTGGATCAAATTTTAAACTCAGTGCTCATTCAGTGGTAAGACATATGGGGAATGGATAGGGAGGGAGGTAGAATAAACCAACCCTTCGAAGATATCCGCGCCCTGGTCTGAAGACTTCCTGATGGACCTGACCTCCCTGATGGAATTGAAGTTGTTGGGTGATGTGAAGATAAGGAGATTTATCCTGGATGATCCTACGATCACTTTCTTAAATGTGTAAGAGGGGGGTCACAAGAGTCGTCACACAGACAGCCGTGGGAGAAAGACCTGACTGGCAATTCTTGGCGATGAAGATGGAAGGAGCCATGAGGCCAGGAATGCAAGAAGCTTCTAGAAGCTAGAAAGGGCAAACAGATTCCCCACTAGAGCCTCTGGGAAGAAATACAGAACTACCAACAGCTTGATGTTAGCCCAATAAGACCTCCAGCATGCTATAATTTTAAGATCGCATGTATAATTATAAGACACTCAGCTTGTGGTCATTTGTTTCAGTGACAATAAGAGACTAACCCAATCATCACTGAACCTCATCCAAAACCTCACCGACTCCCCTCCCCCCTTGGAGACAAAAGTCAATGATTGGAGAGAGGATGACAGTGGAATCAGGTGGGATGAGTTGCAGGGATGAAAGAGGAAATTAAAGTTATTTCACACACCAGAGAATTTTCTGACTTTTTTCTCTTTTTCCTAGAATCATCCATCCACCCTTGGGATTTCCATCTCGTCATTGAATTAGGGATCTTTTCCCCTTCTCACCAAGGGTTGAGCGAATGACCCAGTTAGGTCAAACCATCAATGCCTTCCATCTTACACCTATTAAGTGGAGGATTGATTAGTGGCAAGAGTTTGTTTGGATGGGTGTCAGATTACAAGCACCGATGAGAATGGACTGAGTTAAGTCCACCCACCAGAGACAAGCACACACAGAGACAACTGTGAATGTCAGCTCTGGCCGTTCAGGGCTCGACCTAAATGTCACCCAGAGGAGAGAAATCCGCGTTGCCGGTAGGAGAAAGGCTGTTATTTGGGTAAAGCCACAGGAGACATGTTTTCAGCTTCCACCGAGGTTAATGAGTTCAGTTTTGCACAGACCTCAGGTAAAGGCAAAGCATTCACATGGAAATGTATTTTAGGCAGTAAAATGCACAGATCTGAAATTCGAGAGAATGCTGAGCATTTCAGAAAGAATTTCAGGTTCCTGCTGTTTTGCAAAGTGAGTACAACTGTGTTGAGTTGAGCTGGAGACATTCCTGGTGATATTATTTCATCTGAGGCAGTGAGAGCCTGTGATAGAAGTCAGACGTTAAGCAAAAACAAAAACATATTCCAGACTTGGTGCCTCTTCTTGAATAATAAACTATTAAAATTTTAGAGGACCACTGTTTCTACTTTCCATGGGAAAATTATGGGTGCAACACATAGTGTAAAGCCAGAATTAAGATGTGGATCTATTTTTCAGACGCTCTTCACAGTTTGTCTGTTTGTTTAAGTAGTCTTGATCAAAGCCTGCATGTTAGTTCAGATCCTCCTCTTCGAAACAGGAAGGACAGGATCAGATGAGCAAAGGTTTACTAGGGGATATTTGTGAGAGACCATGGGGAAAGAGCCTGCAGGGACTGGGGAAGACGTCAAACCATGATGGGTATCTACCCCGTGGTGCATCGAGGTAGGAGGGAAGGAAGATGGTGAGGAAGCATGCTGGCTTGCAGCACAGTTCAAAGACAGATCCACAAGTCTGTGGGAGGGTTTGCAAATCCAAGCCACAAATCAGCTGCCAAAGGCATCCTGTGAGACCAAGGAACAAGCCTGCCTTAGTCTTCCTGCTGCTTTCGGGCGCTGGCGGGGAGCAGCCCCAAGAGCCTTAAATGTGGTTCAGATGCAGGCGTGGATGGCAGAGCTCAGCATCCAGACTCCTCAATCAGCTCTGCATTCAAAGATCTGCCCGGCACATCTTTATGGCTGCCGATGCTGACGACTGCTTGCTTTTGGGTTCTCATCGCCAGATCCGAGGCTACTCATGTTTATACTCTGGAAGCACGAGTTTTCATGTTGCTTTGGATTAGAATCCGAAGAGTTTGTTTGGATCGGTGTCAGATTACAACCACCGATGAGAGTTCTTGGTTGACTGTCACTAAACCAACTCTTGATGTAGAGAAGGCAGCATGCAAGATGTTCTCAGCAGCTCATGGGAGAAATCCTCCAGGATCATGTTGGTTTCTAACTAACAAAAAGACAGGTGAAGGTAAAGGATACTTAGGCTACCCCTTAGGTTACTTAAATGTCCTACACCAGGGCGCTAGCCTTCTTGACTCAGGCCCCGAGTCTCCTACCCGTGGAATCATACACTGGGCATGTCTGGATTCGGAGATGATCCCTGAGGAAGGTTTTGATAAGGACTCGGTAGCATCCTTCAAGATACGCCCTTTGAACACAGTAGAATAAAAACCTGGTTCTGTCTCTTAAAGAATCTTATTTTCCTTGCATTTGGAGAGGGGAAAGTGCTGATTAGTTTGGTGAAAAATACATTTATGATAGTGGCGATGATGTTAGCAATGGAGGTGATGAGGGTGATGATGATGATGGTGATGATGGTAATGATGATGGTGATGGTGATGATGATAGGGAAAATAGAGATCATGGGGGTCACGGTAATGGTGATTGGGAAGGGACTATCCATATATAAAAAGTAGGAATGAGATAAGCAGAAAGCAATAGTCAAGATAATATTAAAAACAAGGTATAAAATGAAAGAGGGAGTGTCCCACACGTTTAAATACTGCTTGGCTCCCAGGAGAGAGCTGTCCAGCTAGCAAGAGCATGAACTGCCCAGTTAATGAACTTTCTTCCTTCTAGTGTTTGGGCTTGTTGTTTTTCCAAGCACAAATACAATCCGCAGATGGTGGCTTGCGAAAATTTCTCTTCCAACCTCCAAACCTTTGTGGTCCACGGCGTCACACATGTCTTGAAGCAGAGCGTTCATCTGAAATGCAGAATCTTACAATATTCCTTAAGTGAATTACTGAGAACTTGGACACATTCTCTCTCCTCCCATCGTTTCTAATAGCTTCAGAGTTTTTGGTAACTTGCTCATCTTTGAGTTGACAAGTCTACTTGGAAAGGCTACTTGAGAACCTAAGAGAATATTAGTCTAAAGGTGCAAACCAAGATCTAGTTGGATATAGAGATTTGGGAGGTGAATAGGTTTCAATGATTCACACTCTCTTGGTCTGTTCAGGATGCTGTGACAAAAGTGTCACAGACCGGGCAGCTTAAGGAAGAAACATTTATTTCTCACAGTTCTGGAGGTTGAAAGTTGAGGACAAGGGGTTTGCAGATTCAGTGTGGTCAGAACCCACTTTCTGGTCCAAAGATGGCCATTTCCTCACCATGTCTTCCCAGGATCGAAGGGACAAGGGGGTTCTCTGGGATTCCTTTTATAAAGACACTACACCCATTCATGTGGTGTCCACCCTCCTGAGCTAATCACATGCACAGAGCCCTGCCTCCCTGCGTACCATCCTCTTGGGGATTTGGTTTCAGCCTATGAATTTGGGTGGAACACGTTCAGTCCAGAGCACCCCTTCTGTAATCCTGGAAGCATTTTGATAAGGATGTGGTGAACATTCTTCGTTCCTCTGGTTGTAACGACTTTATTATACAACCAATGTGTACGTAATATCCTTTGCGGCAAGAAGGAGTGACATCCTCATAAATCATTAATGTGTCCAAAGAAATTGCTTCTTTCTCTGACAACAATGATTTCTTCAGACTCTGAGCTGTTCATTTGATGCCTCTTGTATTTTTCAGGACACATATCGGACAGGACAGCAACAGTGACTGAGGTTTTGTCATGCCTGGCTTGACAGTGACTATGTCTTTGCCTCGTTAAAGAGAAACTTTCTGATTTGCATTCAATCTTTTTTAATTTGGACGTCTGTGGTAACACTGGCTTCATTCATACGGATCTAACTGTGCCTTCTGGAGTAGGTATGGTTTCTGGTTCCTTCCTGTATATTCTAAATGTAATTGTAATGTTTTCTTATACTCAACCATAACTTGAGATTAGTTATTAGTATATAGAAGAAGGTATTAAAGTAAATTAACAGATCTAGCATAGCAGTTTCAGCATAGAAACTTTTAGGACTCTAGTTCGTCATGGGGAAACAAAGGAGGTTTAAGTAGCTCTGAATTCTGGTGTTGCAATGAATATTTATCATGGACTGGAAAGCAGAGTCTCCCATGAGCCTCCAAATGTACTCTTTATGATCATCCATCTGCTTTACACCTTGAAACATGAAAAATACCTAAGTAATGAGGGAACAAAGTACCAGAGCAAAAACAGCACCAATTTGGGGGTGCAACAGATGTGAATATCAGTCTCAAACTGACCATAGATGAGCTCTGTAACTTTAGGGCATATATCAACTCTCTGAATATCTATGATCTCAGATGTATGAGACACATCCCAATGCCAATATGACAGTATGATAAGGACTGGATGTAAGTAAAGATTCAG
This sequence comes from Ailurus styani, assembly GCA_002007465.1. Taxonomy (NCBI): domain Eukaryota; kingdom Metazoa; phylum Chordata; class Mammalia; order Carnivora; family Ailuridae; genus Ailurus; species Ailurus styani. Next base: position 3,014,029 of record LNAC01000046.1, on the reverse strand, counting down.
CTCTGTGACTGGTGCCTATTTTAAGAAATTTTCTTTTTATTATTAAGAAGATGAAATAGTGACCTCATCATGACCCTCCTGTTTATTCTGATGGCAATTAGGAATGGAAGGGCAAATCTATAGCATTATATTAAACACCCTTTTTAAAATGTGAAGGAACTTTAAGGATGTTGGAGGGCATGCATGCCATCAAAGATTCCTTGGGCGCCTGGGTGGCTCAGTGGGTTAAAGCCTCTGCCTTCGGCTCAGGTCATGATCTCAGGGTCCTGGGATCGAGGCCCGCATCGGGCTCTCTGCTCAGCGGGGAGCCTGCTTCCTCCTCTCTCTGCCTGCCTCTCCGCCTACTTGTAATCTCTGTCTGTCAAATAAATAAATAAAATCTTAAAAAAAAAAAAAAGATTCCTCGAGGCCATTTGCTGGAAATACAAATGAGAGCCGATCCCCTCATTGGACCCCGGGAACAGATAGAGATAATAATTCTGACATTTCCTCAACATGTTAAATGTCCCACACTGTTGTCTCATTGCGTGTGGACTGTGGACAGCTCGATTATTCCATTACATCATCAGAACACCTTCCCCTAGTGTGTGGTGATAGTGGATGTTACCTATTTGTTCTTATTGGTACGCTTCTTTCTCCTTACAAATGCTTCAGGCTAGTTCAGCAGGGAAGAAGAGTCTACCAGGGGCCAGGCTGGGCAAGGTTGTCAGATAAAATATGGTACGTGGCTCATTTTAGCTGTGAGAGGACCAAATCAGATATTTAGACCTGGTTTGCAATTTCATAGTATTTTCTCTTACAACCCAATAGATGTCTTTTATATTTCCTATTATACAGGAAAACCAGCAAAGGTACCTCAGTTTTCTGCGGGCAAACCTCAGCTCATGTGCTTCTGTGCAATAATCCTCTTTTCACGCAGATGAAGAACACAAGAGGGCATATATTATGCCCAGCAGATAGGCTCTCTTTATTATATCATTTAGTAGAAATATACCCTTTTAATCGAAATTTTAAAACTCTGACATTTAAGTAGACTCCAAGTAACTGTACATGGCCAAGATGGAATTAGGTTCATATTCATGATGTAGGAACAGAAGAGTGGCATGGAGATATTTGAGGAACTAGAGTGGCATGGAGATATTTGAGGAACTATAAGTGACATGAAATTTACATTAATTAAAAGAGTGAATAATCACTCTAATAAAATTTATAAGAAAACGTGCTGGAGAATAAAGATGAGACAAGGATTTTAAAGAAGGTGTCACTCTAACTTTATTTTTAACCAGAATTAACTCAGAATCAGGATGTCTGGTTATGTTCTAATAGATTCAATCTTCACTGGGAGTTTTACATTGAGAAGAATAAACAATGGTTCTTTCAAGAGGAGACAGTAGGTAGGTACTGCTTCTCATTTTCCTGTAATCATTTGTATTTTTCTGTCTATATGACTCTAGGCATGCTCCTCTACCTTTTTAGACACCGTTAAAAATGAGAAGACCTCATTTTTATTGATATTATTAAGAGCGAAGTTCATAAAGTGTCAAATAGTTTGAGACAACCACAAAGATTTCATCTGGAGAGGGTGAAGGGCAGAGTCCATCAGTTACTATCTTTTGTGAAAAGATCTGGGTTGTGGCAAGGAATAGGGATGGAACTCTTCTGTAGTCACTGAGGAATTGTTATAGGGGTGTGGTGAACATTCTTCGAGTTCTGAATTCTATAATAAGTAGTTTGGAATCCACAGTGTGTTCTTTGTCTTCTGGCAAGTGGAGATAACACCCACACTGGGTGCCAGGCTGAGAGGCATACATGGACTAGAGGCATCTTTCATCTCTGTTCACATCGGAACCTCACCCAGATACTTTCAAGCTGGATAGTCAGGGAGAAGCTCCCTGTACAAGGCTCATTCTAAGAGAGGTTCCAGGGTGTCTCAAATCCTGATATTCACATCCTTGCAGAATGAATTCTATTTCATTGAGTGTTGGCTGTCCCAGTGATTTCCTTCTATCCAAAGGAATGGGAAAGAAGTGATAGTATATCCTCTCAGGACTGGTTCCTAAAAGACTCTGATGTCTGTCTTGCTAACACTCTTTTTAATCTTCTCAACTTACAGGCTTTGATAACGTAAGTGGCCGCGTTTGAGAGGTTCCCATGGTTAGGATATTGGGGTCTGACCAACTGTCATAAACTGAATGTGTCCCTCACAAATTCATCTATTAGAGCTCAAACTCCCAATGTGGTGGTATTTGAGGTCACCTTTGGAAATAATTAGGTTTACATGAGGTTGGGGGCCACCATGATGGGTCAGTGTCCTTAGAGTAAGAAGATACACCAAGCTCTCTCTTTCAGTTTATCCTGTGCATGCACACAAAGAAGAGGTCATGGGAACACAAAGGGAGATGGTGGCCACCTACATGTCAAGAGAAGAGAACTAAGAGTAAAACCCTACCTTGTTAAGACCTTCATCTTGGACTTCCTGGTCTCCCAAACTGTAAGACATAAATGTCTACTTGAGCCACCTAGTCTACAGTATTTTGTTATAACAGCTCGAGCAGAAGACAGCACTCATGAAGACCCTTAATCCAACCACCCAGGAGGAAGTGAAGTCTGCCAACAGCTTGACTGAGCTTACAAGTGGATCGATCCCCAGTCAGGCCTTTGGATGAGACGATAGTTAGGCCAGCACCTCACTGGCAGTCTTGTGAGAGACCCTGAGACCCTGAGACCCAGCTCAGCCATGCCTAGACTCTTCACAGAAATTGGGGGAGAAGTGTGTTGCCTTTAAGTGACACATGTGTTGTGATCTGTGAGGAAGCCATAGATAACAACTCATGAGAATGTAAAACCACAGGTAGAATCATGAGTTCCAGTTGGGAAGATGACTATATTTTCCCAGTCTAGCAGATAATCACCCAGGGCAGTAAATCAGAAGTAGGGGATGGAGTTCAAGGAGGAAAAACGTGCCATGATGTGCTCAAATATCTGAGTCCCTGCCATTCTCTATTTCATTTCTGTTTTATTTGGCTCATTATCCACACTACTGGCAGAAGCCAACCCCTGAGGTCAAGGAATCTTGTCTGCCCTGTTGAATTCTGGTAGTCACATAGGATTTTTTCCCCCCATTCCCTTGAATCTTTAGTTCCAGTGCTCTTGCCAAAAGTTGGAGAATGAAGAGGGATGGTTTTGATGCTGGAACAAAGTAACGGGGTCCCTACCACTGCGTGTGGAAGATGGGTTGCATATAGTGAGGAGCTTGAGGGAGGTGGAATGGCATAACGTTTGCTAGTGCTAGAAAAGACTTGCTGTAGAGTGCAAATCCATAATTCACCATCTTCATCTGATAAAATTACTGTTCATTAAGTCTTTCCAATCAACAAGAGGAGTCATTCACTCACGAGGCTATGAATACATTCTGGATCAAACTTATGCAAATAGTGATTTTGCTCCTTTAATCAAACTTACTTGAGTAGGTGATAGCACTAAATAAAACATCCCATATCTTCCTTTCTTCCTTTGATGTTCTAAATCTCTTGTTCGTTATGCCAATAACAAGCTCAAAGCAGCGAACTACATAAGAATCCTACAGGACTGAATTACCATGAGTAGGCTTAACTCGCTTTAGCCCATTAAATAGCAAAGGGGACTCTGTTGGCATTTATATTTCAGTGGGATCTTTCTGTGGAGGCCACAAATGTCATCACTGGCATTTAGCAGGAGGATAAGAGGAAATGCTAAGGAGGTGGAAGTGGGCAGTTTCTTTCGATTTCTATTGCGAAAGTCAGAATGAAAGTTGGTCTGACATTTGAGCAGAAATGAGAGAAGCTAGATTTCCTTTAAAAATTTGGGATACAAAAGTCCTGAGTATCTTCATATGATGGAAACAACAATAACTTTTTTAACTCTTAAGTCTACATCAATTAAAAAGAGAGAGAGACACATCACCGCTGTTACTCATCAATGACAACAGATGTTGGGTGATACTTAATTTTTCTATCGCACAGTTTTGGATTTCAGAATGGACATGGATAAAGCTGAAAGGAGACTGAGTTCCCATTACAAAGAGTCTATCCAAGAGCGATCGCAAAACACAGTGAAGTCTTATCTGACCACTCTTCTTCATGTCATTCCAATACATGGAATAGAAAGATGATAAGAGATTGGAAAATAATGGGAGAAATTAATTCCTATAAAAATATTTTTTCTAGTAGTTTTTCAACTTAAAAGAGAACCAGGATGAGCAGGCTGTTTCTCAGGAAAGGGTGACTTCTAAGTAGTGTCACGTCAGACATCTATGTCTGGGCAAGATGTTGGGACACTGCTTCCAGTTATGAGATGTCCTGGTACGAAACAGTGGCATGAAAAATACTGCTCCACAACAGGTTCTCAGTGGGAAGAACCTGCCCATGGCCATTACAATGAGATCAAAGTACGCGCGAGTACATTCGTTTCTTACAAGCATGCCTTAGTCTAGGGGAACCCACATTTTACACTGTTGCCATCTCTCTAGAGACATCAAAACGTGACATATAATAATAACTCTTCTTTCTCAGCCTATCCATGATCAGAAAGTCTTGCTGGCGTACATCTTTGAAGGCAAAACACACTTGATTCAGGAATGAATATAGTTGTTGGCATTGGAGATGGAGATGCTGCTGTGTTTTTCAGGTTTTTTGGGCATTTCCTTACCCTACCTACTGAGTTATCTTTCTGCCATCTACTCGACTCAGTTTCCCCCAAAAGGCTTCAAATGTAGCAATACAAAGATAAATAGCCCATGACATGTAGCCCAATTTGAAAGAAAGGAACAAAGTATTTGGATAGATTTTTCACCAAGGAAGAGGCGTAAATGGCTACTAAGCACATAAAGAGATGCTAGACATCATTAGTCATTCAGGAAATGCAAATCAAAGCCTCAGTGAGATACCAAAGCACAGAGAGGCAAAAATTTTTTAAAAAAAATTTAAAAAAAAGGAAAGTTATTAAGTTGTCAAGACAATGGAGCTCAGAGCTGGAATTCTGATGATCTCCTGGTAGGTTCCTAAAAGGTAAATGTAGATTCCTAGTAAATGTAAAATGGGGCAGCTCATTTAGGAAACAATTAGGCAGTCCTTCAAAACAGTAAACATGGAGCTGCCCATGACCCATGTTCCTTCTCCAGGATATGTATGTAGGAGAACTGAAAACATACATCCACACAAAAACTGGCATACCAATGTTCACAGAAGCATTGTTTGTAATAATTACAAAAAGAGAAAAAACTCTCAGTGTCCATCAAAGGATGAGTGTGGGAACCAAAGGCAGTAAAGGCATATGATGGAATATTATTCAGTAACAGAAAGGAATTAAGTCTGAATACATTCTAGAATCCGGAAGGATCTTGATCATATTATGTTGAGTGAAAGAAGTCGGACACAAAAGGTCACCTATTGGATGACTCCATTCATAAATGCTTTATCACCCCAAAGAAAACTTCATTCCATTAGCAGTCACCCCAATCCCTCCGTGCCCTCAGCCCCTGAAAATCACAAATCTACTTGTGATAAACAAATCCATAGAGACAGCAAGTAGATTTGTGATTTTCAGGGGCTGAGGGCAGGGAGGGATTGGGATGACTGCTAATGGAATGAAGTTTTCTTTGGGGTGATAAAGCATCACACAATTGTATAGTAATGATGGTTGTGAACACTGTGAATGCATTAACATATGCTAAATGGGACATTTAAAGGGTGAATTTTAATGCTTTCTGGATTATAATTCCATCCAATTGTTATTTAAAAAAAATCATAGGTAACATTTCACAAATAGGTGGAAATTAAATACTACTTTTACTTATTTATTTTTTTATTTCAAGTTTTAATTTACATTGTAGTTAGTTAACCTATAGGGTAATAGAGTTTTAGAGTAGAATTTAGGGAGTCTACCAGTGTTCATCCCAGCAAGTGCTTTTCTCAATCCCTATCACCTGTCTAGCCCATCCAGTCAACCAAAGGGTCAAAGAAGAAATTGAGAGGAAAATCAGAAACTATCTTGAGATGTATGAAAACCAAAATACCACATATCACTTATGAGATGCAGCAAAATCAGTACTTAGTGAGACATTTACCGTGGTCAGTGTCTCCATTAAAACAGAAGAAAGTCTCCCAGAACCAAACTAATTTCACCCTTCGAGGAACTAAAAAAAGAAACAAAGGCCAGAGTTTGCAGAAGGAAAGAGTAATAAAGATTAGAGCAGAAATAAGTGAAATAGAGAATGAAAAAAAAAAAGGAAAAAAATCAGTGGGACTAACAGCTGTTTTTAAAAAAAACACAACAAGAAATTTAAAAGGGACTATTAAAGAGATGCCACAGAAATCAACAGGGTCATCAGATCCTACTGTGAGCAACGGGGAGCAAAAGGGTCAGATCACCTACAAGGAATTAATAAGTTCCTAGAAGTACACAAACCTACGAAGCCTGCATCGTGAAGAAACTGACAATCTCAGGAGACAAACAAGTGGTAAAGAGAATGGATCTAGGATGAAAAATCTCTGGGTAGAGAAAAGCTCAAAACCAGATGACTTCAGGGGTGAATTCCAGCAAACATGGGAAGAATTAATGCCAATACTGTCACATTCTTCTCAAGAATCCAAGAGGAGGGAAGATGTCCAAACTCATGTTTGAGGAGCTAGCATTGCTGTCTCCCTACATAGCTGTCCACCCTGCCTGCAGCTGCACATGTGCCCCCGACACCCCCAGCCCTGCCCCCAAGCAGCTTCCGACGGAGCTCTGCAGATGCATGGCCCGGTCACTATTCTGCTTACACCAGCACCTTCCCACTCAGTTTACAAGAATGTATCAATCTCTCCCCTGGACTGCAAAGTCATGGACTGGGCATCTGTGCACTGTTATGACATCACCTTTTACCCTATGTTCTCCCTGCCCATCCCCATCACTCAGGACTTCCTTCTGTCCACACCTCCTGCCCATCCTCATCACTCAGGACTTCCTTCTGTCCACACCTCCTGCCCATCTCCATCACTCAGGACTTCCTTCTGTCCACACCTCCTGCCCATCCCCATCACTTGGGACTTCCTTCTCTCCACACCTCCTGCCCATCCCCATCACTCAGGACTTCCTTCTGTCCACACCTCCTGCCCATCCCCATCACTCGGGACTTCCTTCTCTCCACACCTCCTGCCCATCCCCATCACTCGGGACTTCCTTCTCTCCACACCTCCTCCATCTCCATCACTCAGAACGTCTTTCCACTCTTATGAATGTCCTCACCTCCTAATGAGTCCCCTTCTGTTTAGAAAGCTTCTTCCCGCCTGACTCTGAAGATGGGTTACTTTCCACCCTTCTGTTTGGATCCAGGTCCCGAGCAGACTGTCACGTGCTCCTGAGCAGTTCTCGTCTGAGTATCCCCACCATACGCCTGCTTTCTTTTGTCACCATATAACCTGTATCATCCAAAAAATGTGTTTTTTCCCTTGTTCCTGTTGTTTACTTTCTGAGCTAAAAAGTCAGGTCTTCTCTTGGAAACCGAATGTATCCCAGAAGCTAGCAGGCAATCAGGCACCCCAAAATCACTACATAAATGTCTCCTGAATAGACCAAAGTTCCAAACGAGCTCTTTCGAATCATTAGCACTTCAGGACATTAAGCCTCCTGAGCCGCAGAAATAAGAACGTGCCCTAAAGGACCACCCGTGTGAAGGTATTCTAACACAGCACAGAATTACGTTAGTGGTGCCATGAGATACATTTCGTGGTGAAATAGAACTTCAAGGGGAACTTCCAGTGCAAAATGTAATAGAAACTGGGCACTGGAGCTCTTACGGATCATGACATGATAGGATGCAAAACTCCTTCGCCCTTGTTGAGGGTCTAACATCGTCTAATTCACATCGAGCGTGATCTGTGTATATAGTCTTCTGCTCATTATTTTGAAATAAGTACATTTTCCTAGAACCAATTTTACCAGCCCTGGATATAATAATTCTCCAATTTGTATGAAAGTAATGGCAATTTCTCTAGTTTGAGATGCTGCAAATTCCCACTGTAAGATATATATTTTCAGAGGATGTATCATGAGTCCAAGAACTTGAAGAGATGTTCGACTCTTGTCAGAATTTCTAGTTTGCTGCTGATTGAGAGTAAAATCCAGTTAGGTTAACTGCTTGTTTCCCCCCTAGGAGGGGGAATGAGGGCAGGAGTCACAAGGCTGGAAGGGATTCTGCAAATACTGTGGACTGTCCATCTTTAAAATAACCTCAGCCATCAGGCAGCGGGCTTTGTGTGCGGGCTGGTGAGCAGTGCCTTGAGGCGGCTTTGGCGAGGAATGATGGGAAGCCTTGTTAGCTGACCGTGATCGCAGGTCGTCCACCTGGTCTCTGGGCCACACCAGCCACCATCCCTCTCTCTGGGCACAGAGCACACAGCTCCACCTACTGGGCCCCTCGCTCCGTGGGTGTGTTCCTCCGCTTGCGAAAACACACTGTTCTGATGATCATGGGGCATACACAGGCGATGGAAAATTGGGAACACCCCACTATATTGCTAATATTTGGGTCACTTAATGGCATTGTTATGTTATGAGCCTAAAAGTCATGTGAGGAAGAAAGGACTCTGATCAACGTGATTGCAAGAATTTGTAATGCGTTGGTAAAACACGTATATGTGTTTTACACATACACACATCCAGTAAAATTGTTATGTTTTCAAAGAGAAGTTTATATGCCCTACAGGCCTTTTTTTTTCTCCCCAGCAATGATTAGTTATGAGTACGTATATATAGACTGCATATATGTGCATGTAACATATATGGTATACTATATGTATACTATTATATATATCCTGTATGGTATATGTATATAATATTGTTTGTATAGCATAGTATATAATATGGTATATACTGCATATGTTATATGCTGTATATGGTATATATTGTATAGAAGTGCTGTTCATGAGATATATTAACTCATTTAATCTTCACACACACACATCACACACATACGGTAAAATTCACACTAGTATATTATTTATATTTATAAATATATAATATACACTTATTTATACATGGACATAGAAACAAATATGGGGTCATTGGGGAGCGTTTGTGCTTTGGTGAATGCTGTGAAAGATGTAAGCCTGATGATTCACAGACCTGTACCCCTGGGGCAAAGAATAAAAAAGAAAGAAAGAAACAAATATGGGAAATATACCGTTATGTTTTGCAGACACTGCAAGCACACACATCTCCTTAACCATTCATAATATAGTCCGTATATGTGTGTGTGTGTGCAGTCTTAGCCTGTAAAAATATTTTCTAAAGCAAGAAGCAGAACTGACCTTTGGTTCTCCTCCAAAAGCTGGAAGAGATTGTAAATCCCGCCGAACACGGGGAAAGTCGACCTCGATGCTATATAACCTTTTTTCATATGCAACTAATAGGTTTCGGGTTTCTGGCGTAACCACGTGGAAAGGAGGGATGGGCCACATTGGGTATCCACTCATACGCAACCCAGTATCTGTGCAAACATGGAGGCCTAACGCCATGACCCAGGGCACTGTTATCCAACCCCATCCTAGTATTAACACACGCATCATGTGCCCTGGGAATATTCTCTGATCTTATTTGTGGACGTTTCAATTCCGTTGAAATAAAGGACAGAGATTGTGTGTGTCCTAAGATCATTCAAGTAGTTAAAGAAAAACTTTATGTGCAAATACCAGGTGCAACATTTAGAAGCGTAAATCAGAAAAAAATAGACAGTTGTTATGTTTCAAAAGAGAAGTTTATATGCCCTACAGGCCTTTTTTCTCCCCATCAGTGATTAGTTATGAGTACGTATATACAGAATGCATATATGTGCATGTAATATGTACGGTATACTATATATATACTATTGCATATATCTTGAACATATATAATATTCTTTGTATACCATAGTATATAGTATGGCATATATTGCATATGTTATATGCTGTATATGGTATATATTGTATAGAAGTGCTGTTTCTTGAGGTATATTAACGCATTTCATCTTCAAAAATTTCATGTGGTGAGTATGAGTTTTATTCCCATTTTACTGATGAAGAAATTCAGATTCTAAGAAATTAGTGGTTAGGCCAGAAAGTCAATAAACAGAAGAATCAGGAGTTAAACCTTGTCCTCTATTTTGTAATGTGTGTGTGTATATATATATATGCAATATAGAGCCATAATAACATTTTATGTAATTATATATATAAAATATATATGACTATAATAAAATTCTATAATTATATATAAAATATAAGTAAAATTACATATAATAATAAACTGTAATTATATATATTTAGCCATAATAAAATTCTATATAACTATATAGAAAATAATATAAATAAAATTATATGTAATAAAATTATATATAAGATACGTTTAATAGCCACTGTAAAACTAAGATATGTATATATATCCACTCACCACTTACACTCAATGAATATATATTAAGACTTAGTACTGATCATGGGCGCCTGGGTGGCTCAGTGGGTTAAAGCCTCTGCCTTCGGCTCAGGTCGTGATCCCAAGGTCCTGGGATCGAGTCCCACATCANTAAGAAATTAGTGGTTAGGCCAGAAAGTCAATAAACAGAAGAATCAGGAGTTAAACCTTGTCCTCTATTTTGTAATGTGTGTGTGNTAAGAAATTAGTGGTTAGGCCAGAAAGTCAATAAACAGAAGAATCAGGAGTTAAACCTTGTCTTCTATTTTGTAATGTGTGTGTGTGTATATATATATATATGCAATATAGAGCCATAATAACATTTTATGTAATTATATATATAAAATATATATGACTATAATAAAATTCTATAATTATATATAAAATATAAGTAAAATTACATATAATAATAAACTGTAATTATATATATTTAGCCATAATAAAATTCTATATAACTATATAGAAAATAATATAAATAAAATTATATGTAATAAAATTATATATAAGATACGTTTAATAGCCACTGTAAAACTAAGATATGTATATATATCCACTCACCACTTACACTCAATGAATATATATTAAGACTTAGTACTGATCATGGGCGCCTGGGTGGCTCAGTGGGTTAAAGCCTCTGCCTTCGGCTCAGGTCGTGATCCCAAGGTCCTGGGATCGAGTCCCACATCAGGCTCCCTGTTCGGCGGGGAGCCTGCTCCTTCCTCTCCCCCTGCTTGTGTTCCCTTACTCGCTGTGTCTGTCTCTATCAAATGAATAAATAAATAATCTTTAAACAAAACAAAACAAGGGCGCCTGGGTGGCTCAGTGGGTTAAAGCCTCTGCCTTCGGCTCAGGTCATGATCCCAGGGTCCTGGGATCGAGGCCCGCATCGGGCTCCCTGCTCAGCGGGGAGCCTGCTTCCTCCTCTCCCTCTGCCTGCCTCTCTGCCTACTTGTGATCTCTCTGTGTCAAATAAATAAATAAAATCTTTTAAAAAAAAAAAGACTTAGTACTGATCAAAAAGTTTAAGGGAAATTTCCAATAACTCTGTGCTGCACAAAACCTTGGGAAATTGCCCAACTCGTACATTGTTCAATGTTATCCCTTCTTTTTATCCTCCGCAGGATATTATTCGAATTCGAACAGCCCTGCGAGGCACGCGTGTGGGTGTGCGTGTGTGGTCCTTACGGGGATGCAATTCTAGCAGTTTCTGTCCGCCACTGACATCCCTGGCTCTTTTAGCTGCAGACCCATTGTGTGTGAGAGACACCCACCGCTCGAAGCAGCTTTCTTTGTGCTCCTCCCCTCCGCAGCGTCCAGTAGCACTGCCTAAGTGTCCCTCAGCGTTCTCTTTCCCCTTACGGCGTGTCCTCAGTTGCCGCACGTGCCGTTCTCCAAGGTGAGATCAACAAGCATGGTCTTCCGTTTCTCGTGAGCCCCCCACCCAGGACCTGGCGCTGCGCTCGCTACAAAGATGCCAAAGGCGTAGAGAAAAATGAAAAACACACAAGGCCTGATTGATAGACAGAGTTGCTAAGAGGCTGGAAAGAGAGAGAGTGAGCGCTTTCTTCAGTGTCTGGGGATAGACTTGTTTAACAATGACATGACCCAGGAGCCTTTGAGACGTACAGGAGTTTCTAAAAAAGGCTCAAACTGGCCTTTTGGCTTTACCTTTCACTGGACCAGGGGGGGCAGGAGCAAGCAGGTCTGACGCTGTGCTTTGTTAGCAGATAAGTGCATAGAAAGTAAGAGGCTGGTCTGAGGTCACTTGACCTTCATGCGACCAGAGCAGGAGAAAACTCGCAGTCGCCTGGTTCTGGCTCACGGCCCCCCAGGGTGTTACCCTCTAATTGAAACTCAGGCTTTGCAGGTTAATTAACCCGCTTCCTTAGCACAAAGATACGCGTCTTCCCCTTGGCAGGTTGAGTGTAGCTTTATTTCCTTTGTTGCAAAAGGAAGAGGGCGATTATTTGACTTGTGGATGTAGCTCTTGTGATCACACATTGATTAAACTTTGTCCTCCAGTGTTGCCTGTGCTCACAGCTCTGCAAGAATCTGCCGGATCCTAACACTGTCATGATTCTTCTGCAGTCACTTCTTTAAAAAGACCGCGAGGCCACTAGTTACTTATAGACATCCACTGCCACCAAGAAACATAGCGAATATGCTCCTTATCTTTGTTTTTCTAACCTCTAGCTCAATGGTAAAGAAGGGTGTCCGTGAGAAACTATTTTTTTTTCTTTTTTTACCCCCACTGCACTTTAAAGATCATACTGTCTCTACCTTCTGCATCAAGACACAGGCTAGCAGCTGGTTTTCGACTGAAAACACGCATACTAAAAAGAGACGTTCTGCATAACCATATTTTGTAGAAAGAGTATTATTTCATATTATTCCAACAACCTAATTGTTGTTTTATTTAATTTGTTTAATTAATGCCATATTTTCTTTGCAATAGACTAGAACAAACACGTGGTTTTCTTTTTCGCATTGAATTCACAGAGGTGTCTGTTCCGACCACGAACTGCATTATGCTTTCTCTTGGACACACTTCTTTGCAGAGGGCTGTACCCTCCTGTCCCTTCTGATAAATGAACAGCCCTCTCCGGGCTGATTCCTCCGGCCGCAGGATGTCTTGCTGGTCCAAATTGGACCTGCTCTAGAAAAGAACAAGAGACAGGAGCTACCTTGCTTGCCTGTCATTTCGATGCACCGCAGCCCGGATCTCAGGGAGGAATCTTTCACAATATAGGATAAAGGGGCGCCTGGGTGGCTCAGTCAGTTAAGCATCTGCCTTCAGCTCAGGTCACGATCCCAGGGTCCTGGGATCGAGTCCCGCATGGGGCTCCCCGCTCCATGGAGAGCCTGCTTCTCCCTCTCCCTCTGCCTGCCGCTCTGCTTACTTGTGCTCTAATAAATCAATAAAATCTTAAAAAAGAATGCAGGATAAACCAGAATAGGGTTCAGGACACACGTAGGAGTGTGCTTCCTAGGAAGCTCACTTCCAAGGTGATTTTGGTATCGCAGTTCCAAAGAAAATGAAGATGGGCTGTGTTTGGGGATACAGACGAATGGTTTGAAGAATACAGGATAGGATGTCAGTTTGGGTTTTGTGGAAGTAGAAGATTTAGCAGGAACGATGCCCATACGAGGTGGAAGGGAAGGCGTGCTGAATGGATTAAAGGAGCAAAGTACCACCAACGTTCACTTCTTTCTAATTTCCTCTCTAGGTCCTTCACGGGAGCTCGCCGTGATTTTCTTCATCAGGATTTCACTCAGCACCCTGCAGCTGAGATAAAAGCTAGGGGGGCAGCGGGGGGTCCTGGGATCTATGACCACCAAAAACCAGTGCTTGGGCCGTGAAGGCCTGTGGTGTTTAGAGCAAGGTTTGTCTTTGGTATCGGAGGCTGTTCCAAGGAAAACGGAGCTGAGAGACAAGGTGTCGGGATGCACAACAGGAGAGTTGTATTGGGATGCTCCCTTTCCAGAGCCTTCTCCCTCTGCTTCACCCTCCTTCTCTTCCTCGGGATATATGCTTTTTTGTTTTGTTTTGTTTTCTTTTCCCAAATCACTGCCGTTTTGCATTTGACTTCCTATTTCTAGTGCAGTGACGGACCTCGCTGACTGTCTTTGACCTCACGTCTGCGAGCAACACGCCCATCCTGGGTTCCCTGTCTGTCTTTGCAGCCAGAGGCTCTCCTTGATCACCGTCAGCACCCTGAATATTACCGTTACCGGTATTACTCTGTAAGGGAGGCACTGAGCTTTTTCTTTCTGAGAACCTATAAGCTGTACCAATGGGGAAAAATAAGGGGTAAGGAATTCACCCTTTAACAAGTTACTGAAGTTCAGAAAGCAAACCCAGAGAATGCATGATCTGCTTCTCTGCTAAGAAAGGAAATGGGAAGAATAACAAACTAGGCATGGGATCCAACTGCTGCCCCACACGACGTTGATCTCAAGAGAAAGGTATAGTGTTCAACCGTGCAGACCCACAGGAAGGGCTCCGCCATCGACCCTGAGTAAAATTACACGAGGCTCAAACTAGACACTGTTGGTCTGCTCGAGGGATCACTGTGATATTTGCTTATATTAATTCTATCGTGGGCTCCTATAATGAAAGTCAGATTCCTGATGCTTATTCACAGAAATATGCATCATGTCGTTACAACTTGCTGTCAGTGGTGGCGAGCAATAAACCATGTGACGGTAAACGAGAGAATTAAACGTGAGGCACTTTATGGTTTGCTGGTGGAAACACCGTGCCAAGAATCCGTACGTTCTGGGAATCTTGGCTCCAAAGTGCATACAGCTTCTACTATGCTATTTCCCCCAGGAATCCAGTGTTCAAAGCTCCTATGAGGACAAAGATCAATGTAGGGTTTAATCTTCATGGCTGACAAGTGAAGGTGGCCGTTCCTCTCATTCTGTGCACTAAATACCACCAGGGATGGCATAACTCTGAAGTTTCAGATTATCTCGTAGACTACTGTCATCTGCTAATGTCTTTTTTTTCCATAAAAGAAATGCTGCTGTTTTTTTGTAGCACACAGAAATCACCCCGCACTCTGATACATTTGCATTCTTTTTGCAGAGAGGATGTGAATTGGCGCTTGGTCGCCCCCCCCCCCCGATAATTCATTTAAAATACAAAACTTCAGCTTTGCACATTACATCGTAGCTAAATTAAGAGAGAGGCACATCGTAAAATGTTAGTCTGTGCCTTAGGTCTCCGTTAGCATGTCAGATGCATTTGTATGCCATTACAAAGGGATTTAGAAGAACAAGGTTAAAACGTGCGCTTTGCTGAGTTGCGTTTAAATAAAATTGTGGCTAACGGGTACCCAAGGCAATCAGATGTCCTGCTAATTTCTTTCTTTCTTTCTTTTCTTTCTTTCTTTTTCTCTCTTTCTTTTCTTTCTTTCTTTCCTTTCTTTCCTCTCTTTCTTTTCTTTCTTTCTTTCTTTCTCTCTCTTTCCTTTTTTTTAAATCAGGATGATGCCAGTTCCTGGGATCGGGCCCCTGTCACCTGGGCTTGGTGACATATAACACCTGTCTTAAACACAACAAACATCTGAGAAGGGGGGTCCCCCCTGCATGCTCATGGGGACAGCTCAGTGCACTGGGGCTCACGGCATTATTATAATAATTCCTATGTGCAGAGGCCACAGCTGGCTATGAACAGGCTTCTCTGTGCTTTCTCAGCATTCAGATGTGGCTTCTTTCAAAAACGGGTTTTATAACGCACACGGTACACATCTTAGAGCACGGTCGCATTGCCTACTTCTTAGGTTGTCAATTACTTACACTGTTTGCTTGTGAAACTCCATCTCCTTTCTGTTCTCTTACCTTAATAGGCCAAGTTTCCTGATCTATATTCATCCATTCAGGTCCGATGCAGCCGCAGCGGGTGTCTAAAAATATTATTTCAGCAAAATGAGATCCCAGTGATTAATGACACAAAAGGAACCTAAAATTGTAAGTTAAGACAATAGGTGTAACGGATAAATTAGGTTTCTCTTAAAAAATTAAAGCAATACTCTACAAAATTGTATATGCTTCAGATGTGTGTCTGTGTCTGGGTGTGTGGGGGGGTGTGTACACGAAAAGAGTTCTAAAGTTTAAAGCTATCCGTTTTCTCAAGGCGAGGAGAGATAATGGGCTTTTCTTCGCTCATAGCTTCCCAAATTCCTACAGGAGACCTGTATTTCTCTAGTAACCACATACACTAGAGACTAGATAAGCATTCAAAACAGATCTTACCACTGAAGCTTTGTAAGGCTTCCGGTATTTGCAACCAGGCGTCACTGAGTTTCCAGTCTTTTAAGAGACAAGTTCGGGGTATCTTTTGGGGTGTCCGAAATGTATCTCCCCATTCCTTCCTACATGCACAGAGGCCCTCAGTTCCAAGCTCCTGCATTCAGGACTCGAGGAGCAAGGGCTTAGACGAGTTTTCTGTTCAAAGCTTCTGCCGGCTGAAGCCCCGGGCCATGGTTCTCGGCGCCCGGAAGCTCCGAGCGCCTCCTGTTAGAAACCAGGGCCCTCCCGCCACAGGTGTGAGCACTTGGCTTGAATGCATCGCGCCTGCTCCGCGCCCCCCAGCCAGGTGTTCTGCACTTGGGCCAAATGTGGCAGAGCAGGCAGCCTTCCCGTTTTCCCTAAAGCCCTTGCCTTGAGAAAACACAGTTATCTGTAGGTTTTCCAAGTAGGCTGGTAGTCGTTTTAGGGCAAGTTGGAGTCCTGAGAGACCTTTCCCGATATGTATATCCACTTCTTAAAATAGAATCATGAGAATCTGCAGAGAAAGTCTTCCTTTTGCTTCCTTAAGCAGAGACTAGATTTACAATTTTTTTTTCCTAAGTGGGTGGCCTAGAAGAGGACAGGTGACGAGACCATTCTCAGGAAGTTCTGAGAAGGCAAAAAGAGCCCTACCTTCTGACTCTGTGGAGAGCTGGTCTGATGGTTCATGGCTCGGTCATGGTGGGTCCCGCGAAAAATGACCCAATGTCTGCTTTGATTGCACTCTCTCTGCCGATGACAAATCGTGACCTGCTCTGCTCCTCTCCCTCCGTGCCTAAAAGTTATCAATGTGAAGTTATCCTGAGAGTCACCGATTCAGAACGCTATCGCTCCCTAGAGCCATCCTAAGAGCCACTGAGGATAAGCACCCTTGCTTGTCTATGCCATGTGGGGTCCTCCCTTGGCTGGCTCACCCTTCTTGCCTTTGCTGCAAGTAAACCAGACTCAGTGTGGACCCCGAACGTGCTGCTGGCCATCTCTGACCACTGTGCTTCATTAGTTCTGGGCCCTACCGCTGTAGGCCTCCTCCTGGCACGGTGGGTACCATCTCCAAAGCCTACTGCCCTTCGGTCCCCGTACTTCCCCGTCTTCCACGCCCAGGTCTAGGACGGGAAGAGGGTTTCCACCCCCCCAGCACACCGCTTGTGCGGATGGTCATGCTGTGTAAAGGTTTGTGGGGGGAATAAGCGACTGAGTGAGTCAGTCGGATGACGGAATGCATACCTTTCTGCCACTTTCCAATTTAGAACGGTCAAGAATGCATCCAATGGTGGGAAAAACAGTGACTTCCTCGACCTACAGTTTGGTAAAGATTCATTTTTATCTTAATTTTTTTGAATTTTTTCAATTTTGAATCCATGAAAATGGCATTTCCATTCAATATATATTTATACATATATGTATGACAGTACATATAACATGTATAATACATGTAAGTAATATAGACATGATATAAATATGTATATCAATATATAAAATATGTATTTTATATATTTTATAAAACAAATATATTTAGTTGTATAAAATATATTTAATTTATATTTATATATTAATTTATATATAATTGATATATAAATGTATTATACACTACATATTATATACATATAATGTATATATGTATGCATGTTATATATGCGTTACATATAATGTATACATTTGTTACATATACATGTTACATATAATGTATACATAATAATGTTACATTATGTGACATATAAGTATATGATATATAAAATAAAATTAAACTATTAATTTATTCATATATTTATATATGTATTTAATTTATGTTACATATTATAATATATAATTATATATAAACTATATGCATTAGATTATGTTATATATTTTATGTATGTATTAAATATATTTCTATTAAAATATAAATGTGTTCCATATATTTTAAATTTAATAAAATTCATCTATCTTACTTTATATAATTATACATTATATAATTATAAATAATAGAATCAGTTTTCATATTTTATGTAGAGCATACTTATGTATTATTATATACATAATAAAATGTAATGCGAAATATATCACCAATTTATTTCACTAATAATGGAATATATTATTAAAATATTAATATTAAATATTTAAATATCATGCATATGTTCACAATATTATTAACATCTATAACATGTAATGTCTATACCCTGTTTGCCTCACACGCAGCAAATGACCTGAATCCACATAAAAAACGATCCAGAGTTCAAATGCAGCAAACAGAGTTTTGGCGGGGTTCTTCACGGGATAATTGGCCAATTCGTGATGCCACGCATGCACGTGGGGTAGGAATTCCTGCTCTCTTATTGGTGGAGTTCGGGCTTGGGAGCCTACTATGTGCCTTTGAAGCTAAGTTCGGCTGCCAGGTGGCTAAATGTTTCGGACTCTCAACTTCCTGCACTTTCACAAAGGGCTAACACAGGTGCCTGTCCCTGGGGGCTCTCGTGATTGGTCAACTGGATGGGAGATGGTCAGATACATGGTGAGCACCTAGCAAATTGGCTCTCCCTGGCATGGGGTGATTTTCTGATTCTGGAGATTGACTCCGAATTTCTGTCCTGTGAGGATTTACTCAACGGGGCCTGTTGGAAAGGTTGTAGGGCATGATTCGGTCGCCCGGAATGCCAAACCCATCTCCAGGAGAATGGACAGGCAGTGGGAGAAGTCACAGAGCCCAGTGCTGCAATTCAGAAATGTTTGGGAAACACCAGCTTCCTGGTGCCGGCTTTCCTTTCTCCTCTAGCGTCAGGCCCATCCCTGTGATGCACAAACATCGTGCACCAGGGGACCCAGGAAGAAGTCAATCCACGGCTTGGGTCCCTTTATGTCTGAGGTACCACTGGGCTCTTAAAACGAGACAGTCAGTCAGACAGGGGAAAAGAAAAAGTAAATAAAATAGATCACCTACAACAAAACAACGGACGCATAATTATTTGCACAAAGCATTAGAAAATACTGTGATATTTTATTATTAAAAATGCTGCTGAAAAGTTTATACATATGTGTCCAGCCATATATATCTTCTATCATTACTTAAGGCAAAATCAAAAACAAAATTGCAAAATAATAACCCAAGAAACCATTAAACCCTGCGTGCCTGTGAAGGTCAAGAATAAAAGCCTAGGAAAGTTGTTTTTTTTTTTTTTACTTATTTTTTTCTCATTTTTTTCCTCTTTTTTCACTTTTTTATAGATAGCAAGTATATTTTATTCTCATAGAACTCTATGAAGATTCTATAACTTCTTTCCATGTAGAAATAAGATATCGTTTAAGATGTATTAAATTTCTTTTGATCATATCCTCTGTAAAAGCTAAAGTTATTCACTTAAGAAGAACTTTTTTTTTCCTTATCCAAATGTCACAAGCCTGACACATTAGTGTGCATATTGCTAGCAGAAGACAATTGGAAATACTAAACAAATATTGGAATTCACATTACAAACATACCGGACCCACACTGATGCGAAGCATCACTTCTCACGTAGATTTATGGCGAGACTACTTTCCGTACCCAGCTGGGGGAAATACAGAGCTTGCAGAGATGACCTGACGATAGCTTTAGAAAGGGATGAATTGGGGGACAGAACGCGTACCCGGGAGACCTCTAGCTGGACGAAAGGAGTGTGGTTTCACCGTGTGCCAAGTCGGGATTCAAAGAGTTCACGTACGTATATTTACAGAAAACCACCACTCTCAGATTTAAACCCAGATAAATGGCAGGATTGATGGTGTGACTTGGAGGCATTTCTAAGGATTTTTTTCTAGAGGGCGTTTTTGAACACGTTGATGGAGATCGCTACCATTTTATTTGGGTGGGGGGAGTCCGTTTGTGAAGGTCGTGCCAAGGGACAAAAGGACGTTGGACTATATCCGTGGACAATCCCCAACCTGGCAATGACTTTGAAGCCTGGGTTTCCAAGATAACCCCAGTTGAGCCCAGAGACAGTATTTTCAAATATCTTTGGCTACTATTTCCCGATGTTGCGATAATTCTTGAAAGACAAAATGCAGAGTCACCACAGCTATCTTTTCCTTCCACTTTGAGACACTCCAAATATTCCTTCAAGAGAATTGAAAGGACGATGGGAACATGGGAAGGCGTCGGAGGGCAAATCTCCGGTCCCCAGCTTGCTGATCTAAAATGGGTGAGGAATTTGCATCTCTTCCCTGGATGGTGAAACCTGTCCTAACTTCCCTGGAAACCCATGCAAAGCATTTTCAATGTTCTGCCCTTTTCTGTGGGTTTGTTTCCTGTCTGCCGTATCCATTGATCTGTGACTGATACACAAGTCCACGGAAGGCAAGACTTTCAGACAAGCGTATGTTTTATCCGATAAATGAGAGAAAGAATAAAAAAATCTTGCTTACTGATAAATAAGGGACTTACTGCTTCAACAAAAGCCTTCTGCAGCTGTGGGGGAACACTGAGCCGTATTTACTTGGCAGGGCATGGCCCCACCAAAGGCAAGCTTTCTTTCCTTTTTGGCAGGACCCTGGGGTGGGAAGGAACTCTCCCTCAACATATTCAAAGAACCCCAACGACAGACCAAGATCTGTGTTTTGTTTTTCCTGCCGTCGCTCGGTGCGTGCGTGTTTCTAATTCAGCAGGCTTTTAATAGACTCCACGCTGGGGATCCGTCCCGGCGTTGTCACTTCACGAAGGCTCGTACACACACAGAAATACAAGTTGTCTCAAACTGGTGGTCTCCTAAGAATGGTGTTGCATGCATTTGTGCAACCCCCCAAGGGGGAAAAGCCCGACCACACAGACAGTCTGGGTCCGATGCACGTCCCCACGTCCTCCTGCAAAGGAAATGCGTTAGAAAGCCCCGTGTCTTTGCTCACCACAAGGAATTAAGAAGAAAATCGTCCTGTGTGTCCAGGAGGAAACAGAGGTGAATGACTAATGTATATATATATTTATATACATACAGACCACAATGAAAAGCACAATGTTGGTAAAAGCTCTTTCAAACGGAAAACACCAATAAAAGCTTTTTTGTTGGTTGCGTTGTTATCGTCGTCATTGTTGTTTTGCCCTCTGTGTGTGTTTCTGTTTAAACTCACAGCTATGTACATTTTTTTTTTTACAAAGTTTCTTAAATATAGTTCAGGCTGGCGAAACATCTTTGCACAGAACTATACGTATGTTACTACCTAGTCTGCTCTTTTTTAATAATAAAATTCTACTTCTCCTTCTCGCCGGATCCCAGCTCCATAGGCAGGGTGAAAGCCCACAGACTCTTTCTTTCCTTCCATAGAGCAATCCATCGTATGGCACATAAAGAACTTTTTGTTTTTCCATTGTAATTAAAAAAAATCTTTTTTAAGTGTCCCAAAGGGTCCACTTCTCTTGTCGCACCGGAAACATCCAGGTCCTTGCGACGGCGATGTCCTCGTCACGCTAAACGTTCGCTGGAGAGATGGAGATGGGAAAGCAATCGTGTCACAGCGATGTATACGTTTTCACATTTCGTAGGGTCAGAAGTTGATCTCGTAATACTGGGAAATGCCAATGGAATGGGTCCGCAGGGAGACACGTGATGGCAGCCCTGTGGCTTTGTGGCTGTTGTTTCTGTCCTAAGTCAAGGGGATGAGAGAAATTCTTTGCGTGGAGATGTTGCTTCTTCTCTCTTTCTCCCTCTCTCCGGTGGGGAGGAGCCGAGGGAGGGGAAGGGAACTGCAAAGCTATACTCGAGTGGTCGAGTGTCCGTGGGGGAGATTCGTACTGTTTTGTCCTCCGCTGAAGGTGTTGAACGTGTGCAACGGCTGCATCCCCGTCAGTGTGTTTGGAATCATGGTGATGGTGTTTGGTGTCATGAGTGGGATGTCGTCCGGAGACCGGCGCAGGGTCAGGGTGTAGTCTGGGGGACAGGTGAGCCTCAGCGTGTCGTGAGCCTGCAGGGACTCACACTCGTGGTCGTGCTCCAGCTGCTTCATCTGCAGCGACATGATCTCTTCATTCTGGATGTGGGCGATGTCATTGGTCGTGTTCCTCTGGGGACTGGGGCGCCTGTGTGTCTCATGCCGTCTCTTGTCCTTCTTGTAGTACAGAGCCGCAAAGGCCAGAATGTTGAGGAAGAGCAGGGAGGCCCCCACGGCGATGGTGACGCTCAGTTCGGTGGAGTAATCCCGTTTGGTTTCGATGAGGACCGTGGTGTCCTCGGGCCCTGTCTTGTGAGGGTCCTTGGAGTGTTTGGGGTTGTTGGCGGGAGTGATGGCCGGGCGTCTGGTGGTGGGCCAGATCTTGGCGGGAGACCGCCGCGTTCCATAGGGGAAGGAGGTCATGTCAGGAGGAGGGACCTTTGTGGTCGTGGAGACATACTGGAAGATCTCATTCAAGTTGTGCAGGTGGGGGACGAGTTCCAGCCAGAAAGCCACCTTCGTAGCCCGGTAGTGATCCCTTACTCTGGGCTTCAGGCCAATATGCAGATACAGCTGGTCTTTGGGGTTATACTTGGACCACGCCACTTCCTCAAAGCGGTTGGGTTTTGTGTGAATGAACTTGGTATCCTGAGGAACAGGCTGATTTGGGTCACTAGGGACAGAAGGGAGAAGAAAAGAGAAAGAAGGTCACACTCTCCGGCACCGGACAAGTCAATCTCTTCATCAAAGATCACAGGGAATTACAATCAGCGAATTACACACGTTTACTGATGAGCACCAAGTACACAAGAAGCAACAGAGGCATTTGGTTGTGATCCAAGCATGGCTACCATTTTGTCCTTTCATTAATATCCCCTCTTCCTTTTATTTTAAGAATCATTCCTGGTGGCAGAGTCGTGCCATTTCCCTAACATTTGTACAATTTTTTGAATGCATCAAATGCTCTTCACCCAGGAAAAAGAGAAAAAAAAATGGCTGTAGGAAGGTTTTCAGGATTTTAACTGTAGCTACTTTTGAGCCATAATCTCAAGCAAATGTTTTGGGTTTTTTTCCCTACATAGGGACAGTTGGCAATGTCTGGAGACATTTTTGGTCGTCATGGATGGAGGGAAGTGTCATGAACGCGTGGATGGCTTGGGGGCACTGTTCAATGTTCTCCAGTTGCCCAAGAATCCCCCACACAAGGAAGTGTGTCACAAATGTCACACCTTGTCACAAATGTCAATAGTAGTGAGCCTGAGAAATCCTTACTTGGAGGCCACTGTTCAAAAAGTAGGCATTCCCTTTCTTGCTCAAGAATACATATTGGAAGTGGAATAACTAAAATGTATTTTAAGAATCAAATAGGCCTCATAATTGCAAAATGGGAGTCAACAGTAATATGCATCATGTGTTTGCTCTCTACTTGAAAGAGGAATACTTACATACTTGAAAACTTTTGAAGACTTATATACTTGAAAACTTTTGAAGACTACTTTTGAGCCACGTAGAGATCAAACCACATTCCACTAATTCTCAGAATTTTGATAAGATCACACTTGCATATTTGGGCAAGTTAACGTGTTTAAGAGAAGTAACACTCGGTGCCAGAAATTAAGGGGTTTTGTAGATGTTAACTGCGCCGGGCCAACTTTGAAATCCAAGATTTGTCTTATTATTCACGTAAGTGAGCACAGGCAGAAAGA
Source organism: Ailurus styani (assembly GCA_002007465.1). Taxonomy (NCBI): domain Eukaryota; kingdom Metazoa; phylum Chordata; class Mammalia; order Carnivora; family Ailuridae; genus Ailurus; species Ailurus styani. The sequence goes on along the minus strand of LNAC01000046.1, from coordinate 2,990,192 downwards.
GAATCATCAAAATTAAAGGATAATCCACAAAACATGGTACTTTAAGCATTTGGGCCACCAACTTTCTTAATATAACAACCAACCTCCTGAAAATATCATATTCTCCTTTCTTCCATTTGTTTCGAGGGTTGGTAAAGTGAAGTATAAAAACGTACTTCATCTTAATGTTGATTTGTTTTGAAATTGTTGAGGTTAGGCACAGTAAAGTGTCACCTGGTGGACAGCACTGGGCATTCCGACATCACATATGGGCCAGGACCAGCTGGGACCTGCACAGGGTGTTTGAACTGCTGCTTTGCAGGCAACGACTTCTTGGCAGCATTTATAAACGGACCTCCTGCCACTGCCTACGAGCTCACGTACCAGAAGCCTGGGGGACCAGAAGGTCCTCCCTGAAGATCCCAAGTCCATACATCTGAGCCGGCATTGTGCGGGAGGCGAACAACAGAGTGACCAACAGGTGCAGCGTCTGCTAAGCAAGGACCTTTGCTCTCACTGTGAGTCTGTCAAAAGCATTTCCACCCAATAAGCCCTGCAGCTGTCCCTCTTTACAGCCGTGAGTCTTGAGCAAACTCGCAAGCCTCGCTGGGCCTCACTGTCTTCATCTATAGAATGGGTGAGAATATTGGCATTGGACGTAAGTGATGGAGGCTGAATAGTCACTACAAAGTGTGGGTCAAATATGGGCAGCTTATTAAATATTCTCCCCTTTGGTCAATATGTAAAGTAGAATACCTAAACATAGCTCAGAGAGAGAGGACTACAAAGTATTATACAGTAAGACCCACAGCACATATACTGTATCCCGTATATAGTGCAGGCCAGAAAAAAGTATACTGTATGCCACAGTATATACAGTGTGCTATATACTGCACATGGCATTTACTGTATACCACAGTATATACGGCATACTATACACTATGCATATTTACTGTATACCAGAGTATATACGGCATACTATACACTGCACATGGTGTTTATGGTATACCACACTACATATGGCATACTATATAATGTGCATATTTACTGTATACCAGAGTATATACGGCATACTATACAGTGCACATGGTATTTACAGTATACTGCAGTATATACGGTATACTATACACTGCACATGGTATTTACCATATACCACAGCATATATGATATACTATACACTATACACTGCACTTGGAATTTACTGTATACCACAGTATATACAGCATACTATACACAGCACGATACATGGTATTTACTGTATGCCACAGTACATACGGTATACTATTTTGTATATTGCATATATTATAAATCATGGCATATACAGTATATTAGGTACACTGTATACTGTACATAGTATTTACTGCATACAACAGTATATACAGTACTGTATTTGTATATTGTAAATATTGTGAATCATAGCATATACAATGTGTTATATACTGTCTATAGTATACATTTTATCATACTATATGGTATACCACAGTATATATGGTATACCATACATGGCACATGATACTTACTGTATACCACAGTATATACAGTATACTATACTTGTATATTATATATATTTTAAATCATAGCATAGGCAATATATTATATACTGTCTATAGCATACACTATATCAAACTATGCTGTATACCACAGTATATATGGTATACTATACATGGCACCTGATACTTACTGTATACCACAGTCTATACAGTATACTTGTATATTGCATATATTATAAATCATAGCATATACAGTATGTTAGCTACGTTATATACTGTATGTAGCATTTACTGTATACCACAGTATGTACAGTATACTGTATTTGTATATAGTAAATATTATGTCATAGCATATTCAATCTATTATATACTGTCTATAGTATGCATTGTATCAAACTATGCTGTATACCACAGTATATATGGTATACTATACATGGCACATAATACTGTATACCACAGTATATACAGTATACTATATTTGCACATTGCATACATTATAAATCATAGCATAGGCAGTATAATATATATTGTCTATAGTATACTTTGTATAAAAGCATACCACACACCACAATATATAAGGTACACTGTATACATGGTATTTATTGTATACAACAGTATATATGGAATACTGTATTTGTATATTGCATGTTATAAACAATAGCATGTGCAGTATATTATATACTGTCTATAGAATACATCGTATAAAAGCATACTGTATGCCATACTATATTATACACTGTGCATAGAATATACTGTATACTATAGTATATATGGTATTCTGTATACTGTATACTATAGTATATATGGTATACTATATACTATATATAGTACTGATTGTACATCACAGTACATATACTATCTACAGTATACATTTATAAAATTATACCATAGTATATTATGTACTATAGATAGTATGTACTGTAATAGCACAGTACATACAGTATGCTGTATATTATATGTAATATATGCGGTATAAAAGTAGACAATACAGTATCTACTATATGAAAATATATTGTATACCATAGTATATACTGCATAAAATGTATTATATATGTAGATAGCTATATATGATATATAATTATATACGTGGTATACAAGAAAAGAAATTTTACCTTTTAACTGAAGACACACTCACTGCAGTGCTTTTATTTTACTAATGGGATTAAGAAAATAAAATATAAAATTATAGGTCCCAATGCCATGAGTTTTCTTATTTATGTGTTCATTTATAATCATGAATAGATTTAAAAATAAACTTTTTATCTCTTTAAAATTCTTACATGTTTCATCAAAATGTTGGCTTCCATAGAGCACCTCATGTTTCCTTTATGTGAGTCTTCTGGAATACATTTTTGAAAAAATCCCTATTTAATTGGAATCTGCCGTGGAAACATTTGTCATTGATTTTTATTGTTCTAAAAGCAAGGAAAGGTGCTGAGGATTCCTACTACTTTTGCATTGATCTGATTTCACTGAATGGGGTCTATTAGCTGGGTGGACCTTTTATTAGGCAGACGGCATCTACGAAAGAGTGTGTTCTGTTCATGTTGGATATTGGACTATTTCTGATGAAATTCAGTGTGCATTTGAAAGGTAAAGAAACACATTTATTGTGTTCTCAAAGAATAGAGCAAAGGATTTTGAAAATCCAGATAAGTAAGCTTTAGCCTGATACAATCTATCTATTAAAGTTCTTGGAGATGCACAGTCAGAAGCCTTAACCCAAGATAAACTCACAGAGCTTATGAAAGTCCATCATTTTCCTTGTCAAACCCTCCAAAGACAGCAAGACCTCTAAGTGGGATATCGGTGTCTTGCTTTTTAGACTTGACTTCAGCAGGCAGCATGTTTTAATTTCCATGAGTAAAATTGAAGGTCATAATGATTAAGGATAGAACGAAACGGACGTATCTTCTCTCCCTAGTAAAAACCTCAATGCATATCTGTGTCTGCCTTTCCCATCACCTGAAGCACATTTTCACCTGTCATAATTGGAGACATCATTTTGGCAGAGAATAGTCGAGTGCATTTGTAAGCTCTTGTGATCCATTTTACTTGCCAGAGATAGGTAATATGATTTCTTTAAAAATATCAGTAAACTCCCCGAGAGGTTCTTTTTGCTGGTACAAGTTCCGCCTTTCACCTAACATAATGTACTAGCTGACTGTTCGCCACTAGACCTCTGAGAAGAAGACTACCCTATGCACCAAGAAAATGGGTTTGAGGACACATCTCCGCCTACATACCAGGTGGAGATGTTCGTTCATTCAGCTTAAAATGCATTTGGGCAGGAAAGGTCATTTTAAGACCAGACATAAGCTGCAGCCCTCCCTAAGTCATCCACCCTAAGTGCCTCTTGCTTTCTGCAAAGATCGAATACAAATTCACCCCAGGATAACCAACAAATCCGAAATTCATGGCCTGTGACCCAGACCGACACCAATGTCCTGAGAACAAATCAAAGAACTGAAATCTGGGTTGGTTGCATTGTCCTGGCCAGAACTATCTTTCCATTCTCTCAACTCCGATACCATTTAAGTGAGCCCTTCGACGGAGAAGGCATCCTTTGGTCGCCCCCAAGTGTTATTGGTGCAATGTGTTCTAGAGAGATCAAGTCTTCCTTGGTGTTCCGTTTGTTGGCACTTCTTCCCACAAAGGGCTCAAACCAAATCGGTGTCTGGTCCATGAGCACCTGGATTCTATGGACTGGTGGGGTCTCGTATTCCCAAAGAGATTTTAGAGGCCACAGGTGGCGATTCTTCCTTACCTTTTGTAAACACTGGAATTCATTTCAGTTTTTCCTTGACATAACTTCTCTTTGATCAGATCTTTGCACATTGGCTTTAAGTGGAGACCAGTACGTGTCTTGAGCTAGGAGGTTGTTTTTCCAGCCCTGTTTTGGCTGAGTCCTCTAGGCTGGATCACGGAAACACCCTCTTAGCTACAAGGAACTCACCTGTCTCTTTCCTCTCTCCCTCCTGCACGCATAATCCCCACATGACATTTCCGTGCTTAAGGACAAACCAACCACGTAATACAGACACTGAAACCTAGACAGAAGGTCACAGCCGTGAATTTTGGGTTATATGAAAAGTAGCACCAGCATACACTTGCCTTGCGTACGTACGAGCAATAAGGAACGTGCTGTCTGCAAGGTGGAGAGGGTTGGAAGTAGCACCAAATGAAAACGGGGATCCACGCCCTGACGCCATGTCCTCATCTCCCCGTAGCAGCGCGTTATGATGGACAGATGGCGAGATGCTCCCATGACCCACTCTCTCTACTGCATCTAGGAAGCCGTTGATGGTGCCCCGTGTAAGCTATCATGGTCTGTGTGTCGTGGCCTGAGTCCAGAGTCCACCACACCTCACACAGTGGCGTCGGATATGGCTTACCCTACCTGTTCCCTTACGGGCACCGTCTTGGTTCCTCTTCCTTTGCACCCCTCAACCAGCCCCCTGGGGACAAGGACATACTCCTGTGCACAGACCTCATTGTAACACCGCCCTATTTAAATCAATAACTAGCAACCACCTCTTAAGACCTTGGCACGTATTGACAAATACCTAAATCAGCCAAGCGCGCATGCCCTCGATCCTCTGTTTTCTGGTTAAACCAGCGGCTATGGAAGTGTTATCCTCTACTTCCTTACGCAGGAAACCGGCGCTTTGCGTTTTACCTTAGGGGAAGTCCCCGTCCCTCCAATTTCTGCAACGTCCCTACGTGTCTCTTATCTCTGTCTTTAGATGTCCATCGTATCGAGGCGACAATCATATTGGCTTAGAAATACCACCTGCCACATCCTGTCCTGATTGATTTCCATCTGCAATGAATGACCCTATTTCCAAATAAGGCGCTAGGCACAGAGACTTGAAATTCGGGGATCAGTGTCCGATAGAATCTTAGGCACAGAGGGCGTGAAAAAGCATGCAATCACAGAATATCGCAGTGTTTTTAATCCTCGCTCAGTCTTTGATAGGTCTTGGTGAAAAGGTCCGTTGGGTGGTAGGAGCTCTTTCGCATCTCGTGACATTAATTAATTTCCTTTGTCTTTTTCTCTTTCTTTTTTAAACAGCGCAAGAGCATCAGCCTCAAAGCCTTTGGCAAGGCAAGAGGAGCTAACGAGAATTTAATGGCTTTGTTTGGATTTTACCATTTTTTCAATGGTTCAGTTACACGGGTGATGAATGATCCTTGCTTCCCATTTAAGAAAATCACATGAAGTTCATTTTCAAACACGGAAGGGGAAAAAGTGTGTGGTTTCAACGAAGGTAAGTGACGACGGTACGTTTAGATATTACATAAGGGGTGCTATGTGTGGATGCCAGTGATAGGGGATGGGCACAGTCATCATTTGGGAAATGGCCTTGTCCGTCTTTCTGCTTCAAGAGTGTGACACTTTGCTAAGAAAGGCATCACACCTCTGAGGTCAATGACACAATTGGGCATCGTCTTACCTTTCACAGGGCTGGGGGGCTGACGTGGTCCCCCCTCCCATCAACATAGGCGGAAATGCTAATGACCCCCAGTCCCTCAGAAGGTGGCCTTATTTGGAAATAGGGCCATTGCAGATGGAATCAGTCAACATAGGATGGAGCAGGGGGGACATCCAAGCCAACGTGATAAAAAGATGGGCATCTAACGACAGAGAGACACAGGGAGGCTGGCCCAGGACGCAGGTGCAGACATTGGAGGGAGACTGCTGGAAGCGAGCAACGGCAAAGAGAGCCTTCCAAGCAGCAGGAGCTAGGAAGTAGCATGAAAGCTTCCTGTACAGGGTCTAGAGGGAGCTTGGTTCTGCCAACACCTGCATTTCGGACTTCCAGCATCCGAACCTGGAGACAATAAATTTCTGGGGTTTTAATCCACCCTGTCTGTGGTACGCAGTTTTAGCAGCCCCAGGAAAGGTATGATAATATAAAACAAGGATTATATAAAAATGCTTGTGACGTGACCTCGGCCATCTCCTGTTGAAGAGAGAACCTTCAGGTGACAGGCAAGCACCTCTTCCAAACGTCCGTACGTCCTGTCCCCTGTGCCCCCACATGAGCCTTTCTTAGACCAAACTTGTCACATCTGACAGTTCTGAGTGGGCTTCCATGCAATACACTTGCCACCCTGTAAGCGCGCGGTACTTTTGCTAAGACCACAGAATATCCGGAACGCACTTGCTGCCTGGGAATATTCGGGGTCACTGTAAAGAATGACACCTGTTGAAAGCCTAAGCAGGTGTGATCGCACTCGGCATCCCGCATCCTCTGTCTGGAGGTGCGCAGGACTCAGGCACCACGGGGCTGCCGCCGGGTGGGACCCCCAGCCCGACCCCCCCGACGCCACGGGGAGCGCCGCCAACCCTCAGAGCTGTGGGCCTCTCCGGCGTGAGTTCCGTGCACAAGGGGCGAGGTGAATAAGAAACGCAGAGACGCGGGGAAACGGAAGGACAGCCCATTAGTTTCCACAACTGTGTTATCGGACAAGAGGAAAATGAAAAGATGCTGGGAGGGTTGCAGCTATCTGAAATGTTGGGGAGTCTTTTTCTCTCCTTGTTTGCAGAGATGCTGCTCAAGGGGACATTGGTGAGAATTGTATGTGTGGATCTTGTATGTTTTCCAGTGTGTTGAGCCAACGAGCTTCCTTCGGAGGTGTAGTATGTATGCTTATAGGCTTTCCTATATATATATACAAATATATGCATATTCATACACTACTCTTTGAGGTATGTTATATATATTTATATAGATTTATTTCCTATATATACATATGTTTACATACATGAAATGTGTATTTATTTATGAAATAAATGTGTAGGACCTATTTAAATGAATAGATATATTTGTAAATAGATGTATATATAGGAAATCAATCTCATAACTGTAAAGAAACACTAGAGATGAATATATATACGTGTGTGTTAATATATGTATTTACACACATGCATAGTATTTCCTAGATGTATTAAGAGATTGACTTTACTCTCGTGGCCACACTAGAAACACAGCTTGCCACGTGGCACATGGGTTTTGATAATGCTATGATTTATCAAAGGAGAAGAGGTCCTACTGAGACTTGAAATTTTGAGATCAGTGTCCAAAAAGTTGCCCTGGATGGCTCAGCCTTCAACCGGCAGGTGGAAAATAGACTTTTTTTTAGTAATACAATTAGCTCTCTAGTCAAATTCCCCTACTGTTACTGGGTGTGCATGTCTGCATTCAGTCATGGAAACCACATTGGTATGGAGGACCCAAACTAGAAGAGACGGAAGAAGCCAACGTGGGAAGAACATACCCTGTTTTAGCGAAGTTGGTCCAGTAGGTCATGACCACCGCGCTGAGCATGACGTCGTTCTTGGAGAAGTTACAGCTGAAGAGTTCAGTGGGGCCAATCATGGGGATCCCAAAGACATAGGGCACTTCATCGCCGTGGGCTGAGTCCGCCCAGCTGGGCTTCATTTCACTTTGGCAGTGGTGGTAGAAGGCGTAGAAGTAGGTCGGAGAGCCATACTGGGCGTGGAGGTCGGCTGTGGCCACGGCGGGGGCCACCCACTGGTGGTCCGTGAAGAGAGCCACCAGGGTTTTCCGACGCGTCTCCGGGTTCTCCTTGTCCGCCCAGTCCGTGTACATGAATTTGATGGTCTCCCGCAACGTGTCTTTGCCCTCTGGGTAGCCATAAAGGTTGTCCACAAAGTTGGACACGGAGAAGTCAAAGTCGTTGGGCGTCACGCCGTCCTCGTTGTCCACGATGCCGTCCACAAACTTCAAGCCTTCCCCCTGGTTGACGCCCAGCATGATGTCATAGTTCAGGAACTCTCCCTGCTCCATCAGAATCTGAGGGTCATCGGGGATGACATCGCCGTCGATGACGGGGCCAAAGGAAATGTGGTAGGTGGCGGGGGTGATGGTCTGCTGAATGAGCTCTTTGTAGTTCTTATTCCGAAGACATTCTACCATGTCCGTGGTATCCAGCATGTTGCAGCCGACCTTATCTGCCAATATCCGAGTGTACTTGGCAGGCTGGTAATTCACCGCCCAACTGGACAGTGCAGTCCCACTCTGGATGATGGCTTTCTGGAAGAGACCTGCAGGTGCAAAGTCGTACACATGCAAATGAAAACCCGAAAGACAGAAAAGCAGCTTTTACTTCGCAAAGAAGGCTCTGATTGTCTCTCGGGCATGTGAATTTCTGGATACAGCAGCATTCATCTCTTTCAGGATTTTTTCCTCATTTCCATCTCTTTCTCTCCCCCTCCCCCCGCCCGCTGGACGTGGGTTTTCTGGGACGTTCTTCACATACATGCACACGGACACACATGCACACACAGGGTTTAAGGAAGTGAAACTGCATTGACAATGGAGCTGCAGTGGTTAAAAAAAAAAAAATCAAGCGTGTGTTCCACGTTTCCTTCCCCGATTTCGTGTTGTGTTGGCAACTCCATCCCCAGATGCTGTAAATGAAGTCACAGAGTGATCATCGCCTCCATTCCTTAAAAATATGCTTTGTGCCAAGAAGATATCACAGAACATTTTGCCTCCCTGACAAAACCAGGTACCACTTCATTATGGGGGAAAAAAAAAACCAAAACTTCCACTGAAATCAATTTCGGAGTATAAATTCAGACACGTATTTCTAATTCCACCCCCGATACAGTACATCCATTAAACTTTTACAACTAAAATAGTAATTAAATGAGCGATTCCTAAAAGAATGCTCAGTTGGATTGCCCAACTAAAATGTATTTTTCAACAAATCGTTGATCTCGAAATCACATCAACTCAAAGCCCAGACTTTTCTGTCTTGTATTCTGCTACAAGTTAAAAATGTCTGTTTGGTGAGAAGTGAAAAAAAAAATTGGACAATTTGATGAGTAAAATTCTCTGTAGCTTACAATTTTCTATCAGATCAGTCTAGTATATGAATGTCGGTAAGTAAAAAAAATTTTTTTAAACCCTCTATTGTTCACTACTACAGGACAAGACATGATGGAGTCGGAAATGATAGCATTCTGTTTCTTATCTCTTCCTGACATTTTCTTGAATTCCAGAATGATGGAGCTCTGATGTTTTGGGGGTTTCTGGAAGAATGATTCAGTTGGGAGCCCTGAAGTTCATGCCCTGTCGAGTTTTAAGGTCACGTAAGCAATCAAGTGAGGAAAACGTGATTGCAATCAGGAAGATGTGATTTAAAGACTGGAACATTGCCCCAAGATGACACACAAGAGAAGATTTTAAATGGATCTGACTTTGTTCAATGCGACATCAAAGTCATTTGGGGGCCAGTGTCTCAGAGTTGGTAATACCCTAAGGGATGTCCAACTACGGACGTGTGTGTTTACCTCTCAGGATTAATGTGTGAAAGTATGGGAAAGAAATGATGTCCCTGCTTGATCTACTGAAGACTTTCGTAAGTTAAAATAATCAGGATTAGAAAAATGTTGCTACAAGTTACCTGTCTTTTTTTTTTTTGTCCTTCTTACGCTGATTGGCTATGAGTGATGTATCTGTGTGTGTGTGTGTGTGTGCGTGTTACAGAATATAATCCCTGGTAAACCTTGAAAAACTGGATAAAGAAAAATGACACCCATAATTCAGACCAGAAAATACACGTTACGTCAGCATTTTGGGGTTACGCCCACTTGGCTGTCCCCCCTTAATGTTGTTTTATACAACGGAGTCCAATATATGTAGAGGGTTTATTGTGTTTCCCAGGCTATTGGACCCCTGCTCCTTAGAACCTTCTTGTCTTTCAAATCTTGGAGCTTTTCATTCGAGTCTTTGCGATAATGCCGTGGTGAACATCTTCATGAAAACATCATTTTCCATGCACGTGGTGATTGTTTTTTAGACTGTATCTCTAGAAGTACAATTCTAAGGCTGACAGTCTGGGTATTTAAATATTGATGGGTTGTTTTGAAAATCTGACCCATGCACAGCCTTTCCATACAGCTCACTTATTTCCCATCTCTTGATTTAAGTAATTATGCTCTTTCTCCAATTAGATTTGGTTTATTGTGTTTGATTAGTATGGAAGCTAGTCCTGACTACTTGCTCATTCAAGAACTGGGATTATAACCCTTGACAAATGGGCAAGTCTCTGTATTTTCTGGGACGCTGTACAAATTGATATTACCAATGATCCCTCTCATTATTCACTTTTTCATATTTGTAAAAACAAAGGGATAATACAAGTGAGCCATGAATGTGAGCTCTCCTTAGACATCATGAAATTGTCTACAGGTTTGTCAGCTATGAAATTGTCTACAAGTTTGTCAGCTTTGATTTGACTGATGGTTGCTTGTGGTCCCTGCACTGAACATTTTATTGGCAGGTGAATTCTGAATCTCCTCACTGTGCTGAAAATCCACTTGTCACACTGGTGCCTGTAGCCAGTGAAAATTTCTACTCAAGCTGAACATCCTTATTTCCTAAGGCCTGCCAAATACCTTCAGAGGAAGCCTGAAGTTCACGATGGAAAATTGAAGTGGAAAAGCAGTTGGTCCGTAAAACACCAACTAGGGGAGGCAATCGGGAATTTGCACAGATAGTCCCGAATCTGTAAGGCAAGTCTATTCTCTACAGAAGATCAAGACTACTCTTTACTTCCCTGTGCTTCTTAGCTAAAGGGGACTGATGGGAATAGGTTTGAATTGGCGTTGGGGAAGCTTGGTTTCTTACCTGGCTCTGTTGCTGGTTGTGTGACCCTAAGTGGGTTACATAACCTCTCTGGGCTTCAATTTCCTTTTTATAAGTGGTAGCTTTGGTGTAGATGAGCATCAAGGTTCCCTTCAGTGTGACAGTTTACCAATGGACATGAGGGAGCCACCTTGAGTTGGGGTGGTTAGTTTTGTTGTCTTTTTAATTTTTTTTTTTTTAGTGGGGGTGTGGAAGAGTGAAAGGGCGGGGGAGACACAAAAGTAAGCTTCACGCCCAGCATGGAGCCCAAGGCAGGGCTGGATCACAGCACCCTCAGATCATGACCTGAGCTGAGATCAAGAGTCGGACACTTAACGGACTGCGCCTTCCAGGGGCCATGTTGCTTACCCAATGAACACATCTTCAACCCTTACCCACATCCCTGCTTCTCTTCTCTATTATCTTTCCCACGTTGAGATGAGAGGTTGACTGAATTTAAAGTTGACCAAAATGATTAAAATTGACCCAGTCAAGTCGGAAAGGCAGAAGCAAAGTAGTAGTCTTTCTGAAGAAGTCATTTGGTCCCAATTGTTGCAACCCGTATCTAATTGTTAATTTAAGTGAGATGACAAAATATGGTTCACACGGAAAGAAAGCTGAGTTAGAAGAATGGGGGTGCCTGAGGGGCTCAGTCGTTAAGTGTGTGCCTTTGGCTCAGGTCATGAACCCGGGGTCCTGGGATCGAGTTCTGCGTCAGGCTTCCTGCTCAGTGGAAGTCTACTTTTCCCTCTGACCCTCCCCCCTCTTGTGCTCTCTTTCTCAAATAGATAAAATCTAGAAGAAGAAGAAGAAGAAGAAGAAGAAGAAGGGGAGAAAGAAGAAGGAGGAGGAGGAGGAGGAAGAAGAAGAAAAATGGGAGGCCATGTCCTGTTGGGAATTTTCGGCTGCAAGAGAGACTAAGGGTCCCCAGCAAACCCACTGCATGTGTGTTCACTGCTCAGCCCGGGGGTCATGCACCAGCACAGGGATGCCCTTCTTACCTTCTGAATAGTGCGACAAGGTCAACAGGCTGACGCAAGAGGCTCCCGCCCCCGAGCCGAAGATGGTCACTCGCTTGGGATCCCCGCCGAAGGCCCCGACGTTCTCCTCAATCCACCGTAGGGCCTGGATCTGATCCAGGAGCCCGTAGTTGCCTTTGGCCGCCTGATCGCCGGTACTTAAAAACCCTGCAAGAGAAAACAGGATCTTTTGGGCTGTCAGCTATAAAAAGCACGTGCACATCGCTGGTCCTTGAAAAGGTATCTCCTCCTTTGCTCGGCTCCCTCCAAATGAGCGGCACCCCTGGAAAGCATTGTGATGCAGGAAGGATTATGGTGTGTAAATCCTTGTTGTAGCGGTTATTGTTTCTGTTGGCTTCTGATACAATGTCTCATCGGTGAGTCTGCACAGGGCTACCCTATCAGGCACAATCAGTCTAAAATATCTATAACGCCTTACAAGACCAGAGACTATAAATTGGACCAGTTTCAAGTTATCATTCCCACACACATGCAAGTTGCAAAGTGAGAAAGTCTCCGAAAAGGAGCTTCTCAGGGAAAATCATAAAAGAAGTTTTTCAGGAAAACTCGGTGCATGTGTTGAGCTGGTGGAATTTCTGCTTTGATGTTAAAGAGACCGAGCATGTATATAAAAGCAACATAGGTCAGCTTTTTCCCATTGAATTTCTTATTAATGCTTTCATTTCATTCCTTTTAATGCTTTAGTTTCAAGTAAATGACAGATATCATGAGATCCCAGCCTTAGTTACTTTCTCCCTACAGAAAAGTTTTAGAGTCACACCCAGAAACACAAAGTCTTTAATTTTAGCCAAATGACAATGCATATTCAAATCACTCCAACTGTCCCTAAAATGGGATGAGCTGGTACATTTTATTTCAAGAAGGAAGATTCTGTAACTTGAGGACCTAGTTTCAGTCAAGGCATCAGATTCCTAAATGTCCCTTAGAAGCTGCAAAAAAGGCACTTATGGGAGTAAAAAAAAAAAGGCATTTGTGGGAGTAAAGTGATCACATGGACATTGAACTCCTGGCCTAGTCCATGTGGCCAAAGATCCTGACCTGGAAAAAAAAAGGCTTCCCACTGACGTTTGACGTCATTTTGTTCACACACAGATACTCTCTTGCTGAAATTTGAAACTACGACGGTGTAGCACCTGCCAAGGTTAATTTATTGTACAAACATGTAACCCAACTTTATATCCCTTTCTTTCTTGCATAAGCCTTCTGACCAAGACAAAACAAAAACAACAACAAAAGTGCAAGTCATAATTTTTTTTTTTTAACCATTTTACTTTGTTATTTGCCCCTGCCTCCAAACAGCCGGTTAGGCCAGTTCCTGCCTTTGCAAGGGCCATGCCCTTCACCTCATTTCAATGAGTGCTTCTTACTTTGCCTTGACCACCTGCTGCACTGTTGATGTGAACATGGACAGATTTGGGCCCTAAAATAATAGGAATCAGAACCAAGGCCATCAAAACACCCCCTACCCAAAGCTGACAGCAAATCTAAGGCACTCTCGAGAGCCAGCTTCTAGAATCTAAAACAAACTAAGGAGAGGATGAAGGCTTTTACCCGCTGAGGAAACAGGGCTTCGTTCCCCAGGCACCTGAGAAAAATGCACAGTTTGAGCTGGAGGGTAACAGAAATGAATGGGCCTGGTTTAAAATAAAGCGACGGGAAGGCTTTTTTTGGGGGGGGGGGTGCGGCTTCTAGAATTCCACGATCAGACTCACCCCGTCCTTCATGTGCACACAGAGGCACGAGGAAACGTGCAGGGCTGTGGCTGGACACAGCCTTCGAAGGGGCATTTAGGAATCTGATGCCTGGACACAGAGCGCCGCCGCTCCGGCCTTCCTGGGATGGAGCCGAGATTAGCTGCGCTTAGCGGGAATGTTCAGACCTCACCAACCCCTCCCTCCTTTAATTAGCGATGACTAATTAGTGCTTCATGCCAGCGAATGTTCCCTGGCTCGGGCATTCATCATGCAACCTTTTACACAGTTTCTCATAAAATGCACTGAGCTCTGCTTGGGAGAAAAGCCCCTTTCATGCAGCTTTATGTATGAAACCGGCTCCTAATGGCAGTTTGGGTGCCGTATAATAACCGTAAGACAAGCCTCTCTTTCCCCATTAAGGAAAGAGGTGATTAATTCCTAAAGGCTCTAGTAATTTTTTGGCAGAACGGCTCTGTCTTGAACACATCCTCCCTCCACTGCCTGTCCCCCCAACCCCGCTGTCAACGCCCCCAGAAGGACCTATTTGCTTATTTTGTTTCCGTGGAGCACCGGGAGGATTTGCAACATACGGTCAATCGCCAGCCTTTATTAAATTGGAGCCCCTCCCGAGCAAAACGTGTCTGTTGTAACCTGTCAAACGCCAGGCTAATTAATATTCTGTACCCTGGCAAATCCTAGCTCTGCTCACAGCCTCCTATTGAAAGACTGGATCTTGGCGATTCTGAATTCCTTCCAAAAGTCCCGAGGGAAACAGCTCCCGCATGCATCTCTGAAGTTCAGCAAATGAACGTGGTTCTTTTTTTTTTTTTTTTTTTGAAGTTGATGTTTCCATAGTTTCTGCTTACAGAATCTTCATTTACTGCAGCACCCAGGCACTTTTCTTTCTTCTTTCTCTCGTAATTTAAACAATCCACAAGGCCGAGGTTCCATTGCAGGTACACAGTGAATGCATGCAATTTTATTTTGTCTGCAACAGCGTATTCCTCTGCTATTCGGACGGTGAAAATGCGGTGTTTGACATAATGCAGACAAGAGACGTATAGGCATTTACTACCGTGGAATTCGACGAACGTGAGAGCAGATCATCACTTTGGAAACAGCCAGGCACATCGGCAAAGCTGAGTGCTGGTGGAAGCATCCTTCAAAGTCGGCCCACCGCGAACGACTTAATTCTCCATCTCTGCGGCAGATGAATTAACAGAAGCAGCCCCTTGGCTGGCTAAAACCAGAGATTTTAAACAAACGGCTTCTTTCACTGATAAGCACTCTTGGCTGCACATCCTTTAAGCATTTCAGCTGATGAAACATTTGGCTTTTGAGATTTAAGGTCTCTGCACCGAAGGTTGTAAATCAGTCAGCCCCCCCGCCCCACCCCAACAATGCAACAATGAGAGAGAGATACAAAACAGACCTTCCAACTCAGACACACTGACACTAGATGGATACCAAGTTTCATTCAAATCCTTGGAAGGAGCAAAAGAACATGCATTCACACAAGAGACAAGCTTTGCTGTCCCGCCGTTACTTTAAAATACAGTCCGCGGGAAATGCCTAAATACCAGAAATCACATTACCCGCCTGCCTGTTGAATGAGATTCTGGGTCATATAAAAATGAAGCACTGGATTTGGTCTTCCTACTGGTGCTACAAAAGAAAGTTTCAGGCTTTTATGATACGTGATCACAATCTAAAGGTTTCTCATTCTTCCGAATGTATCATAGGGTTTAGAAGAATGATTCCAGGTCCCACAGCTGTGCATGCACTGCAGGTCAGTGCTTAGACGCCCAGCGGTGTCAGAGGTGGTTGCCCTTTTGTTCATCTGTAATAGGACTTTAAAGCTACAGTCCACTTATTTGAGGGGATAATTCATTACATAAGCAGAGTAGACCTTTTTTGGGTGGCCATTAATCAGAAGATAAGTACTAAGTGTAATAGGATATATTTTACATTTTAGGGTGGGCCTTCACCTGTAATTGCTAGATTTAGAGTCTCAACTATTTCTAAAGGAAATTCTAAAATATAGTTGAGATTCGATTAATTTTTTTTAAAGATTTTATTCATTTATTTGACATGAGTGAGCACAAGCCAACATGGGGCTGGATCCCAGAACCTGGGATCTTGAGCTGAGCTGGAGGTAGATGCTTAGCTGAATGGGCCACCCAGGTGTCCCGAGATTAAGTTAAATTTTTTTTAATTTTTTTTAAAGATTTTATTTATTTACTTGACAGAGAAAGAGAGAGATTACAAGTAGGCAGAGAGGCAAGCAGAGAGAGAGGAGGAAGCAGGATCCCCGCTGAGCAGAGAGCCCGAGCCCGATGCGGGGCTTGATCCCAGGACCCTGAGATCATGACCTGAACCGAAGGCAGAGGCTTTAACCCACTGAGCCACCCAGACGCCCCATTAATTCTTATTAATTGCATATATACACAGATGTCTATATGTAGGTCATATATGCAGACACAGGTCATTCTGTGAGAGCAGACATGTGTGTAAATACAGTAGATATATACACACAGAGACACAGAGTAGCCTGAGGGTTAGCAAATCACTAGTCCTTATTAAGTCATAACACCTCATTCCTATATGCATATGTACACACACTTAATTTAATGGAGTAAAAGCAAAAAAGGAATGTTTGCATAAAAATTCTCCAATGAGAAGAGAGAGAATCTATTTTAGGTCACATAAATGAGCCCAGAAAGAAATGTGTGATAAGAATTCGAGCAAAGAGATAAAGATGAAAATCAGCCAAATACATGCAAATGTCTCTTCTCTGATGTTTATAGGAAATCCTTCACTGGTGCATTTATTACGGTGTGAAACTTAGGTTTTCTTAGTGGAATCATGTATGATTTGACGAAAGGGTCTATACCTATGGATGGAAGGGAAGGAAAGGCACATACCCCAATTCTATGAGCCCGATGGGGGAACCTCTTAAAATTTAGTATCTCTATTTGTAGTTTTTAGTTTACTTACAAACGACGCGAGTCATAACCTATTGTATTTAATTAGCACATCAATGTCATACAGGGTCAAATCTATTTCCAGTATCAGTGGAATAAGTCGAAGACAATTATGAGGACAGATGATTTCGAGGGCCCAGGTTTTGAAACACGGGGCCTGTTGTTAACGGGATTCCTTACATTAGTTCCATAAAGTATATTCTATTTCCCTCACAGTAATTGAGAACAAGGCTGCACAGGTGTTTTTAAAGTACTTTAGTTGAAATTATATTAACTGACATCCTAAAACCAAAATTATATTTTGGAAACAAAATACAAAATAATAAATACAGTTTTGTTTATTGCACAGTAGAGATCAGAACGTGAAGGTCCTTGGTGGCCATTATGTCAGGGACGTATCTCCACTGAACCAGCCTTAGATGGGTCTCCATTCAAATCCCCATCCTGGAACACTCCTCCAGATTTGTGGGTCTTGTATTCAATTGCGTGTCAAATCCTTCTGCTTTTTTTTTTGTTTAAAGATTTTATTTATTTATTTGACACAGAGAGAGAGAGATCACAAGTAGGCAGAGAGGCAGACAGAGAGAGAGGAGGAAGCAGGCTCCCTGCCAAGCAGGGAGCTCGAGGCAGGCCTCGATTCCAGGACCCTGAGATTATGACCCGAGCCGAAGGCAGAGGCTTTAACCCACTGAGCCACCCAGGCACCCAAGTCCTTTTGCTTTTATTTCTGAAACAGCTTCTACACCTCGTTTCTCTGTTGGGTCTGCACCCCAGTGCCCGAGACAAGACATCCAGTTCACCCCTCCATCCTGGCTGCTTCCAAGTCATGTCCATACCATGAAGATAATCCTAAAACCCTTTCACCCTGAAGGTCTATTTCTATTAAAAATAAATAAATAAATCTTGATTTGACTGTACAGAGGTAGTCAGCCACCCAAGGATCAATTCTTATTGATTGTAATTTTGAAAGTAAGGGATGACGGCAACCTCGGCGTTCATGAATAAAAGATGTGTTGAGTGAATTCTGTTGGCTGAACCATGTAATGGGTCTTCATTTGTGGAGACACAGAAGCACGTCGAAGATCTCTCAGGGGAAATCAATGAATTGCTGCATACGGGGTCCTATGATCCTAGGTTGATTTACATAATAAAGTGAGGTGTAAAATATAAACTCTGGAAGGAAATCCAACAATTAATAGTGCCAAATTCTGGGAATGTGGTTACAGATGAATTTCACACTTAATTCTAAATGTGGATTTCCATTTTTTCCCCCAATCTGTAGCTCTTTCTTTAGCAACCACACAAACACTATGTTACTTGTTGACTGACCTCAGGATAAAGCTTGCATTTCTGTATCTCTCTCTCTCTCTCTTTTTTTAAAGATTTTATTTATTTATTACAGAGAGATAGTGAGAGAGGGAACACAAGCAGGGGATGTGGGAGGGGGAAAGCAGGCTCCCCACTGAGCAGGGAGCCCGATGTGGGACTTGATCCCAAGATGCTAGGATCCTGACCTGAGCTGAAGGCAGACACTTAATGACTGAGCCACGCAGGAGCGCCTGTATCACTTTGGTTCTATACACAGTTGGCTCCATCCAGGATGCTCTCTAAAGGGCTGCTGTGAGCCTGTCAGCTGCCTTGTCCACACTGCCCAAACCTGCTTTCCTCGTCTAGACCTGACCTCACTAGTTGCTCATGGAGTGTAGACCAACCCCATCCCCTAACTGCTCCAACCCCTTAAGCAGGAATTCAGTGTTCCTTTCCCTCTATCCCTTCTCCAAAGTTTCCTGAGTGTCTCCAATCTCTCAGCTCCGTCCATTTCTTTCTGTGGATTTCTATTACAGAACTTCCCACTCTCCAGGAAGGATACGCATGTGTCGTTCAATAGCGGGTCACCGCGTGCACTGGGGTCAGAGTCAGTCACCTTTGGGTTGGGATCTCCAGGGAGGCCTCGGGCATGTAGTTGAAGATTTCCAAGTCCCAGTTTTCTCACATGCGGAGTTGAGAAGAGGACAGACGAGGAGAGAATAGGGTAGTTCCCCACAGCATTGCTTGGGGACCGGAGTGGGGAAGGCGCCCGCCGTACTTGCTGTACCTGGCATGTGCTCATACAGCAACTCCTCTGACTTCCTTGATGACAGACCCATGGCGACTTACCTGTTTCACCGACGAACAGCAGGTACGATAGATGGAAAACTGAAGGAGGGAGGGAGGGATAGACAGATGATGGATAGAAGGATGGATGGATGTTTGAGTGAATTGATGGGTGGGTGTGTGGATGGATGTGCGGATGGATGGATAGAAAGAAGAATAGATAGAAAGATAGATGTCAGGTAGATACATGGATACATAGATAATGGATAGAAGGATGGATGGAAGGAGGGAGAGAGGGATGGAGAGAGGGATGGATGGGTGGATGGATGGATGGAAATGCCATTTCACTAAATGAAATGGAGTCCATATTTTAGGTCATCCCTACACCCAGCGTGGGGCTCAAACTCACAACCCCAAGATGAAGATGGCCTGCTCTACTCACTGAGCCAGCCAGGTGCTCCAATAACTCTCTGTCCTTGAAGATTAGACATCATCTTGTATGGATTTCCACTTAAGGAATGTTATCTTACCAAGTTTTGCTTAAACAAAGTAATTTCCCAGAGTCAAGAACCTATCAAGTCTTCCCTACACAGATGGTATGTGGAGACCACATTGGGTTCCCTGAATTTTGACCATCACCCTTGGATTCAACCAAATAGGATTAACCTTGCAATGGCCAAAAAACAAAAGCAGAACCAGAGTTGGAGTCAACTGCAGAAAAAGAAGAGATCTTAAAATAAAGAAGATGTAATGGAGAGAAAATATTTAACAGGCACATGGTGTTAATTCATTTAACTCGGTGAAGTATGGCTCAAGTCACCAGATCATCATGGGTGCCGACAAAATCCCCAGCACTCGTTGTCCTTGTGGTGAAGATGTAGTAATGAACCAGTTAAACTGTATCTTCAACTGCCTGAAACTCATATTCTAGTATCAGTAGATTGACAGCAAGCAAATACAAATTAAATGATGTAGTATAGGAGTTCCCTATTACAGCTGTAACAAATTACCACAAATCTGGTGCCTTAATACTCCATTACTTCTTACCATACAGTTTTAGACTTTGAAATCCAGATGGATAGATAGATGGAAGATTGAAGGAGGGAGGGAGGGATAGATAGATGACGGATAGAAGGATGGATGGATGTTTGAGTGAATTGATGGGTGGGTGGGTGGATGGATGCACGGACGGATGGATGGAGAAGAATAGATAGAAAGATAGATGACAGGTAGATACATGGATACATAGATAATGGATAGAAGGATGGATGGAAGGAGGGAGAGAGGGAAGGACGGATGGATGGTTTGAGTGGGTGGATGGATGGATGGATTGATGGACGATAGACAGATAGAGTGGATGGATGGATGGAGGGATGGATGGAGGGTTGGGTGGATAGAAGGATAGAAAGATAGATGATAGATACATAGATACATAGATAATGGATAAAAGGATGGATGGATGGATGGATGGATGGATGGATCTTTGAGTGGATGGATTGGTGGCAGGGGAGGTGGCTGTGGGGGTGGATGGATGGATGGATGGATGGATAGATGGACGACAGATAGATAGAATGGATGGATGGGTGAAGGGATGGAGAGAGGGAGGGAGGAATGAACACACAGACAGAAAGAAAGATACACTTATTTCAAAGGCTCAAGCATGGCATAGACTCATTTCATTACCATCACAACACTTTCAAGGTTGCAAACCTGACAGACAAGGGCAGAAAGTGCTAAAAATAGGGACTCGGAGGGAAATGTGCTCAGTCCCTCTCCCAGATGCTTCTGCCACATGACCATACGCTGCCTCTCAATATGTGACTCAGTCACGTTGAAAATGAACCACTGAGAGAGGGAGAGATGCCACTGAGCCCCTCCAGGTACAGCCGTTCCTTTGTCTCCTGAGCACCCTTGTTATGGGCAGCTCTGCACCCTTGTTATGGGCAGCTCTGCGCCTTGCTCTGTGTTCCCTGGGTGAGCTAGGGCCATCCTCTCGCAGCCTCCATGGTGCTTTGAGCCAGGGAGGGCTGGGTCATCTCAGAACCGGGGTGAGGGGTTGATGGGAACCACCCTGAATTCTCAGGAAGAATGCACACGGGTGAACTCCACCCCTGACCGCCGAAGTGGAATCTCTAGTGATACAACCCGGGGGTAGACCCTAAAAATCAAACAGGGTTCCTACTTGCATTTGGCAGATATCGTCATCCAGGGTTGGCGTTCTGAAAAGAAACTGAGTACGACCAAGGTAGTGCTTTCCTAGGCTCAAGAGTAGAGGCAGTCATTACACATGACAGGCAGAGTCTCCGCCGAGCAAGGTCGTCTTAGACTTTGGTATATATTTTTTAATGTCATCAGTGAGTGCACCAGCCACCGAAGAAAAAAGAGAACCACTAACCTTCAGGCACAACCTCCTCTATTATCACCAACCTCATAAGGGAAAAGCTTTCTCTTGCCAGATATAAAAGTCCTAACATGAAATGTTTCGCGCTCTCTCTCTCCTTTTGCTTCATATGCTAGAAATTGTGACCAAATTTATGCTTACCTCGGGCACCTGAAAGTCTCATTTTATGTCTTTGTCAGGGAATTTGGTTTATTTTTGAGGAAAAAAATGTGTGGGGTATTATATCCTCGTTCTGCCTCACACTGTCCTTAAATTGAGCACAGCTAAAATGAAAAATCATGTAAAGATATGTGTGTGTGTGTGTGTATAGCATACATTTTTCTGTTTTCATGATTTCTAAGTGCACAATTCCATAAGGTTAATTCCATTCACAGTGACACAAAACCATCACTGTTGCCTATTTCCAAAATATTCCCATCACCCCAAACAGAAACGCTTGGAAGCTACGAGTCCCCATGGAGAAAACACTTTGAATTGTAGTGTCCATAAAATGTTACCTACACATTGAGCTAAACCCACTTCATAAAGTAGGGCACCTGTATTGAATGGTCAACGCCAACCCCACCTCCAGTCCCCGTCGCAACGGGCCAAACATTCCTCTGTTGAAATCCAAATCCCCAGGTTCTAGGTTCATTATGAAGAGGTGGCACCTTTGGAAGATGATTCAGTCATGAGGATGAAGGATAATCCGTGAAGGGGATTCCTTCCCTGTAAGAAGAAGGCGTAGAGCTGGCCAAGCAAGGACGCAATGGGAAGTCACCGGTCTGCAACCCACAAGATGGTCCTCCCCAGAACATGACCACGGTGGAACCCTTCTCCTTCAGCCTCCAGAAGTGTGAGAAATAAATGTCTGTTGTTTTCAAGGCACTCGGTCTATGGGAGTCCGCTTATTACCGCAGAAGCAAAGACACCAGTACTGTGTGGGCTGGTTTCGAGATGTGGGCAGATACATCTCCCACTAAGAGTCAAGGTCCTTGGAAATGTCCACAGTAGTACTCAACTTGTTAGATCCCTGAACATCACTTTAA
The DNA here is from genome assembly GCA_002007465.1 of Ailurus styani. Classification (NCBI taxonomy): domain Eukaryota; kingdom Metazoa; phylum Chordata; class Mammalia; order Carnivora; family Ailuridae; genus Ailurus; species Ailurus styani. Next base: position 2,967,817 of record LNAC01000046.1, on the reverse strand, counting down.
CATTGTCTTTTAACTTATATTTGCATACATAAAGCACCTCCAGATGATGTCTGCCTTGAGCGAAGTTAAAAGCAAATGATGGAAAATGGAATACTTTTGGTCTCATTATCCAAGGATGATCTAAAAGCCAACTAATATTCCTCATCCTAGGGAGAACTTGGATGTCACTCTGTCCAACGTGCTCAGTGTGGAACCATGGCTAGTTGTCCACAGGAGGACTCTAACACATGGCGTTATGTCGTTGGCAAAAAAAGATCCCATTATTGAACACGCTTACTTTTTTTTCATAGTAAAATTCTACTTTTAAATGATTTGAGGACAAAAAACAATCAAATGAAGAAAAACATCATTTAATTGGCCATGGCATTTAAATAGAACCTTCAAACAACAGCTAACCTCGTCGTGCACAGCAGGTTTTATCATTTGCGAGGTGATTTTTACAGCTTCTTTTATCTGTCCCAGTGAAATGGGACAGTTAGCAATATTTCTGGCTTTTTGGATTACGTCTGTGGTTAAATACATATTAGTTTCAAAGAATTGGGTAACACCAAATACTTGATTACCCTCCCTGTCCACATGAAACATCTGGTTATCTTTTAAGAAATACTCATGTCTAAGGACTAATGCTAGAGATCCTTAGTTACTTGTTTTGGGTAGGGCATAGGCACATACATTTTAAAGAAATATAATTTTAGTGAATAGCAAATAATGTGATCTGCTGATCTGGAGAGAAAGCCAATAAAAATAAAGATCTTTTTTGTTATAAAATTCTTCTTTGCATGTTCTCCTGTGATTGCTATCTTAGAAAAATCAGGTACACATGTAGGAAGAGATGCTTGTACGTGTGAGTAGGAATCAAACCACCAGGAGGTCCTCCTGCCCTGTCTTATTTTTATTTATCTGAATAGTGACGGATAACTGGATTCAGGTGGAGACTCATGCCACCATTTATGAAAAATTTCTACCAAGCTTTCCAACTGATGCTTTCCAAACCATCGGTGATGGTCTCCTGCAGCTATGACTTCATTGGGGTTTCTACAAAATGTTGATTGCCTGTTGTTAGTCCATCTGCATTTATTATCCGGAGTCCCATAAAAATTCATCAACTTTTGAAATTACTCTGAAATTTGGTATGTAAAGGGAAAGTGGGGGAAAAGGATGAGTCTTTTCTTTATCAGTATCCAGAGAAATGTGATGGCGTCCTAGCGACGGGACCAAGGAGTTGTACTTTTTAAATACACTTTATTGATTAGAGAAGTTTGAGGTTTACAGAAAAACAGAGAGCAAGGTGCAGAGATGTCCCACGTTCCTCCTGCCTGCACATCTGCATATGTTCCTGAATTTTTAACGTTCCCCACAAGAGTGGTCCGTTTGTGACAGTCAATGGACCTCTATGGTCCAATCATAGTCACTCAGTCACTCATAAAAACCATAGTTTTTATTAAAAAACTATAAATGAAAAATATAAATAAAAAACCATAAAAAACTATAGCTTTTATTAAAAAACGTTTTTAATAAAAGCTATAGTTTTTTATTTATTTTCATTTAGTCATTTTTATTTATTTTGATTTAGCCTTTCACCTACCGATGACATTTTGGTTCCTTCCGAGACTGGACAATTTTGAATACACCTCCTATAAACGTCAATGGAATGGTTTTTGTGTGGATGTGTTTTCAGCTTCTCTGAGTAAAGATCAAGGAACATGACTGCTGGGTGTTATGGTAAGAGAACCTTTGGTTGGTAAGAAATTGCAGAACCATCTTCCAAAGTGGCTGCTCCATTTTGCATTCCCAACCAGCAATGAATGAGAGCTCCTGGCGCTCCACACCCTCTCCAGCATCTCGTGGTATCAATGCCCTGGGTTTGGGCCGTTCTAACAGGTGTGGAGTGGTACCTCATTGATGTCTCAATTGGCATTTCCCTGATACCATATGAGGAGGAGCATCTTTTTATATAGTTACTTGCTCTCTACATCTTCTCTCCTGAGATGTCTCTTAAGGTCTTTGGCCCATTACTTGTTTCCTCACCACTGAGTTTTAAGAATTCTTTGTAACCAATGAATTATTATATCGAGTATCGTGGTGAATGCATGGGTTATTATAGATCTGTCATGTTTCAATTCAGTACACCTGATATTCTTAAGGATGCTGGAATTGTCCCATTGTGGCCAGTGAAGGGTCTTCCATAAATATGTGTATTTATACATTTATAGTTGACCCTTGAACAACACCCAGGTCAGGAGCACTGACCTGAACCTCCCCTACAGTTAAAAATCCATGTATAACTCTTGATTTCCCAGAAAGTTAACTGCTAATAGCCTACTGTCGACTAGAAGCCTTACTGATGACATAAATAGTTGATGAACTCGTATTTTTTGTTATGCGTATTATATGTGGTATTCTTAAAACAAAGCAAGCTAGAGAGAAGAAAATGTCATTAAGAAAAATCACCAGGAAGAGAAAATACTTTTCTGGTGTTGTATGGCATCTGCCCCCCAAAATCTACCTAAAAGAACAGACCCCACTTATGTTCAGGGGCCAACCGCACTTAGACACATATATTTATTTTTTCTTCTTCACGCCCTTGACATTCTAAATTTATAGCTCTGAAGGTGCGTCATTTCAGCCATGAGGCAATTAGAAAAATACAAAAATATCATACTTAAAGAAGGATTTCATCTGAAATGGAACTCAGACTCTCCAGAGCAAACGTGTTTTATGATCTCACTGTAGTTTTGGGAAGTCGCAAAAAGGCTCTAAGAAGATTGCTGTGGAGTTCCTGCAGCCGACTTTTGATCAATTGTACTTTCTGTAGCGAATCTGGGAATTACTGAAAGCAAATTGTATGTGGAGCTGTCGTGTGTATCAACAAACTTCAAGAAAGAAATCGTTACATATTAAGTTTGGAACTCAGCCTCCAACAAGTACTTCTGCTTTATCTGTTTTTCTAACAGATGGAGAGTATCGGTGAATCACTATTATTCTCGCCCATCTCTTTATCAAAAGTACCAAGGGCAGCATAAAAGGAGGTAAGAGAGAATTTCCATTCATTTTTGCAGCATGCAAGCGCATCTCTCAATAAGGAACTGCTCCCAACCTGAGTCTATGGGCCAACGTCGACCTGCCTCATCATCCATCTGATGACGATTCTAGCCTGTATCTTTAGGGAATCCCGAATGCTCCCAAGGTTTGTCCCCAAGCATCATGGAGCTGTGCCACTTGGATGTTCGCCTGTTCTAGGAAGCTTGGTGCGCCCAATATGGAGCAAAGCATCTTTATTTCCCTCAACCTGCTCTTCCTTCGCTCTTCCTGTATCCGTATCATGAGTATGTCTCCAGCTTCAGAGGTTGACACATTTGAATTCGTGTTTTTGGCATTACTGCTCTTTGAGAAACCCCAGCATTTGGTTAGCATTCGAGCCGTGCTGATTTTACTCTTATTTATTGTAGCCACTCCTACTCATTCTCACACCCATCCCCCCAAGTCCAGAGGGAAGACCCGTCTCCACCGTAAAGAAACAGCTTCCCAGTTATTCACCCCACCCCTATTCTCAACTCAACCGAATGCCCACACTTTGTTGACTGTCTTCATGCTCCATCTTGCTTAAAACTTGTATTCTTCAGAATTCTGTAGGCGTTGTGTGATACAAACATGATTATGTTCCTAGTCTTAATCTTTCAAAGCCATACACACAATCTTGTTTTTTTTTATCGAATATTTGTTACTCTCCCCTTTCTCTGCAGTTGGGTTTGTCCTCGAAACTGTATGTTCTGAAACTCATATGATGTCCATTTGACGCTCTCGTTGAAGGGATGTTGAATGACTCAATAAATACCCTCTTCACAGGTGACACATGTCCCCATCTCCCTTCCAAAAATCACTTTTCCAGGGGGCAGGGTGATTTGAGTGGGGAAGGGAACAGGGATGAATCGATAGGAAAGCAGACGTGGTTACGTTCATGAGGGTGTACAAATATTCTAGATTGCATGCTTGCTAGATTCATTTGTTGTTCAATAAATAGCAATAAATAGCAGACAGACCTTCTGAAAAGTTATTTGTTGGTTATGCAACTGTGTATTTCGCAAGAAAGTGTGGCGGTGACTTCCAGCTGAAAATGCCGTCTCCGAGCTTTGTGCAAGCCATGAGCACCTTGCCTTCCATCAGTTATGATATGGCATCGATGGAGCCTGTTAACTTGAAATGCAAATCCCTTTTCAAAAATGTCACTGTTGCCTGTCATGAGGTGGACTAGTTTTTATCTTTCCTGAGCTACTAATTAATCTGTTGAATGGAAAACGCATCTGTGTTATTTCTGAAGCCTCATTGTAGAGATTCAACCTTGTCCATTTTGAAACAAGATGTATACAAGATTTGGTAATAAACCACTGTATGTTAACTTTTGTTTAATAAGTACTTTTTATGCATCATATTAAAAGTGCATCCATACAGGACATCGATATTCTGTATCAGATTTAACATAAGCTCATGTGTACAATTGGGGAATTGTTTGAGAAAACTCATGAAGTAGGCTTCTCTCTGTAGTTATTGGCTGAAATGAACTCACTTTAGCCTCATATAATGGAGACTGAGATTTTATAAACACAGTGATTGGGAGTCGGCCAGCAATAAGCAGCAGAGATGATAATTCACACAATATTTATGACATCCAGAGGGCTATACACAGAACTACTCAAAGTGTGTCCATGGACCCACAAAGACCACATCATGTGGAAACCAGTTAGCTATATGAATCCTCTGGCCCCCTCCAATCCCCCAGACATTAAATCCAGAGGGTGGGCTCTGGCGTCTGCATTTCAGTAAGCCCTCTAGGGGATTCTGATAAATACTCAAGCATGAGAAGCATTCGGGAAGAATGTGTTGGTTACAGAAATAACTATGACCCAAAATGATCAATTTGGATACACATATTAAGAAGACATTTGACAAATGAACCAACAAACTATAGTTCCATGAACTAGAAAAATGTTTGTGCAAGGAAGTCTTCAGACTTGTGTGTACATAGGACTCATATTCTGGGTTGTTGGGGGAAGTCTAATGGTCCCTCTTCCAGACAACATTTGAATCTGGTACCATATGGGGTGAATGGAAATGAGCTGTGAGATAACCACCTGATATGAACCGTTCTTCATCTTAACCTTAACGAAAAAGGTCATTTATCAATAAGCCACTCCAAATGTTACACAGATGGTATAACTATAGAAGACTTTCTTCTAAAGACAAGAAACCAAAGATACACAATCTCATTTCCATTCAACAATGTATTCAGATGCCCTGACCAGCTCCGTAAGAAAAGCAAAGAAGAGTAACAACACGGTGGGAAGTAGTTGGCTTGGTACTAGCAAATCATAGTCTCTAGGACCTGTGAAACCCCAAAGGATTTAAAAATTATTCACACCAATGACAACACCTAATAAGGTCCCTACAGAGAGTATCCACATACAAGAGCCAATATTATTTTGATTGTACGCCTAAGAGATGTGTGTTTTCTACATAAACTTTATCTTTAGAAATAAATGTTTATGGTCGCCAGGTTAAAAAACCAACATAAAATGTACTCAATCCCTGGTCCAGCAGAGATAAAAAGCAATGGAAACTCATGGGCCACTCTTGGGAGGATAAAAGCCCAATCATTTATAAGTTTATGACTGGGGCACCTGGGTGACTCTGTCGTTAGGCGTCTGCCTTCGGCAGGTCATGATCCCAGGGTCCTGAGATCGAGTCCTACATCAGGCTCCCTGCTCAGGAGGAAGGCTGCTTCTCCCTCTCCCACTCCCCCTGCTTGTGTGTCCCTCTTTCGCTGTGTTTTCCTCTGTCATATAAATAAAATCTTAAAAAAAAAAAAATAAATAAAAGGTTTGTGACTTTCTCAAGGGCATGCAAATATACTCGTAAAATATGGTACAGGAGATTGATCAATCAGTTAAGACATTTCTGCTTTTATAAGAGATCTGTGCAAAGCGTTCAGGGCTGCACTGTTCATGAAAAGTCAACCCAGAGTAAATTTCCAGTTTCCAGAAACAGAAGTACACACTGGGTGGTGTAGCCATACAACGCTGTTCTGTCTATCAGTGAGTAGAAGTGAGCCACACCTCGAAACATCGCCTGGGCTGCACACCCAAAACAGAGTATCTAATGAAACACTAGATGAAGATTATATAAGAATCAATATATAAAAGATTAAAAACAGACCACACCGAATGCACATTATTAGGGCCAGGCTAGGAGTGACAATTTTGAAGAAATAAAATTTCCTAAAAGAACGGAAGGATAAACAAGATTCAGAAAGGTTAGTATCCTTAAGTAGGACTAATAAGATAGAATTAGGAGGGAAAAAGGGATCGCAGACCTTCACTGTGTCCTAATTTCATGCCAGCTTGTGTGTAGAAGGCGATTTGTTCATTATTCATGTCCATGTATGAAGCATTCTCTAACAATGAGACCGAAAAAGAATGAAATTGTCTTAAAAAGCTACACCCATAATTGTATGAAATAGCTAGAGATATATCCTAGCAATAAATCCTTTTTTTGTGTTTCAGATCAAACCCACACGTTCAATCACCAGGATAACCACCAACCTTGAATTTTCTAATCCAAAGAAACCAATGGGTTTATGTGTATGACACAGTCGCACGTAAACATGAAAAGAATTGATTAACTGGCATGAAGAAAACGGTATGTCTTCTAACTCTTCCATGTCTCATGCCAGATGCCATTTCTCCGTAGCTAGGGCAAAAAAACTCTAAATAATTAAGTTTCGATGAGTACGTCGAAAGGATTTATTTAAATGCTTTTTAAAACTTATGTTCAGCCATTCTCAGTTACCAAGTCTGGAGAATTTATTACTTATTATAGATTCTACCAGTGGTTTCCAGACACAGCCAAACACCTGGAGAGTGTTTTGCAAGAAAAGTCCCAGATGATAGTGCCCGGGATTCTGAACGATTGAGTGGCTACGGGAATTGGTCAAGAGTAATTACACCAATTGTAAGCATAGCTAGGAGAAATGATGCAGTGTCAAAGGGGGCTCCCCAGTGTATGCAGAACTATCTTAATAGAAGCACACCTTTACTATTATTTTTCCACAAAGAAGCAAAACTCATCATCTCAGGGAGAAGACTGACTTTCATAGCAATCTTTCTTAAATCGTGGATGGCAGAACAGACTGTAAATCTGTTCTAGCAGATCGGTGGATTTGATGAGTTACGGTTGAGACATCTCCTAGTAGAAAATCCCCAATTTTCAGATGCCCGAGAGGTATGTATCGCAAGGGCGAGGGTATGTTCAATTTGGAAGGCTTATCTTCCAATTCTTTTGAAAAATGCTCCCCATTCTCCTCAAATCCTAAGTCAAACTTCATAAGAATCACACTATACCACACACACATGGGTACACAAAGCATGGCTGATGTAGTGTCGTGGGTGTTTGTATACATGGAGAAGTAGCTAAGTTTCCCACGTTGATGACCAAAGTGGAAATTGCATCACGCATAAATGAAGAGTAGAGGAAATTGGCTCCAGAAGTAGCCATGTTAACCAAAGTCTCCATGCATGTCCTATGGAAACTTTGCAGAAATAGGTGGGGAGGAGTTAGGACTTCCATACGGAGTGAATCTTGGATCTGAGTCAGAGTTACCCCCAAGCCACTACAAGAATGTCCTTTCCAAGGGGCCAGGCTTCTGGGTCTCTATGGTTCATGGCTGTCTCCAGGTGGTTAGCTGGTCCCTGGCATACCATGGGTACTCCATCAATATTTGCTGAGTAAATGGGCTTTCAGGGACTCCGAACCCTACTATGATCTTTGAATCTCGCCGTGATGTAATTGGCAATACCCCAGGTCAAGCCGCATGGATGTCCCCTTGTGGTCTGTGCAGACAGAGGTCAACAAGAACCTTCCACACCTGATTCTCCAGTGGCTAAACCTTTTTCTGAAATGACATGTGAGAGTTTGCCCACCTCTGTGGTTGTGTGTAGGGCTGCAAATCCCACATCCACCCTGAGACCCTCATTTGCCCATGCTGGGCTTGGAGACAAGCGTGGGGTTCCCATTTGTAGATGGGCTGGGTTGGGTCAGGGTTCAAGTTCAAGGGTGGGCTTGGGTTATGATTCAGGTGAGAAAAATGTCTGGAGTACGGATTTGGATTCCCGTCCAGGATGAGGGTTCATGATTAAGAGTCAAGGGGTGAGAGGTTGGGAGTATGGTTTCAGGCTCAGGTAGATTTCTGATTGGATATTGAGTTACGGTTGAAGGTCAATGTGAAGACCAAGAGATCATGTCCATGTTATTAGGGCAGAGGTCAAAGGTCAGGGCTAAGATGAAAGGCCATGACTCAGGGACTACCTTTAGGGTCTCTGTTTGGAGTTTGAGTCGGGGGTTAATAGTCAGGGGTTATGGTCAAAGGTCAAGGGTAAGGGTAAGAATAAATATTTGGTTTGGGTTCAGGTTTGGGCTCAGCTTTGGATTCCTGTTCAGATTTGGATCAATTAGGTTTCAATCCCAGCTTCCAGCTGGGGTCTTGGTTTGAGTTTGGGTTCAGGTCCACATTTACTATTTGAGATCATGGGTCAACTCCATGGTGAAGAACCAATGAGTCAGGGGAGCCTGGGTGGCTGAGATGGCTAATCATCAGCCTTCGGCTTAGGTTATGATCTCAGAGTGCTGGGATCAAGCCCCACGTTGGGCTCCTTGCTCAGCGGGGAGCCTGCCTCTCCCTGTTCTCCCCTCCCCCTGATGCTCATGCTCTCTCTCTGACTAATACACAAAATCTTTAAAAAACAAACAAACCAAAAAGAATCAAGCGGCCAAACACCAAGACTTTGTTCCAAGTTTTCATCTTCTGGTTAGGGTTGTCATTAGATTAAGGTTTCACACTTGGGTGCTGGTTACATTTCAGTATCACTGCTCCAATCAGAGGTCAAGACTCCAAGATCAAGTTTCATACGGCAGAAGTGAGCATCAAAGGGTCAGAGGTAGCAGCAATAAACAGCATTTATCTTAAGGACAGGTTTCGAATTAGAGTTTGGGTTTTGTGGGAAACACATTCAAAGTACATAGTAAATAAGCTATATATTATATACAGAGATACTGCTTACTGTAGCAAGGTTATGTATAGTATAAATGTTACCACTTTCACATTTTAGATGTACCATTCTACTGGTTGCATGTGATGTAACAACTGCCCCATCTACCTACAGAACTTTCCCATCATCTCAAGAGCAAATTCAATATATTTTACCAATCTGTATGTCTGCAGAAGGATACATGTGTGCACACACTCTAGATGCAGACATAAAGTGTATAAATCTGTATGCATACGGACAGACATACATAGACACACGCATGTGCATACACTTGCCAAGTCACTCAATCATATTTTTACAACATGCAATGATAAAAAATGACCGCTTCTTTACTCAAGGGCATCACTTGCATGATCCCAGGACGTCTGCTAACAGAAACAGGTCAAAGGTCAATGAGAAGAGAACATTTGTAAATGCATGTTCTGTCTCCTGGCATCAGGACTGATGTGAAAATACATAGATAGAAAGGTACTGATAAGTGCCTCTCAAGCCGTTCGCTAAAGATTGCCTTTTAGGCCCTTAATTATTTCTAGCCAGTGGGATGCTTCCAACCCTCTGAACTCCTCCCTGGAAAATTCTATTCCACGACCACAAGGTTTTCATGACGTGAATGGTAAAGCTTGGCTTTGTGTTTTTCAGTCCATGGATGCTGAGACCAACGTGTGAGGACAGGTGTATAGTGAAGGTTTGGCTACGGAGGCAAAGGGGAAGTGCACAGACAGAAGATGGGTCTTGGAGGATTTACCGGAACACAGATACGGAAGGGGAAGAGAGAACGGCAAGAGTCACAGAGCCCTGGGATTCGCAAGACTGGACAGAAATTTGGAAACTGCTGCACACAGAGAAAAGGAAAGTGCAGAAACAGTTCATGTAAATATGTAAATATTGAAATTGGGGTGTGCCAAAATACTTAAAAGAGGTATAGTTTGCAAAAAATCTGACCACTCGGATGGGGTGAACACACACGGACACACATTCTGTGGCTCCCAGTGGGCCGGTCTGGGGTCTGAATCAGTGTGCCGTCTGAGCTACAAGGAGGTCAGGAGAGCCGTATTCCATCAAGCAAATTGGCTAAATTACTGTGTTTATAGAACATCCATTCTCTGATATCTTTTGTGTTCTAACATCAAAATAATTTACTTTTTTAATAACCTTTCCCCTCCCATGCCTAATTACTGTATGGTTGATATCTTCCCACACTTCTGTCTCATAAAAGGATGCATGGGTTATGAAGCTTTTCGCTTTTCCTGCATTTTTCTAATTATGATCTTCAATCACAGTGATGCAAGAGGTAAAGATCCCTGTGGTGCTCTCAGTTTTCAGTGATGTTTCCAAATTAAAATAACACGAGAGAGAAAAAAAAGGTCAGAAAGAAACACCTAAAATAATTTGGTTTACTTAGCAACGCTAACTGTGCAGGACATGAAGTACCAATAAGCTCCCTATTTTTAAGCACCTGGAGGCTCTTTCTGAGTTGATGTTGATTTTTCTAAGTCTTCTCTGGAAATCTATATTTCCTGCCCAGGTAAGGGAGTCTTGAAACACTCATGGAAGCCCCAAATCACTTGAGAACGGGCAACCACCTGCAGGAAAATCCAAAATGTCATCTCATCACTTTTCCTACCTGAGCTTGGCCATCTGGAAGGCAGCTGAGATCAGGAATTGTAAGGTGAGCTATGTGCCCAAATACGTTCTTTCTCATACATTTCTTCTACTAAGAGCTGCATTTCATTTAGAAAGAAACAACCCTCATTTCCAATAGTTATTTATGGAAATAAAGTCATATTTTTCAGGAATTCAATCATCATCTATAACTTGATTTTCAATTTCTTCTACTCTCTTGTACCTGCGATGGGTTTATAAGTCACTTTCCTATCTTATAAGTGCATTTTTATTAAACCATCTAATTTAGTCTAATTTTTAATTGAACTGCAATGGAGAGAGAATTTTTGAGGGCTAACTAGATAAATAGAACCCTCCCTTAAAGTTCATCTTCAATATACCATCTTAGAAGGAGCTAATTTTATTGCCTTTGGCAAAATGGTTTAATAAATGGGGAGAAACAGTAGAATCATATCCTTGTGAAGATAACGGGGAAAAAAATTCACTTTAAGTTCAATACATTAAAAGAAATATATAATAGTGACACCAGTTGAAATCTAACTCTCGTGGGTTGCAAAATCACCTTGAATAAAATTGGTAAGTTTACGTATAGAAGATGTTGGGAGGGACAACTCTGAATTTCGGTGAGTGAACACTGTAAATGTTAACAGTTTAGACTATCCAGAAGAGAGCATTAGGACCAAAGTCATTGTAACTTTCTTGCTAAGAACATTAAGACTTCCAAAGCACAGGACGAGCTCCCAAGGTCTTCCCTTGTTCTTTGATGTGATTGAAAGCTCATTAAAAATGCAAAGGTTGCCAAATGGCTGATGGATGAAAATGTATCCACCTTTTGATTCACTGCTGGAAACCAATGAAGGGGAAAAAAATTAACCTGTGATGATTCACAGGAACAGAGGAAACAAGATGGGAATTCAAGGGGGGTTTGGTTACTAAGTCCCTTTTAAGGTGACATAAAAATCACACCCTAAGTAGAAATACTAGAACGGCAACTGCCATATTGCAAGAGTCAGTTGACTTCAGGGTGTGGAATTTGGAGAAAAGGGAAATGCTAAGTGGACGACAAAGTTAAAGGATAGAAGGATTTTCGTATTCTGGGACTATTAAATAAGAAAGCACAAATAATTCATGTGGTGGCCAGCCATACCAGAGATAAGCAGCAATCTCGATTGTCCCAAAGGATACATGGTACCACGTGAGGATTATTACTTAGAATGGGGCAGGGTAAGGAAAAAAGACGTATCTTCTGCAATTTGGCTTTTCCATCCACTAGGGGAGCCTACTGGTTGAGCTGAATCTAGCCTAGTCCAAGCCAGTTGTCGAAGATACTTCAACCAACCTTGACATTTGATTATATAGGGGACGGTAGAATTCTAAAGATGTCCCCCCAAGACTCTTCTTCCCCTAGTTATTGAATCAACTGTGAATCTAGGTATTCTTGGGAAGGGAGTTTGCGAATGTAATCAAAGGCAGTAGCCAGCAGACCTGAAGATGTGCAAATCATCCTGCAATATCCAAAGGGGCCCAATGGAGCCCCATGATCCTTAAAAGCAAAAGATGGAGACAGGACAACCAGAGAGATGCCACAGAAGGTAGAAAAGGACCAACAAGGCAGAAGGGAAGTCGGGGTCATTGAAAGCATCTGAAGCTGCCAGTGTGGTTTCAAAAATAGAGGAAGGGGACAGGACGTAAGCGATGCTGAGGTCCTCAGGAAGCTGAGGACAACCCACAGCCAAAAGCCACCAAGGAAACAGGAAACTTAACCACATGGCATGGAATCCAGCCAATGAAGCAAATGCTGTTGGAAGTGGTTTCATCCCTAGTATCTCACGGAAGGAACATTGGCTGTCCCTTCCAAGTTAAAGAGATCATCTAAACGTATAGATGGACCATTCCTTGCTAAGTCACTGTTCCTTCCCACCGTGAAGGACTATGAATAACACTCCTATCAGCAGCTTGCATAATGGTTTAGGGATAGAATCATCTCATTGCTCCGTGCCTAACTGGTGATCTCCAAACAGCATCTACCAGGACTGACAAAGGCCAGGAAGATTTAAGAGGAAAATGCAACGGTGGGCATCCTGTCTGACCTTCAAGGCTATAAAGGGCTGACTGCGTATCTTCTCTACAAGATGGAGGTGACTCAGAGGTTCAGTGAGGACGCCACCTCTCTGGGGGCACCCCACCTGCCACACCAACCCCCCATCTTGAGTGAACAAGGGTAGCTCAGATGAAATTTAGGTTTTGTTATAATGCGAAGAGTCACCATCAGTCTAATGCAGGCAACGTCTTCCCTAACGAGGGCAGAACTCACTGAGAGTCATGGTCTGAAACCCTTGAGACAAGTCTCTATTTGCCGAGGAGCAGGGAAGCTGCTTTATATTCTCATTCAGCAGGGGTTATCTCCTGCCGTCCTCGTCCCTGCCAATCTCCAGAAGCACCCACTGGGACCCTAAGCTGCCCTTCCTAATCCGTTCACTTCAAGACAGAAGTGAATAAAGCCAAGGATTCCACACCAGTTAGGAAGACACCTACATCGGGGGCTCACCCCAACCTTGGAAACTCCATGGGTCTGAAAGAAGAAACCAACCAAAGGAGAAACACCATTAAAGCTTCACTCGGTGTTCTTTTTAATAGAAGAATAGTCACTAGCACGAAAAGAACAATCAGTATGGAGCCAGAAGATGGATTTCTGACCCCAGTATTGTTGATTATCTGCTTGGAAATGCTGGCAGATTACGAAACCCTTCTTTCATCGCATAAAACGCGGGGGCAATAATAACGCCTTCATCGTGAAATTGTCGCTGAGAACAAAATGAGGACAAAGGCAGGTGGAAGCCTTTGGAAAGAGTACTTATGGCAAGGAAACAAAAAAGCACAGGAGTAATAGTGGGAAAGGATGAACACAAATTAGAAGGGCTACTGGGCATCTTGTCTCACTGTCCAACATGCGAGAGTCACATTACGTAATGACAAAAGCCAAACAGAGGGAGAAAGCGGAGCCCATAAAAAGTGCAGCAATGCCGGGAGGAGACAAGTGTAGCAGTAAACAGTTTATAGAAACACTAGAGGCAGTGGTGGCAAGATGGATGGCTGAGGTCAGCAAGCATCCTTATAAGAAACCACTCCGAGGAAGCACCGATCATGAGACTCACCGGGAGCGACACTTCACCAGATGTACGGTGTGATTTCAACTCCCAGAATAAAATAAAATGGCATATGCTTCGGAAAAGAAAAGTGACATATGACTCATTTTGTGAAAGTTTCCAGCAGAAGAAAGTAGGCTGCCTGCATGCCTTGTTGGTCAGCCTGGAGCCATCAGATTTGGAAGTGAATTTTGCAAAGGTGAAAGACGTAATTGGCGTTAAGAAGCAAAAGCACACAGAATACACCATTTCAGGGACATGGCACTTGGGCTGGGTTGGGGAATATGGGTCCCCAGGGAAGTTAGTGGGTGCCATGTTTTTGTTCACATGGACAGTTGTGGGAAGTATCTTACCTGATATGTCTCTCAGTGCTCCAAACAGAGGCTGCATAGAGCACACGGGCAAAATGTCACTCATGAATTCCATATAACCAAGGTTTTATTTTCTCCCATGATCTTTTTTGTTAAAAACTCAGGCATCAACCATGTACAGGAAAGCCAGTTCCAAGGCATAGTTTGCGCTTATCAATCTAATCCTAGACCAAGGATCCTCAACATTGCCACCGGTAACACTTGGAGATGGATTAGCTCTTTGTCATTGGGAGATGTCCTGGCCGTTACAGGACGTTTAGCAGAATCCCTAGCCTCTGCCCTCTAGATGTCAGTACTATCCCTTCTTCCACATGGCCGTGGCAACCACAAATGTTTCCAGATGCTGAAAAACACCCCTCGTTGAGAACCACTGTCTAGACAAGGAGACATCTATGTATCTACTTGACTTCTTCTCACTGACTGTTCAAAAATCTCCTTAGTCATTATGGCATGTGTTGAATGTATTAGACAACTCAAATATTTTTACAGTGTTTTCACATGCCCCCAAGAAAAAAATTAAGAGAGTATGGCGTTATCATACATAGAGAATAACATCAGCAAGCAGTGCTTTCGCAGTTTATAAAGAATTCGGTCAGGGAGGAATCATGGCAAAGCGGAAACAAATGTGGGGAGAGAGAGACGTTGACTTTTAAGCACAACTAATAAAGAAAATGTTTTTGAGCTTTAAGAGAGTGTCTCTAAGATGAAACTTAAAAAGTCAGTATGTAAATATATTGGATAAAGACATATCGTTTAGGATTAGGCAAGGAATCAGAGGGATAAGAGAAGGTTTCCAGAGGGCTGCATGCAGGTCTGAGATACAAAATGCAGGCAAATTCAGGAAAAGTTTGCAAAAAGGAAATGTGAAATTCTTTAGAGAAATAAAAATAGCTTCAAGTGATTTTAGACCCTGTGGATGGCTGGATACTGGGGGCAGAGGATCTGTGTCCCATGTAGGAGAAGAACATGTAATAAGTGGCTGTAATTTTGATGGAGCTTTCATTTTTCAGAAGCTAATGGCATTATGTGTATATATTATCACATATACACAAATACACATATATATTGCATACATGTGTGTGTTTGACACAGTCGCACAACAAAGTAATACATTCTCAAAAGAACAACCCTTCTGCAAGAAGCTATAAACGTCCTTTCTTTATGCATGTCTTATCCTCAGAATGCAGACGTTTGCATTATAAGTTGAACCTGAGAATGAAAAAATCTATCTGTAAGTAGAAAATGAAATAAATATGTAACGTAAATACTTGTTAGGCAGATAGAGACTGAAAGGAATTTGAAGGGCATTTTCTGATTTTACAAAAACATTCAAGAATAGGTAGGAAAGAATTGTACGAAAGAGTAAGTAGACAGTTGCATGGGAATAGAAATGAAGGAGGGCTAGTTGAACATTCACTCTGAGGGGAAAGATAACTATAAACTGCATGTTTTATAAATTGTTATTTTCTGTGGGAATATGTCCCGCAAAATTCATAATATAAAAATAGATCTTTATGTGACTCAAACAATGGGAAAGTCATGGATTATAAGACAAAATAAAAACGGTGCTCACAACTGACATTTAAGCATAACAAAAAGAAATAAAAATGAATCTATTATTATAATTACATTCTTGACCTTTTGCTATGCAATGGAAATTATACTATACCAAGATTAAAAATAACACACACCTCTGAAATTCATGTTAACTATTGTGTTCCTTAAGGAACTACTTATGATAAATATGTTCATTGGGATGCCATCTTTCTATTTTAAAAGACAAATACAAATTTATGTGAAACGGTGCAATGCCCAAAGCTATTTTTTTTCCCCTCTAAGAGCCTGAGTAAGCTGGTCTTTCATAGGGTTCACTTTTTCCATCCCAATATGCCAGCCTCCCATCTTCCTCCCGTCCTCCAAACCCACTGCTTTCTACCATGGCCTTTCCAGCCCCCACATGCCATCGATTTCCAGAAGTCAACACCATCTATTTTAGTTTTGAGGGTTTTGTTACAGCAGAACAAAATATCTGGTTTCCATGGTGTTCTGGTTAGCTCATGCCATGTAACAAACCAGCCCAAAATGTGAGACTTACTAAAACACTTTGACTATCTCTCATGGGTGTGTGGGTTGACTGAGTTCAACTGGGACGTTCTCTCTTGAGATTTCCTGGGTTCCAGTCTGTTAGAAGCTAGGGACAGAATCATTTGAGGGCTTGAGGAGACGGGATGCCCATGACGGTGCCTTCACATTGCAGTTACTTAATGCTGACTCTCAGCTGAGAGCAAGGTTACTGATGGGAGTAGGGCACATGGTTTCCCCACGTGGCTGGAACATCTTGTGACGTTGTGTGAGTTCCAACAGGAAGTGTCTCAAGGGCCAGCATTCCAAGTGGCCTAAGCAGAAATCACATGGCTTCTTACAATCCCTCTCCAGAAGTGTGAGCACATTACTTCCAGAACATTCTGTCAGTGAAGAAAGCCACCAAGGCAGGCACAAGATGTAAAGCCTCCACTTCTAAGTTGGGAAAGCAGCCAAATATTTGTGTTGATTCCTGACTGTTGCGCCCAGTGTATTAAATCTATCTAATCACATGTGCTGATTCCAAAAGATAGATGATAGAGTCACCTCTTGACTCAAACAGAGTGTGGCGATCAATTAGTGAGGACTGCCAACAGCAATGATGGCTTATGAGTTGAAGATCTGAGTTATTCACAAAGTCATCCCTTTAAACAAGGGCACTTGAGAGTGAAGATGAGTAACATGCCCTTAAACTGCCCCAAATCACACATCCTTTGTCAAATCCTACATACGTGGTTGATCGCAGATAGTACAACCAATGTGTTCTGACATATTGTATTAACCACGAACGGCAACGGCATCCCTGTTGGAATGTTACAGATTGATTTCTAGAGCAGTAATAAAGACATGGATGGAATTTTCATTAGTTCATGTTTTGTTTTTTTTTAAATGAAACAAACTGAGGGTTGCTGGAGTGGAGGGGGGTGGGAGGGATGGGGTGGTTGGGTGATGGACATTGGGGAGGGTGTGTATGTGCTATGGTGAGTGCTGTGAATCGTGTAAGACTGATGATTCACAGACCTGTACCCCTGGGGCAAATAATACATTATGTGTTAATTTTTTTTTTTTATTTATTCATTTGACACAGAGAGAGAGATTACAAGTAGGCAGAGAGGCAGGCAGAGAGAGAGGAGAGAGGAGGAAGCAGGCTCCCTGCCGAGCAGAGACCCCGATGCGGGCCTCGATCCCAGGACCCTGGGATCATGACCTGAGCCGAAGGCAGCGGCTTTAACCCACTGAGCCACCCAGGTGCCCCATTATGTGTTAATTTTAAGAAATTTTAAAAAGATAGACAATGACAGTATATACTGTATCATGCATTACACAAGCAGATGGAATGTTTCAAACATTCATTCAACTCAGTTGAGAGAGTTCTAGATCTGCTATGTTGTAGGCTCCCCACTAGGTATGATGGATGGATAGTGAAGAAGGGAGACACTGTGCTCTCGTGGAGATTATAAGCCAGAACAGAAACCAGATACACACTAGAGACCAAAGACATGTCAAATGTAAAGTAGAAATGCAAGGTGCTTGGAGGCTTAGTCCAGAAGACCTACAATATGAAGAATGAAGGAAAGATGATGTGGGAAGAGGCAAAATGGTTTAGCAAGGAACAGACCGTTTTGAGTCTGGAAGACCAGGACCCAACCATAGAGGTTATTCAAATACATAGATGAGTTTTGATCATCTACTGTTTTTTTTTTTTTTTAAGATTTTATTTATTTATTTGACACAGAGAGAGAGATTACAAGTAGGCAGAGAGACAGGCAGAGAGACAGGGAGAGGAGGAAGCAGGCTCCCTGCTGAGCAGAGAGCCCGATGCGGGCCTCGATCCCAGGACGCTGAGATCATGACCTGAGCCGAAAGCAGAGGCTTTAACCCACTGAGCCACCCAGGCGCCCGATCATCTACTGTTTAAAGGATAATTTGGTGTTTGTAGAAGCCAGTGAGTTTGGTGGGGTAGGACTGGATGTCTAGAAGCCGAGAGGCTGTCACTGAGGTATAAGTGAGAAGGAAAGGTTGATAATGATTGAAGTGGCTACACCATATGGTAGCTATAACCACATATGGATACTGAGCCCTTGAATTGTGACTTGCCCAAATCGAGATGTGATTAAGTATATCTGGATATCAAATATTTAGCAAAACATATGCAAAATATTCCCTTAATAATTTGGATTACATGTTGAGTTTATAATCCTTTGGGAATATTTGGATAACCTAATGTATTATTAAAATTATTCCTACTGGCTTCTTTTTACTCTTTTTCAGGTTGTTACTAGAAAATTTAAAATTACACATGCACTGTATTTGACATGTTGATGGGATTCTGGTACACTGGAAGAAATTGGTGGCTCTTAGATGTCGTGGTTTTCTACAGTTTGCAGAGGTTTCCAGACATAAATAACCAAATTTGACAGCTTAATGTATGTTATACAATGTTGCCTATTTCCAGAAACATTGGCGCTAATAACTTTTCTCTATGAGATGAATGCATGAAGCCATGAAGGCTCCAAAGTTACCTACAGTACATGTGAAGAGGAACCACAAGTGTTGATGCACTAGTCTAGAAAGGTGTGTAGTTAGGATGAAGAACTTCTGAAATTGTTTATATTCTTCAATCACTGTGACCTTGAATCTCTGTCCAAGCACAAACTGTGGAAGAGACTGGGATGTTTTCTAATCTGCCTTCAGTCTGGCAAAATCCTTACACCACTCTCAGGAGGGAGAATGGAGAAATAACAGTCCCCACCCAAGGTGAGTATAAGAAGGGCTTGGAGGGGCGCCTGGGTGGCTCAGTCAGTTGGGAATCTGCCTTCAGCTCAGGTCATGATCCCAGGGTCCTGGGATGGAGCCCCATGGTGAGCTTCATGCTCAGCAGGGAGTCTGCTTCTCCCTTTACCCTTCCCCCTGTTCGTGTTCTCTCTCTCTCACATAATAAAGTCTTTAAAAGAAAAAAAAAGAAGGCTTAGACTCGTCATGGTCCTTCAAGAGCCTTTCTTTTATGTCTCTGTCACTGCAAATCAGAATCAACTCAGAATCACCATTAACCTTCAATAATTAGCATTCACCCGTAGGCAAAAGAGTATGTTTTTTTCTTTCATTTTATGAAGTTTTTGTTTAAATTCCAGTTAGTTAACATACCGTGTTATATTAGTTTCAGGGGCACAATACAGTGATTCAGCACTTCCATACAACACCTGGTGCTCCTCACAAGTGCCCGCCCTCCTTCACCCCATCACCTGTTTCCCCCATCCCCCATACTTCTTCCTGGATAGTGACATTTACAGGGATTCACCGTGTCTTCAACTAATTCTTCTGTTACAGAAGATGCCTACTCACTTCATAGGATTATGACCGGCTCCAAATTCTCAAGCACGGAGAATGTCCTATTTATTTATGGCTTACTAAAGCAAGAACTTGCGTCCAGTTCAAGACTGCACCAGAACCTGACCACCTGCCTTTTCAGATTCTACTCCAGAATCCCAAAGAAGTCATTTGACCCATTTTTCTGATGTTTGAACATTTGGACAACTGACCAGATGGACCAAGAAAATTAGAAATGTAAAGCAGCCTGTTTGTTCGACCTGGTGGACAGAAGGACACTGAAGTTAAACAAATTGTGCCCTGCCCTCCCTGGTCTGTCTGCTGGGAGCATGAAGGAGAAGAACGGTGCAGGTCACAGGGAATTTGAGGGCTCCTCCATCCCTTCTCAGTATTTTCTACTGATAAGCCCAACTTTATTCCTTCCCCCCAAGCATCTTGAGATGTGACTTCTGAAACCCCACCAGAGCAAGGGTAACCTAAGAGTTAACTCCTGAATGGAGCAGTGGGGGGCTGCATGGTGACTTAGCAACAAGCGTTTGGTGAGTGGCCAGAGGTGTACATTGACACAGTAGATTCAAGAGAGGGCAGGCAGAGAGAAATTGAGACCATGATTGGTGAGAACTTTCCATGGCGTGTGGACTGGTGTTCAAAGAACAAAGAAGTGGGTCCGTGGGAACAGAGAAAGTGAGGCTAAGGTAAGTCCTTGTGAGTGGGACAAATGACAGAACGTTGACACAGTGTCACATATGACCAGCAGATAAGAAGATATGCAAGACATAGGAGTTGGCAGAGGAGACTGGCAACAGTGTTCTTGAGTAGGTGCATGAAGGATGGGGTTTTCTCCACAGGATCACCTATGGTTGAGTCTCTTTTCCTGTATGCATTGCCAATTTTTATACCAGGTTGTTGATAGAGCTCTTGGTGAGTGGGTGTGTGCACGTGTGACGTAGATGCCAGACAGCAACTTATATTTTAGTCTAAGTTATTCCGATTTCTCCGAAAACTGCCAAGAGTGGTACCGAGCTGAATCAGTCACAGCTCTCTGGTACGTGCGTTCACCTGTATAGGTTCAGTTGATGGAAGAAGTCTATTTTAAGGAATTGGCTTGTGGGATTGAGGGGGCTGACGAGGCAGACATCCGTCGGACGGGCTGGCAAACCAGAGACTCAGGCAAAAGATAATCCTTAGAGCTGGCCCAGAATTCCTTCTTCTTTCAGAGACCTCAGATTTTGCCAGTAAGGTCTTGGTTCATTGGATGGGGCTCACCGACATAATGGGGGGTGACCTCAAGTTGACTTGGAGGTCACTTGACCTACACAGCAACACCTGCATCGATTTGATTAAATAACTGGGCACCACGGTCTAATCAAGGTGTTGCATCCAATGGACCATCATACGGGGTCAAAAGGAAAATTCCACCATCAGAAGTGAGCTCTACAACCTTGGATGTCTCTGGTAAGTTATGAATCCATATTCCATGAAGGAATGCCTGCTGGTTTTTACCCTGTAGTTTGCTGTGATATGTCACAGGTGCAGCCCAAAGACCACAGCACACCATACCCCCAACCAAATTTACATCTGCCCCATACTCTATGCCTCATTGACATTGTTACCCTATTAACCTGCAAATTTGGTAAAAATCCACACGCCTCTTTTTCTGCCTCGAGGTTAACAGAGCAACAGAAGTAACTCTGGTGTATTTGTGCAGATAACTCAAGGTCCTTCTGCCTTCCTCTCACCCACTAGCTCAGGTCAGTGCTATCTTGAGCGATCTTCTTCGTTATCTTTCAGGGCGGGTATCTCTGAAGGCCCAGCGTTGGGGAGTTCCATCAAAGAGTCAAGTCAAATAAGTCACAGGGAAGAAAAGCACCACATAGGGAATATCATCAATGATATTGTGATAATAGTGTGACAGACTGTAACTATCCTACCAAGATGAAAACGGAGTGGTGTACAGAATTGTTGAATCACTATGTTGTACGTCAAAAGCTAATATAACATTGCATGTCAATGATCGTTCCATAAAATAAGTAATTTAAAAAATGTCTTTAAATAAAAACAATGTACAAGGGATGCCTGGCTGGCTCAGTGGGTAGAGCATGCAACTCTTGATCTCAGGGCTGTGCGTTCAAAGCCCCACATTGCATGTCAAGATTACTTAAAACAAATTTTAAAAAGTCTTTTTTTAAAAAAAGCAATTTACCAAAAAGTCAAGTCAAAGACATCCCTGTGTTTATTTGAAAAGCTACGGTTGGAGTTCAAAACTGAGAACTGTCTTTTTTAATTCAGATGGACCAAATTCTGAAGAATAGGCTGGAATATGGTTCTTCTATCTTCCTCGTTTGGAAGTGCAACACAAGAGATTTTTATCATCCTAGGAGCAAACGGGGGTTGGAACGCTTGGCCTGTTTCACTGTGACTGTTTCCAGCCACGATGGGGAGTGTCCTAAGGATGCCAGAGGCATCTGTCGTCTTGATGGGCTCGTCCTTCTTGCCGTAGTATGTGAATTGAAATAGATGTAAAGACAGCATCTTCGCCAAACGGGCCGGGCCGTGGAGAGTCTCTGGTGGGTACTAGGCATTCCTGCTCACCCTAATAAAGGTGTCATTTATGCCCACACCACGAAGGCAGGAGAGGAGGCCTGCTGGCCTTTCGCCAGGGATTCCCGGCGACGTGGGCCGCTGTTTTGAAAACTCAGATCCTGAGCTCCAGTTCCCTTCATTCTGGGGAATTTCGAGAGAAAATCCATTTTTAGGAGACTGCGATCCTGATCATTGAGCAACATAAAGTGATTCAAACGGGTGTAGCTCAAAATAACCAAATTGTGGCATTCCCACCCACTCAGCCCGAGAAGAGAGTCCTTGCCTTATCAGTAACTGATAGAGAAATAGTTCAGTGATGCTAGCTAGCTACAGCTGATGTGTCAGGTAAGAAAATAAATGGATTCGTCTCCAATGAGAATTCCCAATCCCACTCTCCTACAGATGGGTATTTAAAGCCTTAACTCATCTAATCATAAAAAGAAACATATTTAAGAAGTATGCATTGAACCAGTCGAAAAGAATGGTAATTTCCATGCACATAGTGAAGAGAAAGAAAATTCAGGCTCAGGCTGATTAACTCAGAGGAAAGAAGTATCTCATGAACAAGTCCAGTCAAATAAAAACCGGTTCACGGGCGCCTGGGGGGCTCAGTGGGTTAAAGCCTCTGCTTTCGGCTCAGGTCATGATCTCAGCGTCCTGGGATCGAGGCCCACATCTCCCACTCTCTCTGCCTGCCTCTCTGCCTCCTTGTGATCTCTCTCCCGCTGTGAAATAAATAAATAAAATCTTAAAAAAAAAGAAAACCGGTTCACAAGACTCGAACTCAAAGAGGTCGTAAGATAACAATATAACCTTGTATAATACAAAGTGGACGAATGGTGATAGAAACATAATGAACCATAACGTTAACAACAGTTGAAAACCACCGTGTCTGTCACAGGTGACATGATGACATGACCCTAGCAAAGAAAACTGGAATCAAGTGTCATTCCCAGTTAAAGCTGGTCTCCCAACACCTATTAAAGAAACGGGAGGGATACAAAATACAACCACAGATGAAAGTCTTCTGCAAATACAGACCTCCACGCCTCTCCGCTCAGAGATGCAGGAAAGACTGGTTGTCGAGGGTGTTTGTTCAGAAAATCATGCTAGTTTTGCAGAGTCAAGGACATGAGAAGTTCAACCAGGCAACAGGCAATGGATGAATTGGAACCATGTGCGTTCGGACACACAGTGTCCGCGTGTCCCCTTTGGAGGCAGTAGACAGATGTAAATTTCACGTGCGGTAGAAATTGAAAGGACCTGAAAAAATTAGTAGGGCTGCTATAGAATGTCACCGCCTAAGCCCCATGATTTGTAGACCGCTCTGCAGACGATCACCTATATCTCGGCTCAAAACCTCTGGTCACACGGGCAGCGGTGACCCGCATTTATCGACAACCCAAAGCCACAGGCGTAGGGAACACGCATTTGGAAAAAAAAAAAAAAAAAAGCAAAAAATGGACATAAAGTTAGAAAAAATTCTCTCTGCCCTCGTTTTGGATGGCTACAAATTGGAACGTGACAAAATGGATCCTGATCTGTTTTAGTCCTGCGTGTGTTCATTTGTGTATCTAAGAGACAATAACATAGAAAGCTACTTTGCATCAAAAAGAACCGTCTGCTTGGCAATCCTGTTTTTGGCACTTCTTGCTGGTATTGTGTGTTAAGATGTGAGAAAAGCAGGTGTGTGTGTGTGTGTTGTGTGCATGCACACACGTGCACAAAAGGAAAAGGAAGACAGACGCACAGGGAGAGAGAGAGAAAAACAGACAAAGAAGAGAGAGAAGTCCATCTTTTGTAAGGGACACCTCGAAACTGTTTTCCATCCATGCCCAAGCATCCCTCTCAAACCCTGTTTTTTTAGCAAGTGCCAGGTACCGGTAAAAATCCGCTGTAGTCTGCAACCACCTACGTCTTTGTATGTCCATAAATCAAATATTACTCTCTGCCTCCTGACTTCCCCTATTTGGAACGGGCCCTGCTTCCATGTGTCGCTTGGTCTTGGCATCCTTAGGGTCCTAATTCTGGGGAGAAACCTCAGGGAAGAAGAGCCCCAGAGTGAGGACGGACGAGGTTTTCACACTAGGACTGACTCTTGCATTTTACACATGGGACGTGAGGTCACTGCCTTGGCATTGATACCACCTGTGTGCGTGAAAACCTGTTTCCTCGCGAGGAGATCTGTGGGAATGGGAACCATGTATTCAAACAGTGGCAAGGTGACCGAGAGCCCTCGGTTGATCTTCGCTGTATGTGGCTTTCCATATAGTTTCAGGCAGGTCTTACTTTTTCTTAAATAGAACACCAACTTAATTCCACCCTTATTATGTTTCCAAAAGCACTGAAGATCACTATTGTCCCTACGATGGAGAGAAATAAAAGGTTGGTTCTTTTTTAAAAATACTTTTAAGTGAGTTCCTTTTCAACGGCATATTCCCGGGTTTTTAGCACCATTGAGCAATGAGAACCATTTTTATACATTTACTCTAATAACCCTTTTTGCCTTCTCCCACACAAGGAAAAGTGTCTGTCGACCCAAATTTGTAGACTACAGGTGATGGACATGTGGAATGTCGTTAAATGATATTTGCTGAGAAATCCACTCAAACTCAGGGTCTGGGAGGGCAGGGAGTGCTCAGGGGAAAAAGCTGAACTTATCTACAAAAAGAGGAGCACCCAGGCATTTGACACGGGGAATTCTTGGATCTCTTAGAGACTTCTGGACAAGGCAGAAGAGTATAGTATTAAATTGTTCATACTCAGGTATAGGTATTATCTTCCCCTAACTTGATGTCATTATCCATCCATCTATCATCTATCTATCTAAACATGCATCCGTCCATCATCCATCCATCCCTATATCCATCTATTCTACCCATCATCTATTATCTATCTGTCCATGTGCCCATCCAACTGTCCATCCATCCATCCATCCATCCACCTAACCATGCATCTTTCTTTCTAGCTATTATTAAATTGTGGACATGAGGACAGAGCAAGAAATAGAAGAATGACTACACTACACAATGATTAACATTTCTCTGATATGAGGAACTTGAGGGGCAGGGTGGGGGGTCGTGGGGGGCAGGGAGGGAAAAATAATGAAACAAAATGGGATGGGGAAGGAGACAAACCATAAGAGACTCCTAACCTCACAAAACAAACTGAGGGTTACTGGGGGGTGGGAGGGTAGGGATAGGGTGGATGTGTTATGGACATCACCTGTAGTCTACAACCTCCTGCCCAAGTTCCAGTAAGTGGATAAAAGTGTATTTTTTCCTACCTGGGGTCTAAGGAGCTATGCTAACTAAGGCTCTAGCTTTGCAGAGCACTTTAAATGCTTGATAAGGTATTAGTATAACCTGAAACATGGTTTTCCAAAATAATTATGCCTCCTAAATTCGTAATGGAACACGAGTATTTATACCATGTTGGCTCACATTCAACACTGCTGTCTTATCCATTCCCTAAACTACCCTTCCACCTAATTTTCTTCCACTTCTTTCTTGGTCATGGTTTATTTAAGATTTGCCTACAGCAAATGCATGCAGCATTTCCCTATACAGAAAGGAGGTTGTGGAAAGGCAAGCAAACAGTATGCTGCAATTTTATGTAACTTGGCTGAGTTTCATTAGGCTAAGCCCCAGGGACAGCCCTGGGTCAAACCGTAACGTCAGGGTCACAATGCTCCCTAAGCCAATTTGCTAATGGACAATTCTGAGGTTCATTTTGGTAGGTAACAGTAACCCCTGAAGACTAGGGAGACGATGGTTAGCTATGCTCACCCTCTACCCCATTCCATCCTACACAGCTTGAACCCAAATGTCACACATACCACCATTTATTAGATTCCCATAAGGGACACACAACCGTTCATGCAAATTGCCCTATACACTTTCAAGAGGTCTATCTTGTACCTCCTCTAAAGGACGGATGTCTGAGGACAGCACAGAGGTGTTCCTTCAACAGCCCCCAGCAGTGAGAAATGTTTCCTACTCAGTGGCTTTGTCTAGGACTGGTGGTGCTTCCAGCCAGCAGCTCGAGGCCATGTCAGACAGCTCCGGATCCGTGTACCTCGATCATACAAAAGTGAAGATGGTCTCTAGACTATTTCAGGCAATCCACATATCTTAAATATTTTTCATGTCACCATAAGAGTCCAACCTCATATTCACTGTGACATAACAAATGATTCATTTCATGAGCCAAAGGAGTTTCTGACATGCTAAGGGCCAGCTGCTCAGTAGACTGGGGTGTGGATACTTGTGGGGGTAGGCTGTCCGATGGAGGGCTAGCTGACCGCTCCTGGAAGGTGGACATGCTATTAAAATAACGGTATCCTCCTCAAAATAACTAGCATGCATATCATATCATGCGGTCTTCCCTTTTGTCGTCTCAACTTCCCTTCCCGCTGTGTATGTACACTGTGCTCTACATCACAGAAACTGCAGGGCATGAGGCAAGGGTAGACAAAGCAAATGTTCAGATCTTCCTTTAAAAACGAAATATGAAGGATTTGAGGAGTTGGGGCACAACACCCTCAAGTAACATTTTTGTTAGTTTCTTGGTGGTAACATTTGCTTTTTTGGTTGTGATTTCCATTTTTACTGTAGGGCACTTCCAACCTCGCATGAGAAAGATCCATCTGCATTTTATCAATAACAAAAAGTTACCTATGGAGATGTGAGCTAATTGGCACGGCGGGTCCAATTTATTCCAGCGCCATTATAACGTGTCGTGGACACCGTGAATGGATTGAGTCCTGATCAGCTTCCGATTTCTTAAAGAATTTCCACAAAGTACAAATGTAGAAAAAGAGAGTTTTCATGGCAAAACTGCCCGTAAATGTCCCCAAAGGAAGAGTAAAACAAACTATTAAAAATAAGACAAAAGGTCCCAAGAGGAGTCACTTATGTCAAGCTCTAGATCACGAAACGGAGACTTAGTTTCACTACGTTTTGGGCTCTCCCAGAAATGGGAGTAACCAGTCAATCAGGAATTGCCTGGTCAGCACTCGTTAGGTAATGTGCCTGATAGACACTTGTCATCCACCAAAGGAAGGTAACCTTGCAACAACCAACCTTTTTTTTTTCCTTTTTTTTTCTTTTCCTTTTTTTTTTGCCTAGTACAACTTCCTTATGCCTATAAAAGGATTTCATTTTGTACAGCTCCTGGGAGTTCCTTTCTACCTGCTAGACTGGTATGCCTGATTTGAACGTATTTTTGCTCAGATAAACTCCTAAAATTTTTAATATGCTTGTTTATCTTTTACCACAAGGAAGCAGTTAAATAGTGGTACACGAAGTTGAATATTATGCAACTGTTTAAAAATGATGTGTTTCGGTAAATTTCCACGGATACAGATTTTAGTGAATAGAGCAAGTTGCAGAGTAGCAGGAATGACGGAATACCAATTGTGTGCAAAGACGTTAAAAATAAACATGAGTACAAATGCGTAAGTGTGTGTGATGTAGCTGTATATGAGATGTAGATGATTCAAGAAACAACTGAAATATATATACAAAGCATATTCACATATGTGAATATGTGAACTGATGGAGGATCTTCACCATCCATGCCATATATTTCTGTATTGTTTGAAGATGTTAAAAACAATATATTTCAGGTGTGAATATATTAAAGAGACACGTAAAAGAAGTTACTCAAATCTCACAGTGGAATTTAAGAAGTAATAAGGTGTAAGAATGTCAAAGTATGCTTCTATTCTGATGGAGAACGAGCAAGAATTTATCTTCATTATGTGGTTGTGTCGTACACATCACAGTAAAATCATATACGCCATGTGGGAGAGATGTAATTCACTTTCCTGAGAACATTAATCAGGAGTCTTCCAAAGACGCAATTCCTTAAAAATAAAATGATCATAAAATTGAGGAGAATTTCACCTAAAATGGCATCTCAGAAAGGGAGGTTTTGGAAACCAAATGTATA
Source organism: Ailurus styani (assembly GCA_002007465.1). Lineage (NCBI taxonomy): Eukaryota > Metazoa > Chordata > Mammalia > Carnivora > Ailuridae > Ailurus > Ailurus styani. Next base: position 2,939,632 of record LNAC01000046.1, on the reverse strand, counting down.
TTCATTAAAAAAAAAAAAATGCAATCAACCAGCTTGCCATCAGAGCCTGACCATACCTGACCATATAAATTAGTTTATAATTAGTGTAAGTATTCTGTCAAGTTTGTGAATTTTACACTTTACTGTGGTGCGTCCATAACTTGCAATATAGTTTCAAGAAAGTTTTCTTCTAAAAATGTTTCCAATTTTCATATCAATAATAAATTTCAGATTTTAGGAGAGAAATTTTATTGTGTATGCATAGTGTGTAACACTGTAGGATCTTTTTTTGTGAAAGTAAGTTAAATTTTGAATAGTAATTTTTGCAACAAGAAGTTCATTTTCTGAATTGAATAGATATTTTGAAAGAGTCATGATAATAAAACGGAAAAGCTCTTACTGTTCTCTGTACAAACCTACTGACACTCCATTAACAGTCTTTGACTTTCAAAGCAGTTTTTACTTATGTAAATTATAACAACTCCGTCAGAATTTCAACCCTGTTTTCAATAAAGATAGATATCCCTTCACAGACATGTTAAATTCTTGAATTTGAAATTCACATGCATAGAAAATGTAGCACAGGCTGGATGGGTATCAAAATCTATATTTTAACACCATATCCCTTTAAGATCTAAAAATGAGAATGTTAACTTGTTTTATATTAGGTTCCATGACATTTTCTGGAATATTCAATTCCATAAAAGTCAGCACAGCCATTTACATAAGACACTGGAGTTTAAAAAGAAAAAGCTAATTCTGATTTACTAAAATGTCAATGTCAATTTGAAATCCTATTAAGGTTGGAAGAGAAGTTCTTTGCCATGGATACTGAAACACATGAGTCATTTCAAACTTTAAACATGTTTTTACATTTTTGTGAACCTCTGAGGTATCTTGAGGAAGATTTACCACCTGAAACTCTTAAAACATAAAGAAAACATATGACAGGCATACCTTGGATTTCCTGCAAGTTCCATTCCAGACAGCTGCAACAGAGGTGCTATCACAATAAAAGAAATAGTGTGATAGAGCGAGTCACGTGAATTGCTTTGTTTCCCCATGCACATCAAAGTTATGTGTACATTATGCTGTAGTCTATTAAGTGTGCAATAGCACTGTCTAAAAAAAAAGTCTATACCTTAATTAAAAATACTTCATTCCTGAAAAGGAATGTTAGCCATCATCTAAGTTTTCAGTGAGTCATAATCACCGATCACAGATCACCATTTCATAGAAGAATAATGAAAAAAGATGTGAAATTGTGGGAATAACCAAAATAGGACAAAGGAACATGAAGTGAGCAAGTGATGTTGGGGAAAAAAAATGGTGCCAGTAGTCCTGATCAATGGCAGGGTTGCCACAAATTTCATTTGCTAAAAAATGCGGTATCTACAAAGCACAATAAAGCAAAGTGCAATAAAATAGGGTATGCCTGTATGTAAAAGACTTGAAAGTCATGTTCAAAGGTGGCCTTATATTTCAACTATGGATGCACACGTGGGTTCACTCATTTCTCCAGGACATGGGATAAGTCAAAGAGAAATCTGAAAGGTTCACCGTCACTTCACACGATGTCATCTTATACCTGCTTTCTCTTCTGTTGTACGGCAGGTTACTCTGCTCCCGTGTTCATATAAATATGAATCAAAAACTCATTTTGTCCTGAGTTCTAGGGAGAAGAGTTCCCAAATAATGAGATGGAAGAAGATAGTACTGACCTATATTAGCCAATAAAGTAGTCCAAACCAGTTGATATTAAGTGTTTATATATGTCTCTCTAGAACTGAGTCAAATAGAAAGTCAAATAGATTATAATAATGTCTAAGGCTGGGGTCTCAGAGCTCTGGCTGATCTCTTTTGTGACAAGGGCCCCACCTAGGAACCTAGAAGGGTACCGGAAAAATTGTTGTCTTCTCCCCCACACTCATTTTAGGACCCAAAGACCAAGTTCTCAGGTAATGGATAAATTTCCCAAGATCACATAAAATCAGAGAGGAGACTTACAGCAAACCCAAAGCCACATTCTGCTAGTGCCTTAGGAGAGAATTAAATACAACCATTTACACTCGTTTTCTGGATAAAGAATAGCATACAGACAGTAAACATCTTAGAACCAAAACCATACTTGAGTGTATCTTAGTCAAAACAATAGACGAGTTTCTGCATTTCCATAGTTTTCCTCTACCATCTCCTCAGCTCTCTAACAAATACCTTAAGGGCAAAAATAAGGGGCCATATAAGGGGGATTTTTATCTTGACACTAATACAAGTAACTGCCTTTGATAGAATATGCAGGGAATCCTGTCTACAGCGGCAGTGATGGGCCCCACGCACAACCTTGTGTCACCTGCTGGGTACGCAGAATAAATAAAAGGAAATCCCTTCCCTGGAGGAATCCTCAGTTTCAAGGTTTGGTAGCACAGTTGGCTGATGAAAGTGTCCAAGAGAAATCATTAAAATACAAAGCAAAGTTACTAAAATAACAGTCATTATACTGTATGCCCAGAATGATACAACTTATTCTAGTTCCTAGGTATTCTAAAAAGATTACAACTAAGATAAGAACTGGCTGCCATCTAAAATGTGACGGAAAGAGAAAAGAAGCTAGGTTGAATCGGCCAATTAATGCCTCCAAAGAAGAATGCAGCCTGGCCACTGTTTTTCATTTTAGATAAGAGTCTTTTCTACTAAAATGGAAGTAAGATGACACGTGAATCTCTGTGAATGCTTAGCAACTTCAAGAAGAAGAGAGAATTTTCTGTGTAAGTCCTTTGGTAATAACTCTTCAAATTTATACAAATATGAGAACTTCAGCCTCATCTATATTAAGTTTTCTGATATATGTAGAACACCAATGAAGTCTAAACCAATTATATACAGCTGGGCTACGTGTACCATGAGGGTCAGGAATATATATGCCAAATTGAAGGAAGAGCTGTGCTCTGATTAGTTGGCATCCTGACTAAGCATATCCCATGTAATTGTTATAGACTGAAGGTCTGTGTCCCCCTACAAGTCATAAATTGAAACCTCTTCCCCCAGTGAGACGGGATTAGGAAGCGTGGCCCCTGGGAGGTAATCGGGTCATGAGGGCGGAGCCCACATGAATGGGATCAGTGCCCTTACGAGAGGATGGACCCTAGAGAACTTGCTCAGCCTTTCCACCAAGTGCGGACATGGAGAGAGGATGGCTGTCTATGAACCAGGAAGAGGGCCTGGACACTGAATCTACATGTGCTTTGGTCTGGGACTTCTAGCCTGCGGAACGGGGAGAAATTAGTGTCTGTTGTTTATAAGCCCCTCCGTCTGTGGTATTCTGTTATAGCAGCTCCAACAGACCAAGACACGAACAGAATGGGTTACCAGCATGAATCCAAGAACAATCCCACTACCTGTGATGTGCAATCTAGAGCAGGGTTCAGAGCACCTGAGGATTATCACTTTCCACGTGGCGAGCCAAGGCAAAGCATCACACATCAAACTAGTAATCTCGACAGCCACTGCCTGATTTTGGGGTTCCTCTAAAAGCACCTTACCCTAAAAACACCACCTGAGAGGAGCCCTGGCGTGCAGGCAGTTTATTCGGATAGGGGAACAGTCCATAAATGGAGCTTCTCAGACTGTGTTCCTAATGTGGACAACTGGAATTCATCTTCTGGGAAATTTTCTGAGGATGTCTGTAGAACGCATTTCAGAGCTGTTCTGTCGGACAGAAAGGAGGCTGAATGAGGCATTTTTCCAGCCTCCCCCCCTTTCAGCTGACAGCCATCCCTTGACCGTGCTAGTGTTATTTCCACTGCTCTTTCGGGTTGTGCCTGCATATGGCATGGTCCTCAACAGCTTCGAAGTGAGCACAGCAAAGAAAGACTGGCGTGGCATACAATTTTTTACCCATGGGATGACGGGTGATGTTGACATGCACCATTTGGAACTGTCCCCTGGAAGGCGCTCAAATCAGGTGGCAAAGTAATGAGCGGAACACCATGCTTCCCTGCTACAGCCCTTCCCTTCTACGCATCCTTTTATTAGGCAAATGATAACGTGGAAGCTGGGGAAAGGTAAGTCATGGACCCACATTCAAACTTTTGTAAGTAAGAAAACCTCATCTCCAGGTAGATGTTCTACAGCTCATGTAGGCAATGACCCCCTACTAGGCGAATGTGTATTAGGTATCTAGGAATTTTAAATAGTGTCATTCGGTTTGAATGACAGGGAAAATTCTGTATGTGTTGTCCAAACCCCATAAAAAAAAACCCCAAGAAACAGCTCTTTTAGGACCTGTTTCATGAGACTTCAGTTTTAACATCTTTTTCAGTTAATAAAATTTAATGCCTCATTGGTTGCGAGGAGCCCTGGGGGTAAGTGTCACTGTGTAAAGAAAAACAAGCCACATGCCAAGATCCCTGCAAATGTTATTGATCATCGATCAGCTTCTCAGAAACTGAAAAGATACGGGTTTGAAATATTCTTAATGATGATTTAAAAAAAGCACCCAGCAACATTTGTTCATTGGAGCTCTCCAAAGGGCAAAATATGGTATATCCTTTCATTTTATTGCTGTTTTTAATATGCTGTCACAAAATAATACCGACAGTTGGTAAAGCGACAGACTTTGAGTGTGAGTAAGATGCTGAGTCATGCACAGCTTAATGTAAATATTAATAAACACTTAGTAAATTAATCATTTCGATTTTCCACTCACACAGCTTAAATTTTCAGGGCATACTTTGCTGCTTCTTTACAAAGCTGATCTGTTGCTATACCTCACAGAAATGAAAATTCATAGAGAAAGCACAGTTTGTATAATAGTATGTCGATATTATAGAGCATAAGTGGAAAAGCTAAGGAATATATTGTACTTGAGAAGACTGAAAAGTGACTCGCCACAGACCACATTGGTCTGTTATTAATAATTCACGGCATTTTAGGCCAAATAAATGCAGACAAATGTTGACATGCTTTAATGTCACATTTAAATACACTCTTCAGAGAAGCTTCTGTGTGATATCAGGGATAAAAGCACGGCAACCATATATAAAATTTTAATTTTGAAATGACGCCTTCCAGATCGTTTCAATGGCAAAGGTAGAAGATACATCACTGAGTAAAATGTCAAGGTTCAGCTGCATTGCTAGGATGTGAGCTGAAGTCATTTGGACTGGCTACGGTCCAAACTGGATATTAGGACGAATTGTTGTGAAACTCGATGACTTGAAATGTGGAGGGAGGAGGCAGACTTGTAGACGTCTACACCTGGAGACAGCAGAGGCAACATCTACTGGATCATGTCCAGTTTTACTATTTCCATGAGACACGATGTGCCTCCCCATTTCTCCTCATAACCCTCAATACAGTGGGCGGCAAGCAAGCTCCAACCTGGGGACAAGTTCAGTCTGTCATCTAAGATGAAGAGGGAAAGGACTTCAGTGGACAGAAGGAGGCCATTTTATGACAGGAGAAGGCATTTTCGACACAGGTGACATCAAGCCCATGGGATGCCATTAGGGTCTCACATTTCTTACTTTCTAGTGCCTGGATTAGGGTGAAAGGCTAATTTTTACTGCAAAATGTATTGTGGACCCTGCTAAAATATTAAAAAAGGATGATTGTCACAGAATTACCTTGAAATCTTCACCACTGATTTCAGGGGTTTTTTTTTTGTTTTTTTTTTTAATCAACCGTCTAAGAGTTAACACGTTTTACAGTAGAAGCACCAGGTGGAGGTGAGATAGAGAATATGTGCTTCTTTTCCCTCGGCATCATGGCCCCTGTCTGTTTTTTTTTTCCTTGTGGATACTTCTGCAACAGCATAGGAGAACTCCCCTATAAAGTCTCAAAAGGTAAGGAAGCCAGAAGAAATTCAGAAAAAAAGCTGAGCCATTCCAACCCCCTTCTCTTGGTGGGCATATATTTGATTTTCCACTTACACTCTTCCCTGTCACTCAGTCTTGCTCAGGGGAGTCGAATCCAGTTGGTGGGAAAGTGGCCCCCAAAAAGTTTATTTAATTTGTATCGGTGGCACCAAGCTGGGTTCATGGGAGAGATGCAGATACAGACTAAGCTGCCTGTCCTACAGGCCACAGAAATATACACCTACAAAAGCTCTCAGAGGACAAGCAGGAAACATCATTGCCCATAAGATCTGGAAATGTTACCCATGAGGTACGGAGCCTTGCTTATTTGCTCTCCTGATGTTGACTGAGGTGATGTTTGCTAAGGACTCAGCCCTGCTTCTATGACACAGTATCCCCTGGTTAACTATACTTATCTCAGACTCTGCCTGATTGTATTTCTCCACCAAACCCAGCATAAAATATCTTCCCCTCGTTATCTATTTCACTCCTGAAAGTCCTCCAGTTTAGAGCCCTGAAATCTCATTTCCAATATGGGCTGGGTGTCAAAGAACATTTCATCCTGTACTTATCTCCAGATGGCAAAATTTTACTTACAGATTTACCTCCCCAGCAGAGTGTGACCTCAGTCTTTGGGAAAGGAGAAGCCACAAACTAAGCAGCTGATCGATAATATTTTTTTTTTCAGTGAATGAATCAATGAATGATACTGGAAGGACCCTTCAAAACTTATCTCATCGAACTCTCCTGTTCTAAATGTTTCATGCTTCTCTGAAAGGGATAGAAACTGTGCTTTGGGGACACTGATCTTTCTCACCACTTCCTCTATCAAAGGAGCATCCTTATCTCTAAAGCCAAAGAGACTCCAAGAAGACTCCCCATAAACAGGCCTGTTTCCACGGTGTAACTATACTTACATCAGACCACCCTATCATGTTCTGCATGCCTGCCCACATGTGATCAAAGCCAGCATAAAAACTGAGGTCTGCTTCTTCCAATCTTTGCTTCTTTATAAAGGCTTCCATGTCAGGCAAAACTTATACCAAATAAATGTCTATGTTTTTCTTATGTTTATGTGTCTTTGTAGGTTTAATTCTCAGATCTATCTAAGAGCTGCCAGAGTCACAGAAAACTTTTTCCTCCCCTACAGCTGTGAGCTTTTGTATATTTATATGTTTTATCTAAAATTCCAACACACTTGAAAAGAAAACTAAGTCCTAGGAATGAATTCATGCATCTGAGTAATCACAGTATTCCCGGAGGAGTTTATGAAATCCAGGTCCCAAACAGCCAGTAAACAGAAATTTGTGATTTTTTTTTTAAAGTGTAATTTTTATTGCTAAGTTGTGCTGGACCCTTTACGCCCCTGCTTCTGAGACATATTGGCATCTAAGAGTGTGTGACTCTCTTATCCGGCTAGGAGCCTCTGCTTTCAACTGTAACTTCGAAGCTTTAGAGGGCTGGCAGGGGGGGAGGCATACTTTCACTCAACTGTCAATCGGTACAGTTGGCAATGATTAGAACAATGACAATGGGGAAGGTTCTGATATTAAGGGCCTGGACTTAGAGAATCTCAGAATGGCAAAGAACCACAGAGCTGGTTCAACTCAAATGTACTTCCAAAATGGGAATGTTCTTTGCACCATTGTGATGACTGCTTCTCTAGCTGATATTTCAACAGCTTCCATGATGGGGCACTCACAGTGTCCCAAGGAAGCCCATCTCATGTAAGCAATACTGACAGCTATTATAAATAATTAATATAAATAAAATTTGTATTATTGGAAATAGTTATGGGAGACCCCATAGGTGGGGCAGAATCTTAGCTTAGCTCTCTCAAATAATGGGAGGTGGGGCAGAATCTTAGCTTAGCTCTCTCAAAGAATGGGAAAATCATCCCTAATTCTGCCTCTCATCTAGTTCCTAAAATCATGGCTGCCTAGACATTTAGACTTGTCATTCACCAGATCAGAGCATATTAGCAGAGGAATGTCATCCCTTTTAAGGTGAATAATACCAGGGCTGGACCATCAGATCTTCTTCCTAGGAACCCTCCACAGGACTAGCTTTGAGACAAGTCTAACTCAGACCCCACTTGCGCCTAACTCCATGCTTTGTGAATCAGCGTCTGAGCTTTGGCCGGTGTTTCTGGAGCCTGGGAAAATCATAACAAATCCTGTCCAGTGAGTCTTAATGAAAACTATGAAGTTGCATCTGCAGTGATGTGCAATGATGTTCAACTCTTCCTTTACACACCAGCTACAAGAACCCTGCAGTCATGGCGTGAATCATTGCCTCCTCCCGGACTTTAAAACTGCCCCTAATAGACGGAGCAAGTCACAAGAGCCGAGAATAATGCACCCTGATTTTCACTTCTGAGAAATGCTTTCAGCAGGTAGATGTTAATTTAGCAAATAGGAAGGGAACGAAACAAGGAGTGATGTCAATGCTTGGGTCCCATCAGGCACAATTTCCTCCATGACACTTTGCTTTCTTGCAAGGGGATGACACATTTCTTTAATCAATTTTGTCTCAACTGCCCATATCCTCATTTGGGCATGATTTGCACAATAAATGACATAACAGGCTTTGGGGAAATTATATTAGACAGAATTGGGCTCCAAACAGAGCCATCCTGCTGTGTTCCCACAGTATGTTCTGTTCTGGGTCAGAGGAGTGAAAATATTAACTGAATCATAATGTGTGCCCTGAAAGCAAAGACCACTCTTGGTAGGGGGAGAGAGCGAAGTTGGACATTACTTCGAGAACTTTTTTTTCTTTAATTCTAACGTTTTGCTCTGTGCCAGCTGCAAGAACACCTAAATGGCAATTAATTGCTTTCCGCTCTGAGAGAAATTTCAAACTTTTTTTAGATAATGGTAATCTAGAGCATTGCACTATCTCAATGAACATTATGTAAGGAGTGATGGAAATGTTTAATACACAGAAGGAATGTGAAAGATGACCCCCGCAAACCCGCACTGTGTGTCCATATAGTCTCATCCTGTTTATGTGATTTACTACCAGGTCTTTAGACTTAAGAAACACAAATGCAAAATACCAAACTAGGAATAAATAATTTGGAATGTGTGATTGTAATTTTTTGTAATGATTTAACTAAGGAAAATAATCCCCCAGATCTTGTCTGTCGATGGCTTCTCAAATTCTTTTGCTTTTGTGCATTTACTCATGGAAGCTGGTATTTGGAGACTAATTCCATACTGCTATCTTTCCTATACTAAGAAACAAGTGATCGGTCACTAAAAGTCCAAAGAAATCTACATGCCACATTTTTAAGCACTAACCGTCTACTAAAAATGTATAAGAAAAAAAGCTTGGCAAAGTATTAAAATTACTACAAAACGAACATTGTTACTATAAAAGCTAGTCAACTGTTAACTACTGCCTACTTTGGGAAAACCTGAATACACAATTCTTGTCAACTAAAAAGTCTGCTCATGCATGAGTGAGTGATGCACCAAAGAGAAATGGAAGCACGTAAAAAATACCCTCAGTGTGTGGGGGTGGTGAATACCCATGGCTGGTTGTCACCAGTAATGGTGAAAAACCTAGGAAATCTCACTTCTCTGCCAGAGACTACTCTAATATCTATCTCTGCATGAGGGAGCCATGTCAACAAGTGTTTTCAAATCGTTGCCACTATCTGAGTTAGCATCCCATCGACAGCACTTCCCTGCCCATTGTGACATCCCATGGTAGGAAAGGTACGCAAATGTCAACTCTGGCAGAAGTGAAGGACTTTGAGAGAGAACAGGGTGGCTGGTGAGCTGGTTTAGGAAGAAGACTCTGTTGGTGCCTGACCGCACCTCCCTGGATGGAAGTTAAGCTGTAATTCCAAGAACTCAGGATGCCTGATTTTTGAGGTAATATTTTAATCCCTATGGCAACTGGCTATCACAGCTGGGAGGTACAAGGAAAAAGATAACCATAGGACTAAAGTTCAAAGTTGGGTTACACAGTCTCACCTCTATGCTTATAACCTATGATCTGCCTCTGGTTTATCTGAGCCTCAGTTTCTTCATCTGTAAAATTAGATGGCATCTCAAAGTAAGATTGTAAAGATCAGTATAATACTGTTGCTTAAAAATACTTAGAAGACTGGGGCACCTGGGTGGCTCAGTGGGTTAAGCCTCTGCCTGCGGCTCAGGTCATGATCTCAGGGTCCTGGGATCGAGCCCCGCATCGGGTTCTCTGCTCAGTAGGGAACCTGCTTCCTCCTCTCTCTCTGCCTGCCTCTGCCTATTTGTGATCTCTCTCTCTGTCAGATAAATAAATAAAGTCTTTAAAAAAAAAAAGAAAAAAAATACTTAGAAGACTACACAAGTGAACACCAAAATAAATGTTCAATTGTTTTTAAGTACAAAATATCACAAACCAGAGGGATATAAAATTATTTTTACTTAGTGCTATGTAAAAACAAAAATTTATAAGAAAATCAGCTGTTGCAACAGCTGAGCAAGAGACCATTAAATTTTCAGCATATATGAAAATGATTAGGTTTCAAATATATAAAAATCTCTCACAAACCAATAAAAGAAAGTTCAATTGCATTGTGAAATATGAGCAAAGGATTTAAAGGTTAACAGAGACTGATACCTAAATGGATTTTAAACACATGAACAGGTTCCCAACCTAACTCATACAAAGAAACAAATTAAAAATTATTGTTGAGCTATTGGATAGATCCGTCAGCAAACTATGGTTCAGAAGCCAAATCCAACATGCCACCTGCTTTTGCAAATAGAGACTGGAATGAAGCCACATCTGTTCATTTATCTGTCATCTATGGAGCTACCCAACCACAGTGACAGATCAGAGAAGTTAGGACAGAAACCATATGATCCATAGGTCTAAAATATTTACTGTCTGCCCCTTTATAGAAGTGTACTGACCTGGGATATGCAGAAATTACAGATATTATAATACATTGTGTTGGCAAGAATGTGGCCAAGATGCACTTTCATAAGTTACGGTTCGAAGCTAAATTGGTTAAGCCTCCTAAACTCTGTAAATATTCCAACAGCTATGTACATTTAAAATAGATATGGAATCCAACCCTCACTCCAAGAGACTGTTTTTACTGCACCATGGTAGAGCAGCTAGTGTTCGGAAATAACCTAAACTGGTCAAGAATTACGATTATGTCCATAACTGCCCAACCGTCATGGAACATTTCTGAAAACAGGGTAGATTCGTATGTGTCAAAATAGGGCATCTCAATTTTATGTTATTAAGTGGAGAAAATCAAAATGTTAGGGAGAGTGTATTGGAAACTGACATTTAAATCCTGATTAGTTACAAATACCTCTGGAAGAATTCTGTAGACAGGAGGAACAGTGGTGTTTTCTGGGAGACCTGAGTACAAGGTGTATTGGAGTATAAACGGATAATCCCCTATATACCTTTCATTATATTGACATTTCAACAACAAATACAACTAATTTTTCAGAAATAAGAACAAATATCTGGCCTGCTTAAATGAAAAATGGTTCAGATATGGACATCTGAAACACATTTGTGGATGCAGCAAGAGGGACAGGCTTGAGAGATAGTCCGTAAAAGAAAGACAAGTTCAATTTCAATCCAAAGTCATGAAATAAGTCAAGTGAGGAGAAATTGTAGTCGGAGAGGCTCAAGGGAAAGTAAAGAAAAGGAGGAAAGAGAAACTGTGAATTCAAAGAGAAAATAAACTCATGACTTTTTCCTTCCCTGAATTATACTGACTGACATCATAATAAATTTAAAATTCCTCTGCAGGATATAGTGGATCAAGAGCTAAAATGCCTAAGCTGAGGGGATACCAATTCAAATTCGCCAAAGGAGAAAAGACAAACAATGAATCTAAATCCCTTGAAATACTGCAAAAACGTTGTACAAAATGAATTTTTTATAATTTAACAAAACATGTAGACTTGATTATCATTCTATAGAAGCCAGTTTCGGTAGAAATAGTGTTACACAATTGTTTAGTAAGACCATAAGTGGCTTGACAAAAGATAAAGAATATTGTATGTTAAAGGAAAAAAGCTGTTTTCTATTTCTTAGCAGAACCTTCCTATTTTAAAATCTTTAATATTGAGACAAGACTCCAATAGAAGCAACAAGGACCTCCAGCTCCAGAGCCTCTCTGTCTTTTCCCTTGCCTCCTCCTTAATGCCACACCACCCAAGGATAAAGCCAACTCAATCCACAGTTCATGGAGCCCACAACTAACATGTCCCTTTTGAGAAGGTCTGTTGGCAAAAGAAAAAGGGATAGGCAATTGAGAACTCCAGTAAACACAAAGCAACATCTATGTATTGTCGCGTAATTTCAAACCAAGAGCGCCCTCTCATAGGTACCTTCCTTGATGTTAATAATTACAAAGTTTCCAACAAACATATAGTCTGTCTGTGTGATGCTACATGCTAAACTGCAGGCACAGGAAAGTGTCCTTTGGGTAGACACAAATTGATCATGTCTTGCCTAGTTACCAAAAGCCACCCCTTGGAGACTGGACCATCAAAACTGTGAGGGCTGAGGTAGAGATCTTACAGCAACATGAGTAAACACCAGAGAAATCCAAAGACTAAAGTTTTCCATGTTTCTCATTCTGCAAAAACATAGTACAGAAAAATTTCATTTGGTAACTAATGGAACTTGTTACAAATAGGCTTCTCTCCTGCTGTGAAATCACTTAACTCGTTTTTCGAGAGGGAATAATATACACTGAAGAGTCTTACCCTTTTGTTAATGTGTTTTTCTTTTATTGCTCTCACAAAAAAATACATAAATGGGCCCCTTTCATAGGTGGTATGCTTATATTATAGCTTTTGAAATTGAACAGAGTCCCTCCCATATCAACACCCTTTGCTTTAGACTACACAAATAATTTTGTCGATCAAGATCTTGGCATCAGTCTGTTTAAGGTATTTTCTCCTAAGTCTCCATAGCCTTTCCAAAAAGACAGAAAACAACAGTTAAATCTGTCCAGTTGCCTAGCCCTCTGCTTATATGGAAACATGCCCTATGATAGTGTGTTCCAATTGTGTATTTCTCATGATGATAGAGAGAGATGAACAATTTCATAAAACTATGATTTTTTCTACTTTATCATGATATTCAAATATTTTTTAAAATGTGCCTGATAATATTGTCTTATATCTTCCTCATGAATATAAACAATATTAGTAAATATACTTTAAGATAGAGGTACACTTTTTTTTCTCAATAACTGGTCTCACATAGGGGAGAATTAAATTCACATTAATAGAACTGAGCTAAAGAAAAAGGCCCAGCACTTTTCCATATATCCATTTCTGTTTCAATAGCCAACATAAGTAGTGAAATAAAATTGTCTTTTATAAGGTAAGTGATTACAGAATTTAATTTTTTGTTTAATTACATAGATCATAAAGAAGAAAATGGAAGGAAAATAGAATTGTTTCACTATTCATTAGTTTCTAGATATGCCAGACCTCATAGGGAGACTAAGGGTCAGGAAGACATGTTAGACAATTTTAAACCTTACTGAAGCTGAAAAAAGGAAAAGAAAGAAAGAAAGAAAGAAAGAAAGAAAGAAAGAAAGAAAGAAAGAAAGAAACACTGGTAGAAATACAAATACATACCCACTGCATATTGCGTAGAATTTATTTTTACTCAGTAATTTAACCAACATGCCTAGATAAATATTTATAAAAATAAATCAGATGCTTTTGAATTGAAAACGACATTCTACATCAAAATAAAAAGCTTTTGCATAGCAAAGGAAACCATCAAGATATCAAGAAGATAACTTACTGAAGGGGAAAAGATATTTGCAAATGATATATCTGATAAGGGATTAATATTCAAAATATGTAAAGCACTTATACAACTAAACACCCAAAAAAACCCAAACAACAACAACAAAAAATACCCAAACGATCTGATTAAAACATGGGCAGAGGACCTGAACAGACATTTTTCCAAAGAAGAGATACAGACGGCCAACAGACACATGAAAGAATGCTCAACATCACTCATCATCAGGGAAATGAAAATCAGAACTACACTGAGCTAACACCTCACACCTGTCAGAACAGCTAACATTAAGAAGATAGGAAACAATTTTTGGTGAGGATGTGAAGAGAAAGAAATGCTCACGCACTGTCGGTGGGAATGCATACTGGTGCAGTCACTGTGGACAACAGTATGGAGGTGCGTCAGAAAATTAAAAATAGACATATCATATGATCCAATAATTTCCCTATTGGGTATTTACTCAGGGAAAATGAAAACGCTAACTCAGAAAGATACACGCAGTCATATGTTTGTTGCAGCGTTATTTACAATAGCTCAGACATGGAAATAACCAAGTGTCCCTTGATAGATGAACAGAAAAGGAAAATGTAGTGTATATACAATGGAATATGACACAGCCATGAAAAGGTTGACATCTTACCTTTTGAGACAACGTGGATGAACCAAGAGGGTATTACACTAAGTGAAAAATATCAGACTGAGACAGACAAATACCATATGATTTCACTCATAAATGGAGTATAAAAAACGAATCAAAAAACAGAAAAGCAGAATGAGAACTATAAATATGGAGAACAAACTGATGGTTGCCAGAGGGGAGGGAGTTGGCAGGTGGGCAAAACAGGTGAAGGGAAGAAGGAGATACGGGCCTCCAACTACGGAATGAGTAACTTATAGGGATACAAAGCACAGCATAAGGAACACAGTCGATGATACTGCAATAGCTATAATGGAGCAGATGGTAGCTGTTCCGTGGTGAGCATAATATAACGTATAAACCTGTGAAATCACTAAGTTGTATACCTGAAACTAAAGTAACATTTTGTATTAAAAATTTTTTAACTTAAAATTTTTTTAAATCTAAAAAAACAATAGTTAAAAAATAAAGAAAATCACACTGTGTAAGAGATTCCTGATAACCACCTACTTTGTGCCATATTTTTATCCTTGAAAGATTTCAAGCTATTGAAACAAAGTTCTAAATCCATGTCCCTTAAATAGTCTTATAACTGGATTTCACAACAAAACTCAATATACAAATCATATTATCAGACATACTATCAACTGTATGCTATATTCTAACTATTTCCTTTTTTAAAAATGCTAATAAAGTAAAAGATTTGGTGGGGAAAATTAATCACGTTTTGGGGTGGAAACCAGATTTAGTATTGAACACTATTTATCTTTCTCTGTACAGAATCTGCTGCTTTAACAGTTCACATTATATAGTTTTAGACTATATAATAGAAACGAATATATAGAATTGAATAGAAATGAATTATATAGAATTAGACTATATAATAGAATATAATGAGAAAACCACTCATTCAGTGGAATTCTTATCCACACAAAACATAGTATAAATCATTTCACTGATGCTGCGTAGTTCCCTGTCTCCCCCAGGACATGTAACGTTGTCTGGAGAATTTGTTTTTCTTTGTTTTTTCAACTGAGGGGAGAAGTGGGGTGGTGGTGTTACTGAGTCTAGTGGGTCAAGGGCTCCGGTCATTACCCTACAGTGCACGGGACAGATCCCACCACACACAATGATGCAGCCCAAGGTAAAGAAAATCTACTACAGACTGATGGACATGTTCAAAAAACTGGAACACGGGGCACCATCTTTTCATCACGGCACAAAGTAATTTGTTTCAAAAAACAATTCATCATTTGACAGCTCATGGAAGGGCTATGTTGGGTTCATTGAGGTCCACTGGAGATGCACCAGATGCTTCAAGTTAGTCTTGCTCCCTGCTCATGGGTCCCAAGTGCCTTCTCTTGAACCAGTCTGTAGGCACACACTTGCTGTGTCCGTCTGATCAACTGCTATAATGAAATACCACGGACTGGGGCGCTTATTAGCAACAGACCTTGATTTCTCATGGTTCTGGAAGCTGGAAGTCCCAGATCCAGGTGCTGGTGGATTCAGTGTCTGGGGCACGCTCTCTTCTGGTTCATAGACAGCCATAGTCTTGCTGGGTCTTCACATGAAGGAAGGCATAAGAGATCTCTCTGGGGTCTCTTCTGTGAGGGTGTAAATCCTATTCATAAGGCTATTCCCTCATGACCGAATGAGCTCCCATCTGGGGTGGACCCACACCCCTCTGCCTAACAGCATCCAGCAGGGGGTCAAGATTTCAACCCCTGAATTTGGGGGGAGGGGCACACAACGTTCAGTCTGTAATACCTGACACTTGCTCTTACATGAAGCAGATGTTCTCCAGATGTCTGAAGGGTGTACACACAGAAATTCACTGAACTTCGGTACATGCATGCCAGATTGAAAAAGGATCATTTTCAGGCATTTCGTGAAATTCAACTGATTATTTTTATCTGAAGAAATGTTAGTCCTTTATTACTGTGCAAGACAAGGGAACATTTTAAAAATAACTAGTCATCATCCCCACAGGAAATACATATATATACATATGTATTATATGTGTGTATATATAATATATAATACATATAATATGTAAATACATATAAAAGTAAACATGTGTATAATATGTAATACAAATATATATTTAATATATGTAACATATATACATATAGGTATGTGCATATATTATGTATATTAAATAGATATAACATTTATTATGTGCATATATGATCATATAGATTTAATGTGTAATACATGAAATATATTTAATATGGAAATATATTTATTAAAAAATATATGTGGTGGTGCCTAGCTGGCTCAGTCAGTGGAACGTGGAACTCTTGATCTCAGGGTTGTGAGTTTGAGCTCCATGCTGGGTGTGGACATTACTTAAAAAATAAAATCTTGGAAAAAAAAATATATAAACATACACACATATACGTATCTCTACGTATTTCCTCCATTTGCTGAGGTCTTCATTAATGTCCTTCAGAGATAGTTTTCAATGCAGAGACTTTGTATTTTCTCAGATTTATTACTACATAAGGTACATATTCATATACTAGAGTACCTTTCTGTGATGAACTGGAAATAAAAGACAAACAATCAAGCAAAAAATCTAATTACCCATGACAGATAGTTGAAAATGTTATGCTATGAAATATTCTTGAGAAATACAATCATTTTGAAATGTTCACATTTCAAAAGTATGAATATTTGATAACCTTTTAGTTTGCTCTTCTTTCTGCTTTTGACTGAACAATTGATGAAAGTTTTGTCCAAACCCCACTGAGCCAGTTTACAAACTATTTGCATGGGTGCACTTGATGTACACGCTTCCCTTCTACTGAATTGAAATTCATTTTTATTCAAGCATACTCAAGACCGAAAATTTTCAAAGTTGGTTTGCACGAAGAGTAAGGCAACTAAACTTGGAAAGGAGTCCAAGCAGAGTCAAATATTCAAAATTATCAATATAAAAGCCTAATTTGCATTCTTTTTTTTAAAAGATTTTATTTATTTATTTCACAGAGGGAGAGAGATCACAAGGAGGCAGAGAGGCAGGGAGGGGGGGGGGGAAGCAGGCTCCCCGCTGAGCAGGGAGCCCAATGCAGGCCTCGATCCCAGGACCCTGAGATCATGACCTGAGCCGAAGGCAGAGGCTTTAACCCACTGAGCCACCCAGGCGCCCCTAATTTGCATTCTTAGAAAAATATATTATTGTTACTATCCCAGGAACTTTTAATTTTGGCATAAAATATACCATCATTCTTTTATATTATGCCTGGATTTCAAACATAAATTCATTGCTACAGGACCAATCAGCAGCTCTATAGTCACAGGGCTATTATTTATTGAGTAATTATTATATACAAAGAAGCTAACCAGGTTCTTTACAGGCATTGTCTCATTTATGTGTCATGGTAACTCTGCAAAGTAGCTACCATTATTGCCATATGATAGATTTAACTCAGATATACTCATAAACAGCTGGCAATAACTGTCATTCATCTTTAAGGTTGCTAATCTTACATCACATTATGCAAATATAAAGGAGACTATTCTGATTGGGAAAATTTAAATATCTGAATTTTCAATGAAACACTAGCTTTGGTAATTTCTATTTAAAACACTCATGAGTGTATTTCTGAAATGGCTCTTAATCATGTACTTTAAAAGATCAAACACTTTCGAATAAACCCAGATAAGCAAACTCACATTTCCCAGGAAACATTCAAATGGTGATTGAAAAGTGTAAAGAAACCTGTGAAAAACCAAGAGTATGACTCAGTGTTTCCCAGAGAACTGTTAATGGAAATATCTTCTCATCCATAACTCTAACATAAATCCTAATTAAAATCCAAGTTGTGTGTGCTGTCTCATTAAATGATGATTAACTGTCTGAAATTTCTTTGAAGTTCAGGTTGTTAGGAACAAGATTGCCTATTTAATGCCTGTAAAATAAAGCAGCAATTCTCTGAATTCTGAACTGCTCTTAAGAGAATATAGCTCTAATAAAATATTTTGCATTATCTCTATAAAGTGGTATCTCCTACCTTCTCATTTGTGTTAAAATTAGAATAAATCAGACATCTACATCTTGTAGGAACAGGCTAGGTAATTCAAGCCAGCCCCCTAACTGAGAACAAGTTAAAATTTGCATGATTAAATAAAATGTCTTAAAAAATTTCAAGGCTAAAATCATACGTAGAGCTTACAGTACCAAAACCAATGAGAAAGCGATGATCTGGGTAGGTAGACCAGTAGGACACAATGCAGATTCCGCCAGGGACAGTTTCCAATGTGGTGGGAACTGCTGTGGCTTGCCCAGAGCCATGATGTAAGGGGGCAAATGTGAAGCCCCAGTGCCTGCCAAAGGTGTCCAACTTGACAGATTGTCCCTAATATTCCCCTCTCTCCAAGAGTTTCACTCTCAGGTGAGACATGAAACAAAAGGAAATTCAGACTTGCAGGACCATGCAGCCCACCTCCACAGCATCTAAACAATTCAGAGAAGAGCAGGTCTTGGTGGATGAAATAATATGAAATTCTAGTGTGCTTAGGCATCTGCCCTAGAGAAAGAGGCCATTAACCCCAGCATCAATTTATTACTAAAAGTAGTTTCTTTTCAACTACAATGACCAGGTCACAAAGATGACCAAGCACATAAAGAAAGAAATAAGAAAGCATGGGTAAGACCAAGCAGAAGTAACTATCATGAGAAAGAGACCTTGCAAAGATGGAGATAGTGTCATGATGAGACATATATGATAATTCAACTATTTTGGAAGAATGTACAAAGAACTACAAAAAAAAGACATTGAACATTTCTACAGAGAGTGAGAAACTGTTAAGACGGGGGGAGAAAAGAGACATCATAAAAGACCAAATAGAAATTTTAGATCAGAGGATCACAGGAATGAAAAAAAAAATTAAGAACAGATGAGTCAAGCTAAAGGACAGATTACATAAAGCTGAGGGGAAAGGAATGCATGTGACCCAGGTGAGAAGAAACTGTACAGAATGTATCATGGAAAGGTACCAAAAGAGAATATAAAAACAGCGTTAGAAATAGGGAAAGCCATAGAAGAATTTTTAAAATGTGCATCAGCTCAATGCTCAGAACATGAATCTATCAGACAATGAGATGAACAAGCAAGGAAGAGAAACAGAACCACAGGCATTCGAGATAATGGAAATACAAAACCTAGCACTTAAGACAATGAAGAAGAATATATGCAACAAAAGACAAAATTGAGAGCCTCCAAAATGTGGAAATTATAAGGAGGTCCGAAAATAATTCCCCGAGTGTAAAGAAACTTTGGAACAAAATGATGAATTGGATGCATTGGCTTAACCATGCCTTAGATACAAAAGAAAGGAGACTTCATGGAATAGAATGTAGGCCTAGGGGAAAAATATTCAGAAGGAAGGTTGAAATTGAAATTAGGTGAAAATACAAATGAAAAGGGTAAACATGGGGTCACAAGGATAAAGTCTAATTTATGTGCAAGTTGACCACCAAGAGAAAAGAAGATAGAAAATACAACAGCAGTGTGGGAAGAGGTCATGATGAAACTTTCAGAGAACTTAAGAAAAACAGCCTTGCAAAAGTCAAAGGTGATTAAGTTATTCCCATCAGATAAATGAAAAGAATGCAATATCTCACTGCATCAGAGTTTGCACTGCAGAAACTCTAAGGCAAACAATCTTTAAAAACATCGTGAGAATTAGATCTAGGGGATGTATTATTTTCAAAGAAGTAACTCTTTTTTTTTTAAGATTTTATTTATTTATTTTGAGAGAGAGAGAAAGAGAGACAGAGCATGAGAGACGAGAAGGTCAGAGGGAGAAGCAGACTCCCCATGGAGCTGGAAGCCCGATGCGGGACTCGATCCCGGGACTCCAGGATCATGACCTGAGCTGAAGGCAGTCGCTTAACCAACTGAGCCATCCAGGTGCCCCAAAGAAGTAACTCTTAAAGGGATAGCTAAATTCTGTTGGACTCCAGAGAAGAGGAGAAAGATGTCTTTCTAATGGTTGGAAAGAAATAACTGAAAATTAAAATTCAACAAGGATATTCTTCGAGAGGAAGGGATTGTAAAGACACTTTCAGCAAGCTATCTGAGGGTTTCTAAAGTTTACATGCTCTGAAAACATATTTTAGATCATCATTCGGGTGTTTTTTTTTTTTTAAGAGAATGCTCACACATAAAGTTAGAGGCATAAGAGTAATGAGGAATGAGTAAATGATGTGGCTGTGGGGAAATCAAAATTAATGTGGACTAAATCAAATAAGCACGTTTCCTATGAGATCCCTAAACACACACACACACACATACACACAAAATCAAATGGCAGTAAAAGAACAGGTAAGTTAGGTGGACGAATACGGAGGCATAATATACTAGTTAGGTAGTATTTCCAGAGAAGTGGAAATTGTATTAATTAAAATTGGTGATTATATTAAAAGCCCCTCTTGTAACTTCTAACATTCTCCATTAAAAGATAACAGTCAAAATGTTTTAATTTCCCACACCGTGGGTAGGAGAGGACGAGGAAAGCACTAAGGCGGATTAAAAGTCAGCGTTTCACAGGAAAGCCAGAAAGGAGAGGAAAATATAGAAGTGGGTTAATAAAAGTACAAATTTAGGGTAGAAGATTTAAACCCAAATATATCAAAAAGGAAATGTAAATATAAATAGATCTTGAGTTACAAAAGCAAACAGCATCAGACCCTGATGACCTACAAAACATACAATTAAAACATGAGTCAGCAGAAAGGTCTGAAGCAAAAACATGGACCTGATATGCAACTGAGTTACGAAACGTGTAGCAATATCAATATCGAGCTAGATAGACATTAAGGCATGAAGCACCGCCAGAAATAAAGGATGACATCATGATAAGAATTCCAATTTGTCACAATGTAAAAAAATTCTAGAAATTATCCCCTAAATTGATAAGCACATAAAATGTGCAAAATGAAAGTATAGAAAAATATAAACAAAGAGGAGAAAACTCCATAAGCATCACGGGAAAATTTAAGAGACTTACTGTAGTAAATGATAGAAAATGCAAACTATTGATAAAGTAATAGAATATGTGCACTCTATAATTCAACAACCTGAGTTGTTAGTGTATACAGAATATTGCTACGAACTAGTGCGAATTAGTTTCCTCAAGGACGCAAAACCCATTGACAACAAATAAAATTAAATAAATGTAACTAGGAAAAACACAAACATTGGAAACGAAAGCATTGCCTCTGATAAAATTCACAGGTCAAAGAAAACTCATAATGGACATCACAAAATATTCCCTATGAACAGT
Source organism: Ailurus styani (assembly GCA_002007465.1). Classification (NCBI taxonomy): domain Eukaryota; kingdom Metazoa; phylum Chordata; class Mammalia; order Carnivora; family Ailuridae; genus Ailurus; species Ailurus styani. The sequence goes on along the minus strand of LNAC01000046.1, from coordinate 2,918,062 downwards.
ACAAGTATCACCCAATTTGTGGAATGCAGCTAATACATTCCTTCAGCAAAATTTACAAGTATTTATTAACATATTAGAAAAGGAGGGTATTGGAACATTAATAAAATAGGCTTCTATTTCACAAAGTTAATAAGTAAAGCAACAGCAAAATTAATGAGAAGGAAGTAACAAAGATAAGAACAGTAATTAATGAGGGGCGCCTGGGTGGCTCAGTTGGTTTAGCAAGTGACTCTTGGTTTTGGCTCAGGTCATGATCTCAGGGTCAGGAGATTGAGCCCTGCATCAGGCTCTGCGCTCAACACACAATTGGCTTGAGATTGTCTCTCTCCCTCTGCCTCTTCCCTTACTTATGCTCTCTGTATCTAAAATAAATAAATAAGAATCTTCAAAAAAAAGGTAATTAATGAAAATTAAGTCAACATATAGTAGAGTGAAGAAGAAAACCAAAAGGTTCCTTGAAAAGTGTAATTAAGGGGCACCTGGGTGGCTCAGTTGGTTAAGCATCTGCCTTCAGCTCAGGTCATGATCCCACGGTCCTTTCCATTTACAAGAAATGGAAAGACTTCTAGAAACATATATAACAAATGCAGAAATAAACAGAAAACCAGAATGAGGGTACCTGGGTGGCTCAGGTAGTTAAGCATCTGCCTTTGGCTCAGGTCATAATCTAGGAATCCTGGGATCGAGCCCCGCATCAGGCTCCTTGCTCAGCGGGAAGCCTGCTTTTCCCTCTGCCTCTCCCCCTGCTTGTGTTCACTCTCTCACTGTGTTTATCTCTGTCAAATAAATAAATAAAATCTTAAAAGAAAAAAAAAGCCAGAATCATTCCATAACCATGTAAGATACTAAACTAGGTGTCAGAACTCATGCTACAAAGAAAACTCAATGCAGAAATGGTGGCACTTTCATCTTCTGGAAAACATTAGGAAGAGATATTCTCAACCTTGAACTCCTCACATGTGTGTAAGAAAAAGACACATCCTTCCATGTGTCATATGATAGTATCCCAAACCCTGCAAGAAAATGATAAGCCAACCAATCACTCATGAACAATGTTCAGCAACATCTGAAAAATACAAGAATATACCACTACCAAGTTGGGTTTACCCCAAATCACAAACTTGTACTAATATTAGAAGATACAAAGAGATATTGTTTAAATGTTGGCAACATTGTCTATATAGCTAGAAGCAAAAAAAGAAATACTCAAATCTTTGTGTCTTTTTGGCAGTTAGTATACCAAGGTGAGAAAAACAAACTTGTATAAAAATGAAAAAGGAAGTATCACAAGTGTTTTTAGTCATAGATGATAGTAGTGTGTATGTAGAAAATCTCAGGGAACACAACTTAATAAATCTGCTGCCTACAAAATTGATATTAAAAATGTATTTTATATTCCAGCAATAATAAGCAATAAAGATTGACAGGTCTGCCAAAACCCAAAGGCGGATGTCATGAGCCCTGGCTCACAGCTCCGAGCTATAATACAATGGATTTACTATTCTCAACCTGATGTATGAGTAATTGGCTACTAACTTCTCAAGCTCTTAATAATTCACTGTTAATTACATCCGCTACAGTGCTTTCTGTGTAAAAATAAAAAAGATTTTAAAAAGATAAACATTACAACGGTTCTGAACACTATTCCTACAAATGAGTGACACAAAATTTGTATAAGACGTCAATTTGAAACATTAGAAAATATTACTGAGAAAAAAAATAAAAACACCTACATAAGTTATAGGGAAAAAAGTAAGCCTGACTGGGCCAAGAGATTACATTCTTAATTAAAAATCAGATGTTTGTTTTCCAAAGGGGAGACTCTAAGGTGCATACAAAAAGGCAAAGTTTGAAAAATAGCTAAGATACTCTTAAAAAAGAACAAGGAAAAAACTGATTATACTATATATTGTAAGTTATCATAAAATATAATGTTTGAGAAAATGTATTGGCCTACAGATACACAAAGGAACCAGATTTGTAGCAGTACAGTATACACTTTTTTTCAAAAAGTGATATTGTGATGTTGAATTGTCCATACAGAAAAACAAATTGTACCCATTATCCACACAATACATAAATCTCGAGTCCATGTGAAGTTTAATATAAAAATAAAAAAACAAGTGTTTTGAAGATACTCTAGAAAGATATGCTCTTATCTTTGGGGAGGAAGTGATTTGCATAAAAGTCAGAACACTGGTTAGCACCTGGGTGGGAAAGAAACGCTAAGAAAAGAAGAGATGGTTCTGTGAGGTTGGAGACATCCTATTTCTTGACATGATGGCGGGAACAGGGCTATCTGTTTATGTTTTCACCTTGCACTGAATATCGATGCTCTATGGCCTTTTATGTCTGCATGTTATATTTCAAACACAGGTGCTTTGGTGTCTAGTCAGTGTCAATCTAATTGCAGCATGGATGTTGACCAATTTGCCTTTTAGATCTATTGTATTCCTTGCCATGTTTCCATTTTCTGTAGCTTCTGATGGGTGTCTTTCAATGGCCTATTCTGCCATTGAACAAAGTACCAAGAGAAACATGGCCAGAACAGGTACTAGGAAGCCCCTACAGCTACACCCGTTCCTACAAAAGCAGCCATTGAGAGCCCCGAATTCATTCATTCCCAGATGTTAAAGTGCAATGGAGCTGTCCATGCACGCAAGCCACGTCTCCACTCACGTCCACAGCATTGTCTGAGGCTGACCTGGAAGTCACTTGTTTCTGATTGCACATCAACACGTGCAATAACGTACCAGAAGTCTCTACAAGGCTCCGGCAATTGCTACTGTATCCTTAGCAATGTATCCACCCACATGAAATATTCAGAGTCATTGCTACACAGATGGTATTATACAATTTTTAATTATTCGAGATATTTTGGGGGGAAAAGGCTAATTTCAATGGAAAGCAGATGAGCTAGATTTTAACACCAAGCAGGTACCTGCATTTGGTTACCGGCGACAGCGTGACGGGGCAAAATTAGGTTGAAGATGCATGAAATAATCAGGAACCACTTCATTCAATAGACTTTTAAAAGGTGAGGATGCAAAATGAGTGCTGTGGCAATCAGCTGGGTGGAAATTAGAGCTCCCAGTGAGAGCCGGCCCTTAGAATAGCCAATTTTGGATGCTGCGTGTTTAACACTTAGGTTGTGCAAAGCATTTTGATTTTCTCTTTTCAGTGTGCTTTAACAGTGATTTCAATCAAGCCTTCATTTATTGATAAGTGTACCTTGTTTTCAAAGTGAAAGTACATGAGACAATGTGGCCACTGACTTTACTCAACGGAACCTTGGCTGCGTTCAAATAGAAATCCCTCTTTAAGGATTAAAAGTTGCCTCACAGCAAGATGTTGAAAATAAATTACTATGGGCTTTGAAGGGATCTGTATGAGCAGGACCACAAAAGGTTCAAGCAATCTTCTTTATTATAATTAGTGTGTTGCTGACACAGCTGATTTGTAAATAATCACATTCATTGGAGTATATAATTTCTGATGCACCTGTTGGACTATTCAGCCTACCTATGTAAGTCAGCACGCATGTGCCTTCCATATTTTTCCTACTACTTACTAAACTATTTGTCAACTAAACTCATCCTTCTGTATGTGAATGCATACAGAAACTGGGGTGGAGAGAGTCCATCCAGACAATGGAATATTATTCAGCGCCAAAAAGAAATGAGCTCTCAAGCCTTGAAAGACACAGAGGAATCCCAAATGCAAATTGGTAAGTGAAAGAGGCCCGTGTGAAAAGACCTCAGACCTTTTGTATGATTGTGTATATATATATATAGTATAGTCCAATTCTACCACAGTCTGCAAAGGGGAGACTAGGGAGACAGTGAAATGATCCATGGTGGCAAGAGATAAGGGGCAGAGAGGCATGGTATGCAGAACACAGAGATCTGTAGGGCAGGGAAACCATGTTTGATATTATAATGATGGATGCATGTCATACATGGGTCCAAATCCATAGACTATCGACACCAAGAATGAACGCTAAAATAACTGATGGCTTCTGGGGGATGATGTCATGCCAGGTTCATTCTTGGTAAGACATGAGCTACTGTGATGAGGATGCTGATGAGGGAGGCTGTGTGTGTCTGAGGGTGGAGGGCATATAAGAAATTGCTGTATCCTCATCCCAATTTTATTATAAACCTAACATTGCTCTAAAAAATAAATTCTTAAAAAAGACACAAAGAACTGAATACCAGGTTTCGGAGGATAATGGAGACCTGAAGGAAACATAAGTAAATCGCATATAATCCCTGAAAGTATACTGATTATTATGAGCATTTTTTTTAAATGGCACATTGGGAAACCCGGGTGACTCAGTCCGTGAAGCCTCTGCCTTCAGCTCAGGTCATGATCCTGGGATCCTGGGATCGAGTCTCACAACGGGATCCCTGCTCGGTGGGAAGCCTGCTTCTCCCTCTGCCTGCTGCTCCCCCTGCTTGTGTATGCTCTCTTTCTCTGACAAATAAATAAATAAATAAAATCCTTTAAAAAAAATAAACATTTAAAAATTAAAATTAAAAAAATAGGCACATCTATTACATAAACAGGGATGCCAGGAAAAAGACTCTGGAAAAGCTCTTAGATTTTTTTAAAACATAAAGAATAAAATGTTATCACTTTATAAGATTTTTAAAATTCCAAAAATACAAGCGGAAATTATAAATTAAACAGAAAATTATTTTTCTAGAAGGTAATACAAAAGACAAAGTAGATAAAAAGTATGCAAGAAAGTTAGAAAACAGTTTAAACATGTGACTTCTAGAATTTAGGAGAGTTTTCAAAGACAAGAGTATAAAGACCAGATGGGAGGAAACTGTGAAGGAAAAAAAATAGTAAATTGGAATATTTCCCAATACCATAGGAAATAAGTCTCTAAAGGGAAACCTGTCTGTCATAAAAATAAGATTCATACCTATACATACCACGCTGAAATTTCTGAATACCAGAAGGTCAAGCCAACGATCCTAAGTGTTTCAGAAAAGAAAAACTGCACACAAATTAAATGAATCATAAGACAAGTAGAATTAGAATTATGTGTAAAAGCAAGACAAGACAATGGACATATTCATTCTGACTTTTGTGCATTTGCTATTTCAATCATTTAGTTCTTTAATGCAACCCGTCTTTGAGGAAGGCTGTCGAGTTTCCAAGGAATGATTTAACCCCTGAGGGTAAGGCTGCGTACAAACCAATCACGTTGGGTCGAACAGACGATAAATATATTAACAAGCAACAACATAGCACATGACAGGAATAGGGTGAGGAAGGGGAGGGATGGGGAGCCTTTCTCCAAGAAGGCACTTGCTATCAGGTGAGATGGAGAAAGGATCCTCTCTGGCCAGGTAATGCAGCCTTGAATGCATAGGGCTTGCTGAACAAGTCCGGGGCTGAACGCCAAGGTCTACCAAGGTCTACCAAGGTCTACCAGTTCCCTTAGCCTCCTGCCTTGCATAGTCCTCTTCTCCCTGTGAGATTGGCACCTGATTTAGGGTGGCATGGATTCAAGGGGAGGGGAAAGTAAGAAGAAAATGGGCCTGTATTTACTTGCTTATTTTGCAAGGGAACAGAATCAGAGGAGATGAGGTTTGTCTTGGAGACTTGCCTCTCATTTGCTTCTCTCATGACTTCATCAAACACGGTGGAATCACCCATTTTCCGGGTCAGACAAGTAAGGGGCAAGTGGACAACTTCTTCCCTACCTCTGATTTCCTCCTCGATCCTCGAAGGCAAGGCAGACCTGCAGCCCCACCGTGCCTGGGGCTGCTGGCCGTATCTGGAGCTTCCACGAGCTGGCGTGTTCTCTCCCAAGCAAGGCGCAAATGGATGAGTGAAGTTTCAGAATTCCCAGGGGGAGAAACCCATGAGGAACTCTGCCTCCGGATGCAGTATTCAGAGGAAGACGTGAAGATGAGATCCCTCTCGGCGCTAATAACAGTAAACAGGTTCGAATGATGCCAGCCACTGATTGAGACCCGGGAGAAGTTACGTAACACCCACGGTGGCTCTAATGCCAACGAGTTATAATTGAAAGGGATGATAGAGACGCTAATACTCACACGTGCAATGTGAAGACAGGCTTCTTTCTGTTTGTTTATTTTACCTTCACTTTAATATCCTGAGAGTGGCACAATCGGATCCCATTTAATGAATGAAGGAAGAGGCAGGAAAAAAGAAATTGAATACATGTCGACCAGTAGGATTATTTGGCAATGGAGGGTTTTGTGTGTAAGGGATGCTAATGCCTGCCTTTGCTCCTGGTACCTCCCAAAGCTGAAAACAGGATGCTATTAACAGGGTAACACTTCTGAAACGCTCATCCTTGGCCAGGCGCTCCTATAAACCTCACCGACACGTGCAATCTAATTATCTTCAGCGCCGGACCTTGCAAAGCACAGAGAAGCAAACAAACTAAGGTTTTGGAGATGCAGAAAGATGAAGTAATATGTCCACGAGCTAAGATCACAGAGTTAGATGGGCCGAAGCTGGGACTCATATCCAGGGAGTTCATTCATACCTAGGGAGTTCAGGTTCTGTGCCCTTTGCTCGTCTTCCAGGTTGCCATCCTAGCAGCTTGATGGGCACCAAGAAGCATCCCCTATATTCTAAACCAAGGTCTCTAAGCCTCAACACGAGTGACATTATGGAACAGATGACTGTTGTTGGGAGCTGTCCTGTGAATTGAAGGATGTGTAGCTGCATCCTTGATCTCTACTCTGTCAACGTCATCCCCAACCTGAAGTTGGGACAACCGAATGTATTTCCAGACATAGCCAAATGTGCCCTTGGAAGCAAACTTGTCCCCAGTTGAGAGCTAATGGTATGGAATGGTATGGAATTGTCTAATAAATGAGTAAGACAATGCTTTAACTTAGATCATGTTGGCATGGTCGGCCTTTGGAATCAGACCGTCCTCTGTGGGGGCTGTCCTGTGCACGCAGGGGCTTAGCAGCAGCCCTGTCCTGCACCCAAGATGTTAGTACCATTCCCTGCCCTCAGAGTGACAACCAGAAATTTCTCCTGTCCTGTGAATTCTCCTGTCCTGTGAGAAGCATAGTCGCCCATGGGAGAAAGCCAAAGATCTTAATCAAGGGACTACTTCATCCACGCAAGACCTGCCAAGACACTTGGGGCTGGGTCTGCCATCACTGGCCCATCAGACTCACTCAGGTTTTGTCAGACAGAGTAAAGAATATGGTAGAGGTTGAAGATGCTGGAGGGCTTCTGAAGAAAGGATGCTGTGAACCATGATGATGTGGAGCCAAAGGTGAACCTCCTAGAAAGAATCATTCTTTGGTCATCTAGAAAGAGTCCTTGCTTAAGAACACCACCCCCAGGACCAGGTGGGTGTTAACAGAATAGATCCATCTGAAGATAGCCATGGGTGAGAACATTGAACAGAAGAGAGTTAACCCAACTCCAACAAACAGCCGTTGGTGGGACCCACCACAGGATCCTGGAAATTAGAGATGCATCCAAAGTAAAATGAGTAAAATTCAGCTGTAGACAACTGTCAATCCCAGAAAGCAGTGGCATCAGATTTTAACTCTGCCAGCCCTGTGAGAGTTTTGTTGTTTCCTCAAATTTCCCCCTTCTTCTCGGTGAGGGATGAAGCCAACGTCACTCTCCTTTCTTATTGAATGGTTGCCCTGACTGTGGTCAAGCCCAGAGAGGGAGAAAGCCTTACACTGGAGGAGATATTGCAATAGACCCAACCGGATTGTTACAATCTGGGGGAGGCCAGAACTGCTATGCCTCATGCCTCATATTTCAGCCAGAGGTGAGGGAGAAGTCTACAGAGTGCATTGAAAATGCGAACCACGGGAAGAATCATTTCACTCCCCACTTAATGCTACACTGAATGACGTTGGGGTGCACTTTTCTAGAACCCATGCGTGGGTGTCCACCTCTAGAACACTGGACAACTACTGGACTTCTAATATTTTACATCACTCAACGAGCGTTGAGGTTCGAGTAGGACCACCCACGAGGTCCTTGCAATTTCACTCTGTTTCTAACTCTCTTTTTAACATAATAATAAAGATTACATACCCTCAGCCAAAGCCAAACTGGTGGATGCATTCTGTGTTTTGCCATGGAGAACCTTGTCACCAGGACTTTGGAGGATAAGGATGAGTTCACATTGGCCCTTCTCGATTATGCTTAAAAGATCCGTAGGGATAGTGAGGGTGTCGGCCTGGTAGGAAGAGTCTCTGACCTCCTGGCCAAGCCCGGTAGAATGCTATAACCTCAAATGGGACTTGTGGACAATTCTCATTTGTTTGCAACATGGAAATCACAATGAAGAAGATTTGCATGGCTGAATGGCAGACGGATGACATATTCACTGTCTTGTGGCCATCCTTGTTGGTTAAATATAGTCGTCGCTGTCTTAATACTGATGATGTTAAAAGATGTGTGTACTATCACTGATAAGAAGTCAGCACATCAATAATGCCAAAAATTATATGTTCTTGGACATTGGTCTTCCCCAATATTTTGATATCTCATAATACTTTTGGTAATCCTGTTTGATATTATTTCTGCTTCTATAAGCTTTGTAATTGCTCCTCCATTGAATGAGTATATACTTTTAATAACCCCTCTCGATTTAGCCATATTTGTTCAAGATTTTATTTATTCATTTGAGAGAGAGAGTGAGTGAGAGAGAGAGAGAGTGAGAGAGAGAATATGAGCAGGGGGAGTGGTAGAGGGAGAGGGAGAAGCAAGCTCCCCAGTGAGCAGGGAGCCCAACTTGGGACTGGATCCTAGGACCCTGGGATCATGACCTGAGCCAAAGGCAGATGCTTCACTGAACCACCCAGGTACCCAATTTAGCCATATTTTTACAAGACTTTCCACCCTCACCTAGTAAAGTGAAGGAACCCCCTTGGTTAAGTAAATGAATCCTATTTAATAGAAAATAATGTCCCATGAAGGCACTGGTGTCGTCTTCCCTTAGGGAACTTCATGTACCATAGTGCTTCCAAGAGCAGAAGGCAATCCGATGCTATAAAAAGCTTCACCCGAAGCGGAGGAAGGCGCAGAAATGAAAAGATGAGTCAGGGAGAAACTGGGGAGGTGGAAGATACCAAAACTCTAGCTGAACTTCACTCCGAGCCTGCTGGTTGTGTCTGACTTATTCCTCACCTCTAATACAAAAGTAAACACAAGATGTTGTGCAAAGGCTAATGCATTTTGCAAAGTGCAAAGTGAGTTCTATGGTGAAGAGCTGGAGATCTGACCTCATTCAAGTAGGATGTCGACCAACACCAGCCAAAGTTGGCCAGACTTGGAACTCACTGCATCCTGGCCTTTGCCTAATGGTGAGATACAGCCTTGGGAACCAGTTGGCAAATGAACTGATGCCGAAGCCAAAACAGGGACACACGTTCTAGCAGCCAGGGCAGTAGACTTCTGAGGAGCCCCATGCAAAATGCCAACGAGGCTCAACTTCAAAGAGGCCATTTTTAAAAGTAATTCCATGCTTTACTGACCAGATCTACCTGTCACCATTACTGAAATGGAGGACTTGAAGGGTGTGGACCATAAAAGGTGGTGAGCCGTCCTACTGTTACACATCTAGTGTGTATAAACTAGGGAGAGGAAGGTAAGGTACAACTTTGGGTTTTAGTTGTAGGGAAAAACCTCAGGGAGGTCCTTGGTTTCTTACTACAAGCTCCCTCTTTCCACTAACCTCTTCCTACAAACATCCCCTTGACGAAGGACTATACAAATAGTTTGCAAAAGCCACTGCATTTCACAACATGCCCATTAGGTGGGAAAAATGGCCAGGATGGCACAATTAGGGCTGGAGGGTTGGGGAGGCACAGGCAGCCTACAGCAGGGATGGTCGGGCGGGAGTCTGAAGACCCAGCTGGATGGAGGTTGCAGCTCAAGCATAGGGCTTGTCGTAAAGAAGCAGGCTGAGGAGTCTAGACCCAGAGGTTAGCACCTTCACTGAACGTCCTTGCTTTCTAATCAAGTTCCACAAACAGGGTCAAAGAGGCCATTTTTGAGGACCACCGAGATCCCTGGGTATTGGACCATTGTGAGCACTGGGTGTTATACACAAATGATGAATCATAATATTCTACCTCTGAAACTAAGAAAAAAATTAAAAAAAAAATAAAATCTAAAAAAAAAAAAAAGACTATGCTTAATCGTATGGGGGCTAGGATCAGGGAGGTCTAAAATGTCAGGTGTCTCTGGAAGGACACTGTTTTGAGCAGCAAGAGCCTCTCTCTCTACCCTGACACTGGTTATCAATGTCCATCCCACTGCTCTTCTGAGACCTTAAATCCTAAGTCATCTTTCAAGACAAAGTCAATGGGCGCCAACCATATACACAGATCCACGCAGGCCAATCCATCTCTAAGACTTATTTCTCTGAATGAGCCCTTGCTCTCATATTCAGACTTCTTAGAAGCCTGGAGTACATGTTTCTTCACCACTTGTCACCTGGACAGATAGCCAAACATAGCATGTCACAAGCAAAGACCATCACACCATCCACGTGATGCAGACATACCTCTGGAAAGGGTCCAAAGTCAGACCCGATTTTGTCATTCCAGACAGTGTCTCCGATGGTATCAAAACACAATGGGGAGGGATGCAGAACCATGGAAGAACACAGGTAACTATTGCATAGATTATAATGTCCCTTTAAATACTGCCTCAAAGGAAATACTGTGTGATAAGATAGTATGGTTATTATCAGCATACTTCGTTGCTTCTGTATAAATTACGTGGGACCTGAAATTCTTTTTCTTTTAGGGTCTACTTCTTTCTGGGGGAGTGGGAGAGAGGACTGGTTGAACAGAGTCAGACTCTGTGAAGGTATATATGTACTATATATATACGTATATATAATATATAAAATATACTGGTATAGGTCTATGTTATATATAAATATATATTTTATATGAAACCGCGTAGAGATGCATGATAATACATACATATACATTATATATAATATCAAATATTATACATATAAATTGTATATATATGCATCTATAACCAAGCATGGTAAAGTTTTACATATATATTTTGTATGTTTTCTATATTTATATGTCCTATATATTACTTGGAAATATGTATATACATATACGCATGTGTATATATATGTTCATACATCTGTATATGTATATATATATTCAGCATATATAGTGTGTACAAATATTCTTTCACATATACAGATATGCAAATATACTACACTTGTAGGTTCATACAGTATAATATATAGTATTATTTATATACTACTCTATATTATTGTATACGCTATAGTATTATTTTATAGTGTTATTATTGTATATTATTGTATGGTATTATTGTATACACCATAATACAGTATTATTGTATACACTACAGTATTTTATAGTATTATCATTATATCATATTATTGTATGGTATTATTGTATACACCATAATACAGTGTTATTGCATATACTACAGTATTACTTTATAGTATTATTATCGTATAACATTATTGTATGGTATTATTGTATACACCATAGTTCAGTATTATTGTATACACTATACTATGTATACACTAAACTCTAGTACACTGTATACTATACTATATCATGCATACACTAGAATAGAGTATACTACATTTTACGTACTATACTATAGGACAGTATGCTATATAACTTCATATAGTATGAACTTACATTTAGAGTAGTATATGAACTTACATATAAGTATATATACTATATGTACATACGTGTATATGTGTAAATATATAGTATATGCACACACTTATCCAAGTCTTCTGCCTGAGCGACAATTTCTTCCACCATCTCCCAAGAACCCCTACCATCTGCCACCCAGTCTTTATTTACTACCCAAAAGGACATCCCTGCACAAAACGATGCTTTTCTTTTGCCTGCAGCCAGATCTTGGAAATTCTCGTACAGGATGGAGGAGGAGACGTCATGGTGCAGGGACCAGAAGGGCAAGGGAGGCCTGGAACTGGGACAGCGGGGTGAGGGTGGATGGACCCCGCCGTTGGCCCTGAGGAGAACAGGCACCAGAAGGACGCATCTGGAGAACAAAAGGGCCCCGGGTACGGGGAGGCTGGTGTTGGACCCCATGGGGGCATAAGGCCGCGGGTACCGGGCTGAGAGAGGGGCAGGCAGGATAGGCGGAACCAAGGACTGTCAGAACACACAAGTGAAAGTCTCACACGGGCATTCTCTCCCAAAAGGCGCAGAGAAGTTTAAAAAAGGGATTGTGTTTTTCTAATTACAGAGAATTTGCAAGAAGGATAAAAACAACATCTTTCCTGTCATCCAGAGAGATCACCTGTGACTTTAGGGATATATAGAGTACAGCTCTTTTTCACACTTATATATTATTTACACGATGAAATTGGGATCATGGAGTCTGCATTTCATTATTCATATTAAAATTTATAAGCATATTTTTATCTTTTAAAAAGATTTTACTTATTTGAGAAAGAGAGCACACGCGTGCAAGCAGATGGAGCAGGAAAGGCTGAGAGAGAAGCAGGCTCCCCGCCGAGCAGGGACCCCATGTGGGACTTGACGCCAGGACCTTGAGATCATGACTTGAGCTGAAGGCAGATGCTTAACCGACTGAGCCACCCAGGCGCCCCTTTATTTTTTTATTTAACCATAAAGCTTCATTTTTAAAAATGAGAACCATGTTTTTCCATTCTGCTATATTGCATTCTTTTTTTCTTAGTTAACATATAATGTAGAAGCCTATTTTTAAAAATTTCTTTTGTTTGCTGCACCCTGCAAGTCTCTTTTTTTCTTTCTTATTTTAAAATTTAAATTCAATTACCCGCCTGACAGGACATCACTCGTTTCAGAGGTGGTGTCCAAAAATTTATCCGCTGCTCATCACAGTCAGTGCTCACTCCATCATGTGGTCTCCTCCATGCCCCTCCCTCCGTTACCCGAACCCTCCACCCACCTCCCTCCAGCAACGCTCCGTTTGTTTCCCGTCCTTAAGAGTCTCTCATGGTTTGTCTCCCTCACTGAGGTCTTTAAATATAAGCCCTTGGCCCGGGAAGACTCCACCACGATGGCCAAACTCAGAGAACACGGTGCTCAGCGTGGACAGGTCTTCGTCAGCCACAGAAAGCAGAGCAAGGAAATTAAAAAGGGACAGATGTTGGCATGGACCGTCCCCACCTAAGCAAGGCCGACGGAAGAGGTCGTCCCTGCTGTCCGTGGAGTGCTCCCCCCCCACACACCCTCCTCCCTAGAACTGAGGCGGCACCTGCTGGGTGGTGGCAGAGCCCCTCCCTGTCCACCGGCTCCACAGCTCTGAGATTCGGCCTCCTTCAGTGCTGAAGGCTGCACTGATTAAAACGAGATCCCCCCCGGAGAGCACGCAGACCGCGTGTGACGATTTCTGCAACACATAACATGCTGGCCTGCAGTTTCCTAGAGGAAGCTGGACCTTTATTGTCTAGACACCATGCTAGTCTTTGCGGAGACATGCGCGCTGTTTCCTGCCCTCTGTGTCATTTGGAGCACGGTCCTCGGTTTATTGAGTCCTCGGGTACCTGAGAAGGAGAAAAAGCAGCCCCTGGGACCCGGCTGCTGGCCAGAGGTTACCACGGAAGCACGGCTGGGAGCCGGCTCAGCTGCCCGAGCCAGGCAGGGGTGCTCTCCCGTGCGGTGTAAAGAGTTCGTGAACAGAGACATCAGGCAAAAACAGCGAGGGACACTCAGCCATCCTTTGCCAACTACAGGATGCGCTTTCATCCTCATGTTTCCTCCTTTTGGACAAGCAAGCATAGAATCACCCCGCTTCCTAAGAGTTTCCACTCCAAAGCTGTGCCTAGCTTCCTGGGATTGTCCCTAAAGTCACTTCAAACAAGCCCACACTCTACAAGCCCTTCCGACCCCCTCTGACCGAGAACCCCGTTCCATGTGCATCCCCCCACCCCNCATCCCCCCATTGCAAAGAGTCCACACAGCCGACTTGAGTCAAGTAGGGGGGCGTATCTAGCAATCTGTTCGAAGAGCGCTAACATACTGCCTGGGAAAATAAAGACGCAGTGGGAAGTCCTTGGAAGTGCCCGAGAAGACGATCAAGATGATGTTTTCCTTAGTAGATCAGTGTCTGGAGGCAAGTGTCACCCAGCACGCGCATCCCTACTGTGTGTGCGAAAATGCATCTCTCCCCCGAGAGCCAACGGGTTTTCAGGAACGGCTGAAAGCTCACCCAGAATGATTCAGCCTGCCGAGGGCAACTCACTCAATGTTCTCTGACAATCAAGCGTCCTCTCGAATGTTGACATTTCAGTTGATCAGAACGTAGCCCAAAGCACGGGCATAAACAGCCACAGCACAGCCAGGCTAACATGCACCTGCGCGCTGGAGAGCTCACACACCTTCTGGGGTTGTGATATTGAGGCAAATGACTGATTAGAAAGAGGTGTAAGAGCCCTCAGATCATATAATACGGTTTTCTATAAATCCCTCCTAAAGTAACGAATCCTACTAACGGCTGTGCCCATGGCTCGACACTTAAAGCACGGGGATTCTGATCAAATCGCCAAAGATGACCAGCCAGGCTGTCAGGCGGAATGTGCTGGACCCTCTGAGCCTTGCAGGAACACCTGCGAAAGGAAAGCNAATCCCTCCTAAAGTAACGAATCCTACTAACGGCTGTGCCCATGGCTCGACACTTAAAGCACAGGGATTCTGATCAAATCGCCAAAGATGACCAGCCAGGCTGTCAGGGGGAGCGTGCTGGACCCTCTGAGCCTTGCAGGAACACCTGCAGAAGAAAGCAAAGAGTGTCTTCCCTTCAGATCGGATGGAGTGAGACAGCCCAGCAAAGATCTTTACAAAGGGACTCGGCAAAAGACAGGACGCCGTCATCATCCCTGCTCTTAAGATCACGATGAAACCCCTGAGGGAATAGATTCTTCCCATTTAGAATTGAACCATATATCATAGCCTTTTAAAAAAGGGCAAAACAAAAAAAGAATCAAAACTAAAAAGAGAAAACCCTTTTTCCTTAATAATTTTACTAAAAAGCAAACAACAGCGATCATAGAGAGTCTGGTTAGTTTGGCCTTCATGAAATAAATAAGTTTTAGTGTTTTAATGTATTGATTTGCAAAATAGTTAAAATATTTAAACTTAAAAAAAATCCTTATAGGTTTTCGTAGCAAGAATATTGCTGTATCATAGCGATTGATGAGCAGAAGGTTTCTGCATTTTGTTCTCTCTGTTTTAAAGTTCTTACAAGCTGGGGCATCTGGGTGGTTCAGTGGGTTAAGCCTCTGTCTTCAGCTCAGGTCATGATCTCAGGGTCCTGGGATCGAGCCCCACATCCGGCTCTCCGCTCAGCAGAAAGCCTGCTTCCCCCTCTCCCTCTGCCTGCCTCTCTGCCTACTTGTGATCTATCTCTCTGTGTGTCAAATAAATAAATAAACAATAAAAAAATAAAGTTCTTGCAGTCTGTTAGAATCATTCTCTCTAAAATAAGTCTAGAAAAATATTATTTGGGAAATTGTAGCTTTTTGAGTGAAAATTCAGTAAATCATGTCAGCGGGAATATGGTTTTCTTATTCGCAGCTATGTAACTCAACATCTCTCTGATATGTGTCTGATTTGGGCCAACAAACAATAAGGTCAGTAAAATTTCCTCAGTCTGGTCTTTGCTTTTCTTTAGGTCAGATGGACATTTCAATTCTAAGAGCAAAGATGGTGCCAATCCACACACATTCTACAAGTTTCTGTGATGAGTGCAACACACAGATTGTGTGTGAGGAGCTAGCCGGTGACCCTTGGTATGCATAGACCATTGATTAGATATTGAGTGCTGACTCCGATAATATTTAGATACACCTGCAAAGATGTGTGATCCAGGGAAGTCTCCTGCCAAAGCATGTCTGGATATGATCTATGAAATGACATCCTAACGAACCCCGTTATCCCTGAATGAAATAAACATTCTCAATCTTGCTTTAGAACCCCCAAGAATATTCCAGTGTGCAACATTATGGAGTTGACACAGCAGGAGTCTTTAGCCTTGCCAAAGTGCCTATGTGAACTGTACAAAGCAAACCAAACCGTGTGAAAAGAAAATTCAGCCTTGCTGTATGGACAGAATCAGAGGGAAGACTACGTGTGGCTCACTGAACATACATCACCAAGAAATGGCACCATTTGAAATGACTTTTCACTATGGTTGGAAGGAACAGGCTGTGGTCAGGACAGGAAAGTCCCAAATTTCTTAGAGCAAGTGACCCAAACATAGATCAGGATCACAGGTGGTGATGAGACACTTTCCACCTGCAGAATGAGTGCTCTGATAAGGAATATGCTGTGGTCTTAGATCTGAGATATTGAAGCCAAAAGCATTTTGTTTGAGGACTGAGAAAATCCCATCCCTCTTATGGGCCATTTCAGAAGCAAGGAGAATGAGTCAAGATCCTGGAAAGTGTTCTCAGAGTTGTGGCTTTCGAACAAGAAAACCAAGTCCTACCAACACGCTGGGAAGGCAAACCAGTTACTAATTACAAGTAGTATGAACCAAAATTCTATGAAAAAATGAAAGGCAAATCCACAATGAAATGCACTTGATTCTATTCTCTTATGGTGGAAGCCGCTGGATTTCAGCCATGCACTTCTCTGAAAGATGTGGAACGTATAGAATTAATTGGCTCGGGAACGTGGAAGGAACTAATAGGATCTGTGTTTATTTGCTGCATTCAGCTGGGAGCTTCCCTAAATTAGGAACCATGTGGGACGAGTCAGACACACGCTATGAATTCAACAGGAATGTGTGTGCAATGTGTGAAAGGGGATTTGGAAATTAGACCTTTTAAAACCCCACACAGATGTTTGTCTTGCACACCATGAGTAAAGACAAAATCCCATTTGTTGATAACAATAACGAATGCAGCCTTTCTTTGTAGACTCAGGTGTGCCGATGACACAGATACATTTAAAGTATAATTTAATGGGATGGAAAACAAACTTAAAACTTGAAACCATGTGCTAGATACTTCTCAAAATGGATACTATCTATCCATGTAGATGAAACCAAAAGGAATGCTTCACACAAAGAAGGCTCCTCTTCTTGGAAGTACAAATTATCCTGAGGACATGAAAACAATGTTGCATTTGATATGAAGGGTAGAGCTACAAATAAGAAAGTAAAAGTAGGCAAAGGCACGCTTTTCTTTTTTGACCACTTTGCATAAGGTGGTACTGATTTGCTGTTTCCTCCTGCCTCAGCCTGAGCTGGTTTTAAAACCACAAAACTCTTGAGTCAGATGAAAAGTGTTTGAGCAATAAATGTAGCTCCCCAAGATGAGGTGTCAAAATTTAACTAGATGTTTCAGGATGTAAATCCCAGGCTATCACATGGACATGTTGATGTGTAACTGCTATAAGCCTGGGATTCCAATTTGCCAAAAACGACCTTTGAATCTAGGGTGAAAAGTTTCTAGACCAATCAGGTTCACATAGCCCAATATAACAATATGACTCCCTTTTTATTTTCCCTTCAGGCTACCTGTAAATTTGTTTTCTTTAAAAAAACAACAAATACTTTGCAAGTGCTTTATAGAAAACTCCAAGACAAAGGTCAGACAGAGGTCCTAAAAAGGTGCTCTTAGTGTATGGTGTGTTGTTGAGCTATAGTTGCCACCAAAATGCATTCTTCCAAGAAATGGGTGCATCAATGAATGTCTTGGGCCTTTAAAGTCTTGTCAACAAGTGGTTGAAGTCATAAGGCACACAATGTTGTGCCAAGAGACCTAGACATGGAGGGATGCCTAGCGGATTCTGTCCAAAGAGCACACAGCTCTTGATCTTGGGGTCGTGAATTCAAGCCCCACGCTGGGCACAGAGCTTGCTTAAAAAAGAGAGTCCCAGATATTAGAAAGACTTTGGAGATGGTGATCCATCTCCCAGTGGTGCTCTCTGTCCTAAGCAAGGTTTATTTACACTCTGGTGTTCACCGCTTGGAGGTCCTCAGCACCAGCAACGACGGGTGGGGAAGGGTCCTTGCTTGGCTCTGAAGCCCGCAGGTTAATAAGGATGAGGAAGTAAGTGGAATCTAAGGGATGAGAACAGGGTCACCTTCGTGTCTCACTGTTGTGTGGGGAAAGAAAAAGTCAGAGACAAAAATTTCTAATAGTTTGAGAAGCAACTAAACCCATGAGAATAAGTCTTGGCACTAAATCTAAATGTCCAAGCAGGATGCCACTACTGAAAACTACCCACTCCTCCAACTCCCAAACCTCATGACAAACCAAGGGAAAGGAAAAGTAACATTTTGGCATTTGGCTGGATAGGATAATTCAGAGTTTATGAAGAACCGTACTAAGAAAAAGTAGAAAACCCAGGCCAAAACTGATTCTTAGATGACGTTCATCATTCTGAAAACAAGTGCACTTTACAAAGGAATTTTATTTGGATCCCATGCTGTTTCATCCACTTTCGTCCACATGGGGCTTAGGGGGAGATTTGTAACTAGATACAGTACAGCATTAATTCATGATCAGCAAATTTAACTTTCCCTTCTCTTTGTTAGAAGTCATGATTTTTAACTAATTATAATAAAAACAGAAATGAATGACATGTTGACTACCAAAAGATAGGTTGAAACAAGCTTTTCCTTAAAGAGTAATCCCTAATTTAAAATAATCACTTAAGGGGCACCTGGGTGGCTCAGTTAGTTAAGCATCTGCCTTCAGCCCAGGTCATGATCCCAGGGTCCTGGGATCAAGCCCCGCATCAGGCTCCCTGCTCAGTGGGGAGTCTGCTTCTCCCTCTTCCTCCGCGTGCCGTTCTACTTGTGGTCTCTATCTCTCTGTCAAATAAATAAAAATCTTTTAAATACATACATACATATGTACATACATACATACATAAAAATAAGACAATCACTTAAGATACCACTGTGTTCCCCCCCGCCCAAAAATGGCAACAGGTATTCAATTGATGCATATCAGTAAATATTTAAAATCATTACTTTAAGGGTGCCCAGGTGGGCCAGTCAGTTGAGCATCTCTTGATTTTGGTTCAGGTCATGATCTCAAGGTCATGATGAGATTGAGCCCCATGTAGGCTCCCTGTTCAGCACTGAGTTTGCTTGAGGTTCTTTCTCCCTCTGCTCCTCCCCCCACTCTCTCTCTAAAATATGTAAATAAATCTTTAAAAAATAAAACACAATCATTACTTTAGCAAATGTAAAAAGTCAATGATGTATACAATGAAGGTTGGTGAGTTGGTTTTGGTGATTCTCGAGAAGTTAGAGTAGAAGATGAACAATGTTGAATTCACATAATAATTTGTTCCATTTTTTTTTCAAACTCAGAGTGGTTTCCATTTAAATGTAAATGTTATGATTTCACAAAGTAAAGCCACACTTGGTAACAAAGTAGTGGGTGTAAATACAAAATAAAATATGCACGTGTGAGCCCAGGGGCCTATAAATGGTGTGCTGGCAACAAGTGATTATTGTTACATACCTACAGGAATGGGTAGGAACAGACAAGTGCATATAGATAAAAGTCTCTCATTCCTTTTTTTTTTTTTTTTTAAGATTTTATTTATTTATTTGAGAGAGACCACAAGCAGGGGGAGTGGCAGGCAGGGGTAGAGGCAGGTAGTCAGAGAGGGAGAAGCAGAGTCCCCACTGAGCAGGGAGCCTGATGCAGGATTCGATCCCAGGACCCTGAGATCATGACATGAGTCAAAGGGAGATGCTTAACCCACCGAGCCACCCAGGTGCCCCCACATCTCTCATCTGTACAAGTTTGCAGTCTTAAAGGAATTTCTTTAAATTATGCCTTTACCTAATCAAAAGCATAGGAATTCAATTGTCAGTTGAATAGCATAGGAATAGGGTTGTCAATTGTCAATCCTATGTCAAAAGCATAGGAATTCAATTAGCAACTCAAACAGAGAAATTGGAGTTGAAAAAGGCCATGTTTGATCTCATGATGAAATGCCTCTGAATGTAACAGAAAGGAAAAAAGAGGTCCTTGGGGCGAGCTTCACTTATTTTATTATAGTAGAGTTATTGTTGTGGTTGTTGTTATTATTTGCATTTCAGGATGTTATGGTGTGTCTTGACCTGTTCTGTTTGTTTGCTGTTTGCTTTGTTTATATGTTCCGTTGAAGAGTTGCTCTCAAACTGGGATCCTTTTAGGAAAGTGTAAAGAGGGGAGCTCAGGGAAGACCTCAGGCAGCTTCAGACTTTTTTTTCTTGTACTGTGGTCAAATTCACATAGCATAAACTTAGCCATGTTAAAATGTCCAACTCAGCGGTGCACCTGAGGCCCCTGTTTCAGTCAGATTCAGTCCTGAGCTAAGGCACCTTCATGTGCCCTCTGTTATCCAAAGAGGGTCAGTCAGCAATCGCACAAGTGGGTATTTACCCTAAAGATACAAAGGTAGTGACCCTCAGGGGCACATGCACCCGAATGTTTATAGCAGCAATGTCCACAATAGCCAAACTATGGAAAGAACCTAGATGTCCATCCACAGATGAATGGATAAAGAAGATGTGGTATATATATATACAATGGAATACTATGCAGCCGTCAAAAGAAACGAAATCTTGCCATTTGCAATGACGTGGATGGAACTAGAGGGTATTATGCTGAGTGAAATAAGCCAATCAGAGAAAGATAATTATCATATGATCTCTCTGATTTGAGGAACTTGA